>OZ026614.1:15484056-15886556 GCA_964020975.1 Hermodice carunculata
GCACGTGCTTAAAGCTGAAAGTTTGAAGCCAGCTCCTTGCTGCCGACGCTACTTCAAACAGCCCACAAACCAAATGGTGCAGTATGGTAATGTTGGCACCCTGCCAGTTGTCTGCGTCACGAGATTCTCCAGGACAGCAAGCAAATGATTGACAGCTCTGCAGCCCAGACTTCCAGCTGCATGGTCCAAACCGGTGTGTGCATGTTATAGCCACTCGGTTTGTTTATTTATGTATGTATGTATGTATGTATGTATGTATGTATGTATGTATGTATGTATGTATGTTATTTGTTACCCGCCCATGGCATGTATGGGCTAACTGGTTATTGCTATCAAGGGTTTCCAACTCAGTGCTGAAAGCGAAGCACTGGTCACTAATCTCACAAGTCACATGTAGGCCTAACTTACAAGTTTTACTTTTACCATTCGAACAATCGTACTTGTAGGCCTCGACGTGTACGAATATTCTGTTCATGTTTCTGGAACAAAATTAAAGGTGAACGACCCAACGGGAAGACCGCGGTGGCGCCCATCGGTCAGTGAAGGAAAGGATGCGTTGCACTAGCTCAATTATTTTATTGGCAGTAAAATCTTAACACTGGAGGGTGGTATTTCTGATGAAGTCCACTCGAGTGACCGGATTTTTTTTTTTTTTTTGATAGTTGTGGCACACACAGCAGACTCGATCTGTTGACAATATGCTGGGATTCTCGATACCCAAAATAAGAATGCCATGGTTAGTGCTTGTGAAGGGTGATTCGTAAACTGTGGCACTGAGAGTGGTTCTGCATGTACGTGTACCTCGTCCTTGTCATTTTACTACTGTACAAAATAAATCCTTACGTTCTCTTAGTCCAACTCGAAGAAAAGTATCAAAGATCACTGTAGATTCATGTCCAGCCCGATCCCACATTAATGTATAATGATATTTCACGTGAAGACAACAGGCCATTCGTTGAAATTGATACTTTACAGTAGGTATACATGTCAACATCTTTACGTCTCGGTCCCCGGCGGCCGTCTCCACAGGCGCGGCATATCCGCAGGGTAACTCGCCCGAGTCAGCGCGGGTGCCGGCCCGGAAAGTGCTCGGTCCATGGCCGCGTACTGCCGTGGTCAGCGCGAGAGTCGCGCGCGGTCAGCGCGTGGAGGTGTCAAAAGACTTTCGATCGGTACTGTAAGTCAGTCTATAGGAATGTAGACGAATGCGTATATCAGGTATACTGGCCCGTGAGAAGAGATGCCTTGTGAATCATGGAGGTTCTACTCCCTGTATGGCTGATGGGTACAGGCTGACATGCAGTTATCACACCAAGGTTGACAAGAGTCTCTCAGTTAGTACATGCAGAAACTCATGATAGACAAAGGTATACTTGACATGCATTGGTGAGTCCTTAGAGTGAAGATCTACTCTATGGCTGCCTTTTGGCCTGGTACAGATAGCTAACTTCTTCACCTGACAGAACCCTATGCCATTTGGCCAGAGAGATCGTCTGGATATTTCCCATGTTGCATGATGTTAATGTCCGTTGTCATAGATTCTGCTGATTTATATTGGTCTGTTATTGTCTTATTGTTAACTTTGACATATATGTGATTAAAAGGATGTGTCGTGCAGACACATGAGCTATATAAAGGCACAGCACAAATAAGAAAGAAGTAGTTTGCCTCTCTGATTGAATTTTATAGATTTTCCTGGGCAGACTATCACAAACCCCCTTTTGAAGCATCTAGTATCTTGAAAACAACTTTGTGCAAAGCAAATGAAGGCAATGTATTCAGAAAAGCCTCTCTTGTAGGGCCTGAAGTGGTCCTTCTATTCTGCAAGCTTATATTATACTTACAAAGCTGGGCCAGCTGAGGCAAAACTAGTTATTTCCTGTCAATCATAGCAACACTGGTTTAGAAACCAATGAGCCAGCTAAAAAACTCCTAGATTTCTGTGATGGTATATCTGCAGTTATTTCCTGCTTTTGTGAACAAACAGGGATATATTTATCAGAACATTGGCTTGGGCAGAAAGTGCACAGAACCAATCTGTAACACTCTAAATCAGCGCGATCCTTAAACTTTGAGTTGTGAGATTGCATTAATTTCTTGGAAATGGTGCCTATTATATTCACATTGATGCATGAAAAATATTGCAATTTGGTGTTGGCATTGGACTTGGAGAGTATTGGCTATAATCTTGATGTGCTGAACGGATAACCAGCTCGCACAAAGTAAACTAGGAGAACACAAAGAATGGAAACTGCACTTAACCCTTGGTCTGTTTAAGGAGGGGATATTTAAAAGGAGAAATAGTGCTTTTCCTCCATGGGTCAGACAGAACTGTGCACTTAAGAGATGGACTGTCAACAGAGGATATGTAGTCTTGGGGTTCACAGTCTATTAATTAATTATAAACATATTTATTTTCTCTGGATTGCCTAATAGCATACAAAGACTAATCTGGAGGCTCTCCTGTCTATCCCACAGGTATAGAGTTCTGTCTGTTCCATAAAGAAAAGGGTGCTGTTTTGTTTTTGTTCTTGTTTTATTTTTGTACCACAGAACAAGAAATAAAAATCTAAAATCTCCGTGTACATTTGAAATCTTTGTTCTCACTTAAGGCTGAAATTTGTACCTTGTCCAGAGACACAAACTGTCGTGATGTGTCATCTGGCCTTGTGTGCAAACAATCTCTTCAGATACTTGTCAGGGTCAAGGTCAGGTCACACATGCAGTGGAACCTGAGGCAAAATGTGTAGTGAGCACAGGAAAAACTGTAACCTGCCCCGTCAGCCAACCTCAAGACAAGATTTCTTCCTGAGGTGTAATAATGATGTTTGTAACAGTGGAACCTCATTCATACAGACCTCATTAATCCATATGTCTCATTAATCTGAACACTTCTCCTGGAACAGAATTGTTCATTTCAAGTAATAGTGGTTCAGTGATCCAGATCCTTTAGATCATTAATCTGAACAGTTCACTGGGGTACAAAGGTGTTTGGATTAGCAAGGTTCCACTGTACTTACAGTCACCTGTAATCATTTTTCAGAAACTTCCACATAATATGTGTACAGAAGTTATAAAAGTCATCTTATGTCCTGATTTCCTCAGATGAACAAAAGAGACTGCAAATACTTTGTTGGGTACTATATGATGTATGTGTGTGTGGAAAGCTACATTTGCTTGTGTAGTAACTGTTGGTTTCATATCTTTAGTGCATATTAATGCCTACACACATAAATATTTCCGATTCCTGCTTTAACCATATTTTTCTTATATTTGGAAAACAGATGAAGACAGCATGCTAGAGCTTGGTTCATATCTGATCATTTCTTATGGGCAGCATTAGCGTACAGTAGTTTGTAATGAAGTATTCTGCCTGACAGACTGTTGTGGAGAGTGTAAATTACCATTAAAATGAAAGTTAAAATACTAGATTTTATTTGTTCTGTCTGCAGTCTAGGCTAAGGTAAATTATGCAGTCACCATAACAGAAAATGAAATCTCCAGCTGGTCCATGATTACCTATATATATATATAGTTGAAGTATTAAGTGGCCACCTGGGTGAGACATGTCATTGTGTACATTCAGGTAATGGCTGGGTGTAACTTCTCATGGAGACTCCAGCTGTCACTGCATGGTGTCAGGTCCATGTATAAATGTTACATCAATCCTGTATGTTCCTAAAATAATGTTAATGTATCTTTAAAACTGCTTGCTTGAACCAATTAAGGAGCTGAGAAACCTTTCTAGGCTCTTTCTTTGAACTGAAGTATAAAACATCATGAGAAGTACTACCAGAGTTTATATATACATGATATATATTTTTCTTCTGCTTTCATATTTTCATTATAGATAGGTAGCAGTAAGGATTGTTTTTAAGATTGTTCGTTACAAATTGTCATCATGCCTACGATACATTAAATAGATGTTTGAGTATTAACTGTACACATTTTTGGATGCAAAACTATTATTGGAGTGGTACCTGTCTGGTAAAACCACTCCCTTAAGATCATCAAATGTGGTCTTTCAAAGCAGGTGGTCCTTCAGAGAAGGTGTACTGCTTCCTCTGTATAAAGCCTCTCATGAAAAAGTAGATTCTGATATAAATTGGTGGATCCCTCGGCTCGTGCGACAGCACCATTCATGTTCCGTATTAAATGTCCCCTCATTATAGGCTGAGTTTACAATAACATGACCTACTCTAGGGACCTCATCGTCAATGTTATAGTGAGGGAGCACTGAAAAAGCAATAAAGAATTACTAATTAGAGTATCCTGAAAACACAGTCGTGGTTTCTCATTAATTAGAATGGTGTTACAAGACAGGGACCACTGCATATGCATAGATCCTATTGCAAAGTAAACCAATTTACCACCATGGTTAAATACCCAGATTCTTAGGATTGAACAAGTGAAGCCAGTCGGTTACCATTAGCAAACATAAATCACATCAATGCCTCTCGTGAAATAGAAATCTGAAAAAGGAAGCAGTAAACACAGGTGATAGAAGATAATTAGGACATCTGTAAAGATTGAAGAGGAAATGACTGACAATTCAGCATTTTTTGCCTGCTGGAAGCAGAGCGGAAATATTTCAGTGCCACATTTTCGACCAAGTCAACAGCTTTCGTCAGCCTTCTTTGGCCAAAATGTATCCAAAGTGTGCCAAGGAAAGCTGTTGACCTTGACTATTATAGTCTATGTAACTGTAGGCATGCTGGTACTTGAACCAAAGGTCTTTTTACAAGGGACGTGACTCCAGCAGCTTCATTATGATGTAACTGTAGGCATGCTGGTACTTGAACCAAAGGTCTTTTTACAAGGGAGATGAATCTAGCGGCCTCATTATAATTGAGAGCAGTTCGTTTTAAGTCGTTTGACTTCAGTCACAGTTGGCAGTGAAATGGGTAGTTTCCATTGCACTGAGCTGAATCCGTGAACAGTTCACTTTGTTACTTTTCTCAAACTGCTGTTAGGGATCTCTTAACGCTTGAAAAAAGACGTAACTTATATTAAACTTGACAAAATTTTCTGCAAGCAGTCATGCTTCCGTAAATTTTGGATTATTATTGTGGGGAGGGGGTGGAGGGAGGAAATGGCGTCAACCCTGACAACGTTACCACGATCTCAAAATATATTGACCACAGCTTTGCCAAATTTTTGTCAGAGATGCATCTTATGATGGACCAGGTTCCTATTTAAAAGTAGCTTCTTTGTATTTGTAAACTTTTTATGAAACTTTAAAATATCAACTTTTAGGCCGTCTGAGTGGTGCACAAGGGGACAATGCTACCATAATATCTCAAGAAGGATCCAACGCAGCTTCCCCCAATTTTTTTTCCAGAGATGCACATCATAGTGGACCACATTCCTATTGAAAACCAGCTTCTTCTTATTTTAAACTTGTTGTGAAACTTTTAGTGTTTATTTGATGGCCGACTGAGTGACGTACAGTACAGTGGTCTCTGTCTCCAGAACTTGCCCCAAGAACACATCCAAAAGTGCTCCTTCATTTCATGGACAACAATATGAAAATTGTATGTAAATTGTTCTACTGGGAAGTCTCCAAAAAATGCAGAATTGAGGAAAAAAAGATTGTGGGCACCGAGGGTAATCCGTTCTCCCAACGCTTTTTTCTTCATGGCTGTCACCTACAATTCTCATTCAATTGCATCTTCATTAATGTTGAAATTAGTCTTAAATATTGAAGTAGATGATGTTTGAACCACACCCATGCAATTTTGGCTAGTTTAAGGGGAATTGAATGATAAAAATGGATTCATATACTCATGATGTGGTGTGCGTCGTACCATGCCGTTCATTAGCATGCTATTATATGTTATTCCACAACATTTACCTGCCAATAGCCATCATCATGCACTTTATGGTTCAACTGATATCTGTCTACATATCATAAATATCACCAAAACATTTCTGATGTAGCAGAAGTAATGGCAAAAAGGTAAAGCAAAAGACCTTGAGTATTCTTGGAAAACTGAATTACTTGGAGCGTGATAGGGTTAAGCTTTGGTGGCACAGGTGAGGTGGGGCATTGGTCTGAGTACTGCAGACAAAGTGGATAATCATGTTATAGTCCCTTAGAAGTGCCCTGCATGCATGTACTTTCATCCCAGGCAGAGTATAAAGTATATTAATATTTCATAACAAAAGACTGGTGACCTTGCACCTGTGCGGTCTCTAGGCAGAATATTCCTGAAGTTGGGCTACGTTGAGGAGCATGCAGCCAGAAGGGCTGGTGTGGCAGAACATTTGTCCCGGGAATCTTACCTAACCTCCTTGATGGTTTTAGCCCCATATTTGAGTGGCTCTTGTATCATATATATATAGCTGTATGTAGTTCTTAATGTAATAATGGTTCCGAGTCATTGCACTACATGCAGATTTTTGTCAGTGAGCAGTTGATGTAACTCATACAATGGATTTATTTCCCTTGGTGGGTCTTCTACTCCTGGCCTGGTGTTTGTATGTGGCCTTTATCTGCGCTCAGTCTTGGCTCAGTCCTGGTTTCTGTTGCTGGGCTCACCCAGACAACCTGCAGGATGACACTGCTACTATTGCTGCTCTGCAGTCAATAACCACTAACTGTATGAAGATGGAGAAACACAGGGAAGATATCCAGTAAGAAAGTCCTCTTGGATCTGACATTGATTTATTGCTGTCATTTCCTGCTGTACCCCTTCAAGCATCATTCAGTAAATAATTCAATAATGATGCAATGGACAAACCATTATACTGTACCAAATACAGCCTTGGGCCCCAGCTATCAGGCCAAGCTGTTTCATGTTAATATATGAAAGGTAAATTCTGACAGAGAACAAAAATGAACACCATCTACAAGCTCCTTGTCAGTTCTTAAGATATCTGCATAAAACTATATATATATATATATATATATATATATATATATATATATATATATGTATATATATATATATACACATACATACACACGTATATATATATTAGGAAATTGATTTAACAGACCAAGTTAGTGGACATTTCAATTTAACAGACTTATATTATGTCCCTTAAAACTCAAAAACACTACCGTACGTGTGATCCCTAACCCCCCCTCTCCTTCATGACCAGGAAAATACCCATATTTATGCAATACTTGACTATACTATAATTTTACTGATATTATGCAAAAATATTCCAAATAGAGATGAAGAAAGAAGGCGAGTTCAATCATAATTTTGTATGCACCTGTAGCACTTAGAAGGGGCTAATAGAGCAATTATGAAGGATCAGTTCAGTTTACCAGATCTAGATGAAGATGATCACTACATGTATAACAGATTCCTTGGTTGTCTCCCTTCAAATTCAGTAGATTGACTTTTGATTATATATATATATATATATATATATATATATATATATATATATATATACACACACACACACACACACACACACACACACACACACACACACACACACACACATATATATACATATGTATATATATTTTGAAAGGACCGAGCAAGGGTCACAATAGCTAGAAGTTGAAGAAGTTCGACCGGTTTCGTTGTGTTTCACAACTCATCAGGAACTGTGGGCTAACCTACGTAATATCTGATATATATGCCGAGGGGTAACTTTCTGTTGTCACGTAAAACACGTTATAGTGATTGCATAACACAGAATCTCGGTTCTACCAAGACGTTATTGTCAAGGTGAGTTAGATTCAAAAGAATTTGAATCCCGGCAGGCCAGTAAAATAAACACTGCCGTAGAAACAATGCTGGGGGTCAGCAAGTATGATTAATCAGACTTCTAGGTGGTGGTACTACCCTACCACAAAGCCCTGAACACAGGAGCTTGGGACTGTGTGTAAAAGCACAGTGTGGGTACATGTGTGTTGTTTCCCAATGGGTTGCATAGGTAATATGTGTATATATGTATATATATATACATGTATATATGCATATGTATATGTATATGTGTGTGTGTGTGTGTGTGTGTGTGTGTGTGTGTGTGTGTGTGTGTGTAAATACTATGAATGAAAAAAACTGCTGGCATAGATGAATAAATGTGTTCTAAGACGGAAAATAAGATATGCACTTTTTAAGTGCCTGAGGTAAAGAGATGCACTGTTGTATAGACAAGAGTTTTATCTCCACAGAACCAAATGTATGAAAAATAGACCCCGAGCCAAAGGCAAGGAATTTATTTCATACACTTGGCCTCAAGGAGATGAGTCCACTTATACTCCCATATTATACACCATTAAAAATGTCTAAATGTTTAAAGAACTTAACTCGGATAAAAAAGCGAAAGAGAATCGTAGCTTACAGTATGTGGTGACTTTGACACTTGACCTGTCATACATGCTGCCTCAGTCAATCTTGGTCAATGATAGACATGCAATGATAAAGAAAAGTTTACAACAGTACTGAATATATCAGACCCATTGGTGTAATGGATGACGTGCTTGAGTCTGGAGCACAATCCTGGGTTCAAACCCTGCTCACCCAAACATTTTTTAATTGAAAAGTGTAGACAATATTGTCTTAAGTACCCTTCCAAAGTGCTCAGGTCACTGGCACTCCAAACACATCAGGCAGATATATTTAAAATATATCCACTCCAAGTAGATATATTTCAAATATGCTCTGGACCAGGCGAAGGGGAACTCTGTGAAAAAATAAATTCCACCCCAAACAAAAGAAATTGGGCTCTGAGGAGTCTAATGCCTCAGGCCCTACTGGTGCAGGTGGACAGATGGGTGTGCCTGTCACACCACAGGTTTAGATATCTCTTTCTGTTTGGTTGGTTGTTCTGTTCAGGTGAAGAGATGTGTGTCTTTGATCCAAGGTAGATTAAAAAGGTATTCCACAGATGAATTAAAATGTTTGTGTGCCTAGGTTGCTTTAGATGTCATGGAATCATGAAGAGATGAGAGTTCATTTGTTCTGCCACAGATATATAGATGTGCACCTGTTGCTGTCTTGCCAGTGGTAGGTGTGGGTGAAACACTCATTTTCCGCCTGTTCCTCAGTCCATCTGTCATAAAAAAAACTCTGAGCTTGCATTATTTAACTAATTACACTGGCTAGGGCTTCCACACTTGGATGGATGATTCATTGTAATCATCATGAGAGCTATGTGCCATTACTGTCCCTCTTCAGTGATAATATCATGCTCCAATGAGCCTTGGAGAAAAACTAAAGAGTGACATTTTTTCACTAACTACACCAGCTGGATCTTTTGGTGGATGGTTTATAGTAATTACAAATGCCTCCAACTGTGCCCAGGTAACAATTTAAAATGACATCACCGGGGTTAATGTGTAAGAGGGGAAAAAAACATTCATTTTAAACATGTGTCAACAAATGTCCAAGTTACCTGAGGCCTAACAAAAATATATCATGGTTCTGGTAACCCGACCGACCCAACTGAAAAGACATGACCCTAAACAAATTTAGTGAAGCACACACACTAAAAAATGGTTTCAAGCTGCCCTTCCCTAATAAAAATTGTTTGACACTGACTGAAAGATTTTATCGAGAAAGTGTCTGTTGTGTGCTGTTATTTTAGTAAAGTCAACTGAAACACAGCATTTCGTTTCAACTTGTCCGGAGGGTTAACTTGGGCTGGGGAAACAGCATAGGTGCATAGCCCTGGTTGTTCGATGATAATTATTGTAATATTTCGCTAGATTTCAGGTGTCTATGAGTTACCTGGGCAAACAGTCATTAAAGTACTTTAAAACATAACTTACTATCTTAACTTTAATCTGCCTGCTTAGTTGTGTCTGAAGCAATTTATATATATATGTCTACAGTATTTATTCCAATTGGCGCAAACACCCACTTTTACTGAATGATCCCCAATTAAGTTACTTACTGTGAAACTAGTTTGCTAATGTAATTCTTTTATCACCATGCATGACTAGCTATGAAATCAATAGTTTTCCAATCAAGTACAATTTTTTATCAAAGCATGGTGGTTTGTTTGTTGTGTTTTTTAAATGCTCTGCACCTTATCTGCATCTCCGTGTGTACTTTGAAAACAAGAACTCTCTCTTTTTTGAGCACTTCTTGTCATATTGGACATGCTCAGTCGCCACTTCCTGTTTAGGTAGCCATGCTGCCTCGCTCACATGGGAGGCAGGCCCAGGCATTTAGGTCTTGGACCAGTAACCCCTCAAGGTTGGGTCAACTGATCCACAACTTTTGATTGAGTACTGAATACTGTTGCTGTGTCTATTGGATGTTAATATCACAGGAGCAGAGCATCCCAAATTAAGTCCCATCAGAGTTTTGGATAGGAATATATTTATAAACTGTGAGTTTTAGAAAGGCACTGCATCTCTGGAAATATTTTAAATAATTTGATAACTTTGTGTATTTTTGGGGGATATATTTGCCACTGAGTGGTCAATCATGGAGGTAAGGTACACAAAAGCACCTGTAAAAAAAATCTAATCACATGACCCCCCCCCCCCCCCCCCATTTTCTTGGTTTTAACTTGCTGGTATTGGTATAAACTTGAAGTAGAATGCAAAGAAAGTTGTGGTTTTACGTTTCAGATAGGGGAAATAAGCCTGTGAATGTCGCTATTTTAACATGTAAATGCATTAGGCCAAGGTTACTGGTCCAAGACCTTTAGTTGGCTGAATGTCACCTCTGTTTAACAATTTTGTTTTTTTGGGTTTTCATCAACAGAAATAAAGTTTGATGTGTATGTTTTTCTCCTGTGGTGTTTATTAGGTGAGTCTACAAAATTTATATTGATAGTTTTACCAGTGATCTTACTGACGTCAATATGATGACTGTTCCAACTCTTTTGGAAGACTTGCCATGTGAAAAATGGGGGTGTGCGCTATGTATATATATATATATATATATATATATATATATATATATATATATATATATATATATAGATATAGATATAGATATAGATATAGATATATACATATAAATATCATCGTTAGTCACAAATCCAAATGTGACACAATACCTGGCACATCATGCACGTTGGTGAGCGCCATTTTGAACATCGCGCGATGCATTGCCGGACAGTCAGACAAAAATATATTTTATTTGGATATCAAAATGGATCATGCCCACAGCATATATCATATCATTATTGATGCTCTGAAATATTTGCACAATATATACTTTAGGTTTCATATGGTATAAACCCCCCAAGATCGTCCCATTACTGTCCTCGTTTACAAACCATTGGGTGCAGAGTCCACAATTTTCAAAATGGCAGCTAAGTCCATGGATTAGTGCCAATGGGATATTTTGAAGAGGTAGTATCCAAAATACATGTGAGATTACTGTTAGCGGAATGTTAATTTATGGAATGAATGTAATGTACAATCTATTATGGGACTTTTCCAGTGTGATCGTCATCTAAAAATGTAAATGCAATGCCATGAAATTACCAGAGGTTGGCTGTGGTGGGCCCCAGAATAGGAATATTGAATCACACACTGAAGTTGCCCGCAGGCTGTGAATTAAGTAGCAGCACTGGGCACATGAGCCAAGAGCCCCCGCTGAGTCAAAGATGGAGCTTAGTGGAGAAGGTTGCCCCTATTTTGGATACAGGTCTGAAAGTAGCAGTGTTTTTTTTTTAATATAATTGGTAATCACTAGAGGTATGTGCCATCATCGTCACATTTCATTGATGATGAATGCTGCCTAGACATTCATGCCCCCAGGCATGACTGGCTGTGCATTATAGCTGAATTTTCATGTGCACCAGTATGGTGTGCCACCTGCATGGTATGCCACCTTTTTGGTATGCCACCTGTATGGTATGCCACCTGTATGGTGTGCCATATATGGTGTGCCACCTGTATAGTGTGCCATAGGTAAAGGAGGTGATATGTGTCTGCATGTTTGTTCTGCCACAGATAGAAATATGAGAGGGATGTTTTTGTTGATTCTTCCACAGATAATGTTGTTAGTTCTGTTGCATTTGGAGACATGTCTGCTTCTTCTTGCACAGATAAAGATATGCTTGTTTGTTCCTGTACACATAGAGATACTTTTGTTCTGCCATAAGGAGATGCTTGCACATTTGATCTTGTTTGTGGAGCAATTGAGGACTCTATAAATTTACTCAGTTTCGCTGAATTTTGATTTTTATGCACCCCCCACCCCACCCTCACCCCCACGGAGGGAGCATATAGCAATTACTTTGTCTGTGTGTGAGTCTGTGCAACAGTTTTCATGCGATAACTAGAAAAGTTTTTGGCATAGGGCTTTCACATTGCACATGCTTATAGTCCTGTATAAAGTCTCAAGTGAGTTCCAAGATGGCTGCCCTTGACCCAAATCCCAAGGCCACACACCCATCTTAGTGAATTTGGTTTTCATGGGATAGCTTGATAAGATTTTGACATAAACCTCCCTTACTGCACATGGTTTTAATCCTACATAAGGTGGCACCACAAAATTGAATTTCCCATAGGCGACCATTATAACACATCCTGGCGTATCTGAGAGTAAGAGCTTTAACTTTAATGAAGACTATGCTTACCAATTAAGTTCGTCTGACTTACAAAATAAGAGGCATTAACATATATGATGAACACCAAACTTTTGACTTTGCCCCACCTGAATGCAGTCATGTTGGATTTTCACCTGTCCGCACCCAATATCACCTTAAAATTTCCAACCACCCCGGAAAAAAAATATGCCCAAAATTAATTATTCAAATCACTCTATTTTGTGATGGCAAAATCTGAATTACAATTATATGTAACATATTTTAGCCTAGCACAAATTCCACCACTCTGGTCAAGCCAAATCCTACAGTGCTGGTCATTAGACATTATACCTTTGTGCTGCCCTCTGTGGCCAATTTAGGGGTGCAACCTAAAGGTCTCAGACAAGTTTGAAGATGGATCACCTTGACCCAAATCCCAAGGTCATACAGCCATCTTAGTGAATTAGGTTTTCATGCAATAACTTAAAAAGTTTTTGATATGAGCCTTTCAAATTGCAGGTGATTATAGTCCTACATAAGTTTGAAGATGGATCACCTTGACCCAAATCCCAAGGTCACAGACCCATTTTAGTGAATTTGGTTTTCCTGCAATTACTTGAAAAGATTTTGACATGGGTCTTTCAAATTGCAGGTGATTATAGTCCTATATAAGGTCTCAGATGAGTTTGGGTGACCTTGCCACTATACTGGCTATGAATGTTCATATAGCACAAGAATGACTGCTGTCAGTATTGACAGCTGTAGCATGAGGGGGGCATAGATCCATCAATCTCTGATTTGTTTTAATTTTTATATGTGAACACATCAATACTTGTAACACAGAAGATGTGCACTTTATTTGTTTATTTTGCTGACAGATCTAGCAATCTCTCATTGCATTGTATTTGTTTATTTTGCTGTGGGCAAAAAAAAACTTTGGAAATATAAACAATAGGAAATAGTACTCTTACAAAGGTTTAATACACTCTGTGTCCAAAATGTTGAAATTTAAGTCCAGTTAAATACTTGAAATGCAGAACCATAAAGCAATTCAGAGGTTTGTACTTGTTCGTATAGTCTAACCGATAAACGACTAAGGGCTGTATGTACTCACAGCAAACTTACATTAAAATGTATAGATGGTCTGTTTCAAAAAATAATTGATATGGAATATATACTTACATTTCCAAAGACAAAGGCTGAGCCATGTTCTGAAGGCAGATTACCTTTGAGCATACAGTCGTGCGTGTTTACATTCTAAATAAACAGGAGCTATTCATGGTCAGGTGAC
This sequence comes from Hermodice carunculata, assembly GCA_964020975.1. Classification (NCBI taxonomy): domain Eukaryota; kingdom Metazoa; phylum Annelida; class Polychaeta; order Eunicida; family Amphinomidae; genus Hermodice; species Hermodice carunculata. Next base: position 15,497,816 of record OZ026614.1, read on the forward strand.
AGGAGCTATTCATGGTCGGGTGGATCCCTGAAGTGCTTTGTTAGACCTGGAACATGGCAGACTCACCTTAATATATTTCTTATATGATCCCTGAAGTGCTTTGTTAGACATGGAACATGGCAGACTCACCTTAATATATTTCTTATATGACCAGAGGTACGTTAATGTGTGACCAGACTGGGCATCAAGTGGTTGGGTCTGCCTGCTGAAGTTATTCTCTTCAGAGCACGGCTGTGTTCCTTGAAAGGATAGCGTTGATACTGTGGCAGTATGATGGAGACCAGTCTACATTTTTTTATTGATTGCTGTTTTATGTGAAATATGTGAAAGGGTTCATTGTGGCGAGTGTGTCTGAGAAAGATATTAAATATTCTATCTGAACACTACCCTGAGGTGTCATGCAAAGAGATCCCATTCAGTGAGGAAACTATTACAGTCTAGCATGTTACGCAAATAAGTTTCATGCACATGACAATAATTTCCTGCCTGAGGAAATAAATTTCCCTGTCATGGATTGAGCCAGAGTTTCAGTCTTGACTTTGTGCATGAATCCTGGCAGCGGAACAGTGAATATTTTACTACTAAAGGACACCTGACCCCAGGACGCCTGCGCGTATGAGCAGAGTGTATTGCTTCCTGTGTCAGCGTGACCCTCCAAGTATGGACATACCCAGTGTCTGTATGGCTTCACGGCACAGGGCACAGGGCACAGGGCACAGGGCTGCCGTATGCACAACCAAGAGCAGCACGCACCAACCCACAAGTCTGCATCATTACCACCTTGGTGCCTGGCTGGGAATACTCTAGCCTGATTTGTAGGGCATCTGTCTATAGCTGTTAACTTCCACCATCAATAACACACTCGGAAATATTTTATTTGGCATGCACCCTTTGTACCAGTAATCTTCATGATCCAGTTTGGTGGTCATCTGTCATGTGTCTGTGAAATCAGAGCGTCAAACATGAATACTGATACAGACTAAAGTTCAATTTGAACCTGTATCAACATTGACCCTTATTGAGCCATATATATATTGTCTGCCTCTACCTTTATCTTCAGACATACATGTACGTGCATACTGCTGTCCAGGGATCATTCTGAGAGAGATTCACATCAATTGCTCAGAGCCTCCAAGGCAATCTCCCACTTTTTGTAGAATAAAAAAAAAAGTAGCAGAATTCCATTGGTGGCTGTAAAGTTGTATTGTCTTGCTATGTTGTACTATATGTACAGAAACTACACACTTTTATCCTCATTTTGTGATTTATGTAATGTATAGTGCAATGTTTTGCTATGCCTTCCTACTTACTGATTTTACAACAATCACAGCAATTTGTACTCTGGCAGACAATTTGTTCATGTAATAAAGGTGATGAGCATAAATACTTAGTTTTGTTAGCTGTTAGAGCAGTTCAGTGATTATTTTCATTGACTGAAAATGTTCCTAATGGTGCCTAAAATGGTTCAAATGCAGGAAATGCAGCAGCAAATTTCATTTTTTTTTTCCTGATGGGCATGCCTGCAGACCTCCCCCCCCCCCTCCTCCAAAGCTAGCTATGCTTTGTGGCTTTGGCACACACCCTCCCACTTTTTAGTACCTGCAGGAAGGCATCGCCCACTTTCAACATAGGCTAGCTCAGAGGCTCTGATTGCTTAAAAATTACCTCATTCATTTGAATTAGAATGCCTGGCAACCCCCCCCCCCCCACACACACACCCAATTTGCATGGCAGTGATAAAGATGTTTCCACACAATATTTCAGAAACCTTGAAACTGCAAGACTTTGATCTTGCTTACACAATTGAGATGGTTGATGCATGAATGAGCTTGATTCATTTCTCACAGTTACAGAACCATATTGATGAAGGAGTTTGAACAATATGACATGTTTCTGACTGAAGCATAGAGTAAATTACGGTTTACCCTCTGCTTCCTGTAATTAATTTTTCTATTAGGATATAGCTCTATTTTTTATGCCAAGGACATATACGTATGTTAGAATAAAAATTATTGTATGAGAATATATTTTATATTTTTATTTGGCATTGTGACCATAGGAACCAACTACAGCAAAACAAAAGAACAAGGGTGTCATCAAAATACTGTAAATTCACTCATTTTGCTGCATTTTCAGCAACTCAGCTGATCTTATCTCAGGGTCGTCCATCCATTGTCCATCCATCAATTTCACATTTTGACTCCTTCTCTAAAACTGGATGCTGAATTCTCTTGAAACATGGTAGGGACGTGTTAGGTAGCTCTCTATACTTACTTTACAGGTCAGAGTCCTGAGATTTTAAATTATTCATTAATTTTGTTGTTGTTGTTATCATGCAAAATCTTTAAAAAAAAAAAGAAAAAAAGAATCTCTGGACCAACTGCTTGGAAATAGCATAGGGACACTTCTGGCTAACCCAAGACCTTAATTTTTTGACCAGGTGCCATGATTTTTTCCCTTTTCTTTTGGATGCTTTTTGGTGATTTTCTTAAATGATTTATAGTGATGGTCATTACAGATTTGTACCATCACTGTCATACTTCATTGGTTACATCATGCTTGAATGAGCATTGTAGAAAAACTTTGGAGTGGCATTATTTCACCAACAACACTGGGTAGGGATTCCATACTTGGGTAAATGATGTAGAGTGATGGTCACTACAGATTTGTACCATCACTGTCATACTTCATTGGTTACATTATGCTTGAATGAGCATTGCACAAAAAACTTCAGACTGGCTTGAATTATGCTGGCCAGACATTCATGGCTGTGGTTTCTCAGTAAAAGTATTTTCAACTTTTTCTTTGGCAGGAAAGTACAAATTTCTTCAAAAAGTGGTTAGGTTTAGTCTTTATGCTTAGTTTGATCAAGTTTGTTGATTTGGTAGGGATATTTCAATTATTAAAAGTTTTGTGACTGAACATTGGCGGCCATTGCACCAGTGCATGTATGTAACAATGCCTTATATCAGGGTAATGGTGCTTCATAGACCATGATTACTGTTGTTTTAAAATTGTCAGACCATGATTACTGTTGTTTTAAAAGTTGTCAGACCATGATTACTGTTGTTTTAAAAGTTGTCAAACAGAGCAATGCTATATATTAATCTCTCTTGTATTGTTACTGTTGAACATGTACAGGAATGTACCTGTGGGTATTTTTCTGATGTTATTACTTTTGACCTTCAGTGACCTTGAAAAGTCAAATTGAGCTAAATGACTAAAAAATAACATTCATATTTTACTCAAAACTATCAATTACATGTAAATCAAAACTTGGTAGGGATATGATTGAGGTGGACTTTAAATCTGACCAAAATGGATGACCTTGACCTGATTCCCAGGGTTACAGAGCAGTTGTATATTTATTTTTGCACCTGATAACTGAAAAAAGTTATAAAGCTACCATTTTTATATTTCTCCAAGATTATATTACTCCATAAGGTGTAGGTTTCTGCATACAAGGTCAGCTAAGCACGAGCCTGTCACATTCCTCATGTTTTCATTTATTTCACTACTGGCACAAAGCTAAGAAAATAAAAACACAATGAAATAATATTTTAACATAGATTTGATAAGAACTACAGATTTGATAAGAACTACAGATTTGATAAGAACTACTGTTGGCATTCCAAGAAATGAAGTACATGTATGTGCTTTAAAGATGGCCTGTGTACATACCGTATTGTCCCTAATAGTAGAGCAAGGAGGGGGGAACGAGGGCGGGGGGGAATCGAAAAATGCCAGTCAAAGTATGAAAGGTCAGCATCAAAAGGTACATGTGGGTATCATACCATCCATGGTACAGCTAAGCTCGCGTTAAACTTATAACAGTCACCAAACGCATCAACCTTTTGCAACCTTTCCCCAAACGTTTGAGTAAAAGGCAAATGTTTTTCAAACACTTTCCAAACCATTTTACTCTTACTGCATTAAAACCCTTTTAAACACTTTTAAACCTTTTCCTAATGGTTAACAACCATTTCACACACTTAAGCTTTCTCAACCTTATTGATGAAAATGCTGAAATGGTTTGCAACCTTCTCAATCATTGGAAATCCCTTGTCAACCTTTTACAAACCCTTTTCAACTTTTTGCAAACCTTTTACAACCTTTACAAACCCCAGTACAACACTTTGCAACACGAAAAATACATTTGGCTGTTAAGTTTTAATCCGGCTTAACTGTATGATACTGTAAGTTGTAACTCAAGTCTCAACTGCTCAAAGCATTTCGTCCAACTTTTGGGTATCTGATGCACTTCCATGAAATCGATAAATGCATGGCAACTGAAGCCCAACAGAAAGATTCTCACAGACTCCCATCACTATTCCATTGATCTGATCACCACGACGTAAGAAAAATGAAAGTATTTTGGAGTGTTCCATTGTGACATGGCCCACGATGCATTCATTGCAAACAACAACAACTGTAAAAGATCATGCATATTGTTTTCCTCACGCTCACAGGTGAACGTGCCCCACTTTTTCATCCCAAATCTGTCTGTAGACATGGTAACCCCTCACGACACTTGCAAATTCATACATCATGATGGTGCCAATGCAAGAATGCATAGAGAACTACTTAAATGGATGGCAAAACACACGTGGAGTGTGGTAATTAGGCCATGAAATCATAAATACTACTTGACATTAACCTGACTGACATGCGCACAGGTCAAAACATGTCAATTTCATGGCAGCGATTCACATATCATTTCTGTGAAATATAAAGCTTTATTCTGGCATTTATTGATAAACTTTGACATAGTTCTGCCTCACCTGTATATTTTCTACTTATAAAAATCTAACGGTATGAATTAATGGTATAACATCACTCAACACGCAGAGACAGCGATCGATAAAAGGACCAGAAAAGCTTTCATTTCTGGTCATGCGCATTCCTTGTAATTTTGGGCACAAGGTATGGTGCAAAAGTCTCCACACGGCAGGCACAGAAAAGATAAATGTTTGTATTCTAAACAAGAATTGTGGATGCAAACACCAGGCAAAACCTTTATTTATCATCATGTTCAATAAATATTGCCATTTTACCACAACATATTATTTTCATCGATCAAACATGTACATGTACCACACCATATTAAAGTGTACACTGGTATGGCTAAGGTTGTATCAAAACAAAAGTACATCGCAACTGAAAACGAAAGAGGACTGGGACCATTTTTGATGCGCACCCTTTACCATGTCCACCCGCACTGCGCGACAATTAGGGACTATATAGTATGCATAATTGTGAATATATTGTATTTTCAGGTCTTTTATATTATATGGACTGGCTCAAAGGGGAAACATGAACTTTGATGACCAGTCTCCTCTCCTCTCCTCTCCCCTCCCCCCCCCCCCCCCCAAGTCATTTTGGGTGTTCATGTTTACAATTACTGCAGGGACCTCAAGTTATGACAGGTGCCCTGTTGTAAATGAGACAGGTCACAAAAGGTGTGCGTAGTCATATTCTTCATATATATGAATTCAGTGTCATCATTTTGTGACAGCTTGGATTTGTCTGAAAGTCAGGGTGTGTGCTTCTTGGGGTATGTGCAAAGAATATGGTGTCTAGTTAGGGATAGTTCAACATTATCATCATTTTTGAATTAGTACTTAGGGGACTAAATTTCATGACCCCCCTCCCTCCCCCCAAGTTAATACTTAAAAAATGATGATTCCCCCCCCCCCCCAATCATAGCAAAATTGCACAAAACAGGCCAAAAATTGACCATCATTTTCCATATCCTGTGAAAGTGTACAGACCCATTTAACCCCCTCCCCCCTTGCGTACTGTAAGTACTAATTCAAAAATGATGCAATTGTTGAACCATCCCTTAGTGACATTAAAACTAGACAGAAAAGACCACAGCCAAGTGTCTATCTGATAATTGTAGAAGTAACAGTCCAAATGAGGGTGCAACACATGGACCTAATTTATGAAGTAACTCACAAACCACTGGACACCAAATTTTAATTCAACTGTAATTTTTAAGTCAACCTGTTTTCTGAAAAAAAATAAACGGCCAGATAATTTGGCTTATTTTTGTTGCAACTTTGGTTTATTTTTGTTGCAGCTGGACCTTAAAGTATGATATTTCAGTTTTCTCATTGATTTCTGGGCTGTTCATTTCCCTTTATCCTATAGAAAACGAATTAAATTAAATAAAAAATGCTGATATGTTTTTGTAGTGAATACCTCATAAAAATAGATGCCCTTTGTCTGAGTTATTTTCTTCCAACCATTTTCCTTAAAATTTCCGAGTACAGCCTTTTTTGGTGCTCCATCGGGGACTACAGATTTGCACCATGTCCTTCGGTCCGTCTTCCCGTCCAAGCTTGTGCCAACCATATTTTTTTTCATACCCTAACACCTACCCCTACCAAATTTGGTGGGTAGATACTTCATGGGATAGGACTGTGTCGTGCACCAAAATTGGGTCACTGTGACCTTGACCTTCTATAAAGAATTAGCTTGGTGGGGGACCATGTGTTCTATGCAATACTTGCAGATTCCTGCCAGGGTGAAATTTTAGGGTACTCAAATTTTTATATTCTCAAATAATAATTCTAAGAATGAAGCCTTTATGGGGTATTTCTGGGTAATATTATGCTAAAATTGTTCTTCTCTGCTAAAATCTTAGGGTAAGCAAAAGTACCATTGAGATTTTTTAGGGTATGCTATTTTACCCTTTTTATCCTCTAGCAGAAACCCTGACTTGATCTTGTTTTCTCATACTTCTCTTCCGACAAAGGCACTTCAAAGCCTCAACAGAGGTCACTCAGTACTTGCTAGAGCCTGTTTTATGGGATTTTTGTCTATTTTTTCATATTTCTGATTTTCTATAGAGTTGAGTTTTGCAAGCTTAATAGACTGAACAAAAATCAAAATGTTTTTATTGTATATAATGTCCTGAAATGCCTGAAATACATGTATAAAAAACGGAAAGTTTATATGCATGAAAATTAGTACATTAATTTTACAGTATGCAATTTTAATGACTTACTGATTCAAAGGCTAAGCATAAAAAAAAAAGATGATCCTGGCTTAGTCTAGCATATCAGTGTTTTTCACTTGTCTGTAACTTTGGCATTTTGACCACAGCAAAGGTGTCAACTTAATATTTAATATTGTTGACAGATATCATTGATAATGGATCGCAGTGTTGGATTCCCCCTCCTTGTCACATTTGCTTTGCTTTGTGCATAAACATATTGCCCAAACTTTATTTAAAAACAAAAACAAAACAAAAAAACCCAGCTGATTTGTCATTTACATATGCAATGATTAAAAAGCCAAGAATGAATGAATATGTACTTACGTATACTGAGGCTACTATCTCAATTGTGGTGGATCAGCTTTTCCTGTCCCAGTATTTGTAAATAATCTACAAATTACTTACTTCCTTCCGTACCTGTGCAAACAGATACCAGATTTTTGGATTGGCTGTTATTGTAATTGATACAGTGTTTGGGTTGAGCCCATTGTGTTTGGCACAAGTCATAGAGAGACATTAGGGTTATTTATGTAGTGATGGCAGCATGCAGATACTGGCTTGGATCAATGCCAAGATGACAGCTGATTACTATAACCATTTACGCTGATTCAGTCTCGCCATGTGTTAAAGTGCAAATTGGTGTAAATCATTGTAGGATGTTGAATTTACAAATAGTCACCCTTTCCATGGGTTAAGCACAGAAATGGAAATCCATAAAAGCTCATGTTGAAACCTTAGCATGGCTTTATGAGATTATGCATTAAGGATCTGCGGTTTATATCACCAGTGATGCAAAGAGTATGGTACAAATTACAACTTGTACTATAAGACTGATGATTAGAGATTATAATTACAGTGAAGCCTCATTATAAAGACACTCACATATCTGACATATTCATTATAATGACACAAGTTTTGAATGGTAAAAGTTCATTTTCTTTGTTGTTTATTCATTTATCTGACATCTTCAGTTATCTGACACTTTTTGAAGGGAACAGATGGTGTCATTATAACGAGTTTTCACTGTAGTTGTGATTTAGGACCTGTGCAGACAGGTATGGAGACTGTTATGGAGGGCACATGACTGTGACATGTGCATCCAGGGTGTTCATATTAAATGTGCTTAATTCTGATCTGTCTAAAAAGTATCATCAATAAGATATGATTTAAGTGATCACAAGGTAGGTCTGTAACACTAAAAAGAAATTGTAATGGAGACTTGGTGTGTAAATGTGGGGGCGTCCCCTCTGCGAGTGGCACATCACAGGGAAAATACTGCAGCAGGAAATGAAAGAAGCCTTTGATATTTCATAAGAGACTACATGTACAAGACTTACAATGTCCTCCCTTATCGTTGAGTGCATTTCTGCCATATGTATTATGCACCAATTTTGTATGACCCCCCCCCCACCCCCTGAAGAAGGTGGGGCATATAAATGTAGCTTTGCGCATGTCGGTCAGTCAGCAGAGAGACTGTGGCTTCTACACCATACATGTAACTCAAGAAGTTTTTGAGATAAGACTTTGATAGTGTCAAGGTATATACTCCTATTTAAGGGCTAGGTGAAGTATGAAGGTGGTTGACCTTGACCCTATTTCCAAGGTCACAGAAGTACTATTGTAAGTTTTGGTTTCTGCATGGTAACTAGAAAATTTTTTTATGATAGGACCTTTATATTGCACAGGAGTATAGTCCTTATCCAGGGCTGGGTGAAGTTTGAAGGTGGGTGACTTTGACCTAAATTCAATGGTCTCAAGGCCACTTTAGTGAACTGGGTTCCTGCAATGTAACTCAGAATTTAAGTTATGACTTCAATATTGCACATGGTAATAGTCCTCCTCAATTAGGGTTAGGTCAACTTAGAAGATGGATGACCTTGACCAAATTCCCAAGGTCACCACCTGGAGTCCAATTAGTGAACTTGGTTTTCCCATAAAAACTGAAGATGTTTTTGACCTAGGGCTTTCATTTTGCTCAGGAATATAGCATTCTATAAGAGCTAGGTCAAGTTCTGAAATGGGTAACCTTGAGTCAATTCCCAAGGTCACAGAGGCACATTACTGAATGTAGTTTCTGCTTTAACTGCAGATTTTTTGAGCCAGAGCTTTTTATATTGTAGATGTTTATAGTTTTCTATTGGGGCTAAATCAGCTTCAAAGAAGGGTGACCTCAATCTCCTATTTCCAAGGTCACAAGGCCACTTCAGTGAATTTGGTTTCTAGAGCCTGACCAAATCACCGAATCTTATATTACTGATTCACAGGATTTAGGATCGGTTCAGGATCTGTTTGGATAAGCTTCTGAAGTTCGGATTCTGTATGCAACATCCTGACACTGTGATTTATTCTCACAGCAGTGACAAGAAGTGGCAGGTCACCACGTGACCTCCTGCTCTTATCGTGGGTTAATAACATCAATAACAGGAGGGTGGCATTGAATTCTGAAAAAGCTGACATGCTCATATGCTTTGGATGAACAAAGTTGAATATAAATGGAAGTATTAATTAACTGTAGACTGTGTTACATGTTCAAGCCATGCTGTCCTGCCCCGTATGCATAGTTTTCTGTGTGTGTCATAAGTTTTTCAATACACATATCAAGCTGCGGGGTTTTTTGGGGGGTGGGGGTGGGGGGTTTCCCTATAAACTGAATCCAAATGTTTCTCGGTATCGGACTTGGTAAGCTATGCCGATACCAGTATATCGGTATTGGTTCAAAAACAAGGATTGGTCAGGCTCTATTGGTTTCTGCACCCACCTCCCAAGGTCATGAGTGTCCCATCTAGTACAATCAAGAGGGTAATGAGGGCAAACATAATGAATGTAGGGGAACATATATGTTTTACAAAGATGTCTCTTTTTTTTTTTTTCCCCAAGGACTGAAGTTAGTTCAGAGGGGAGACAGCTGGGGTTATAAATTGTACAAATGGACACATGACAAAGGTATTGATGATGTGCAATTCATTAATAACTGTGATTATTGTTTTTACCCCTCAGTCTTCTAGGCCGAAGGGGTATTGTCGTCAGCTATGTGTCCGTCTGTCTGTCCTTTCCTTGTTAATGCCATATCTCCAAAAATACTCGCTTTACAGAAACCAATTTTTTCTCACAGGGAGCTATTGAAGTGATTCAGGTGCCTATGGAAAAGTAAATCACTAGGTTACATATTTAGGTCACAGTACTACATTAAAGAAAAAAAACGGCATTAACAGATCTAAAAAAATATTGAATGTAGTTTCATGAATTATTTGTGACAGTTAGTCCTAAGAATGCCTCAGAAGCCTATCGAAAACTAGGTCACCGGGTCACATTTAGTTCACAGTACTGCATTGAAGCAAACTGGCCTTTCCATGATATCTCTGCTCACTGCATTTGCACCAAAGCTTTGTCATTAGGTCAAACAGAAGTAACCTTGACCTACCCAAGGGTATTGTTGTCAACTATGCATCCATCCGTTGTCTGTCCATCCATCCTGGCCGAGGGGTTTTTTACTGATCGGCTTCTAGTTTGTTCTGTGATGGCAGAGATGCCAACTATCCCTCATTATCAGGGACAATCTCTGCAATTCGCTGAAAATTGGACCAAGTTACAGTGTGTGTCCCTCATCAGAATTAAATATTTGCTGCTTTATTCTTTGGTTATTATTTTGTGACTCAGATGGTCTCGACCACTTGTCCCTGAAATGACACTTTAGTAACAGTAGTAGTAGTAGTAGTAGTAGTAGTAGTAGTAGTAATAGTAGTAGTAGTAGTAGACCTTATTTATAAAGGGTTAAATTTGGTAAACTGACACTTATCTTCCCCAGGGCCCTCTTGTGTGTGCCACTCTATCAATCATTCACACACGTGTGTGTGGAGACCTGTCGTGAGTGCATTTCTTATAGCGACTACTGCTGAGTCGGGGGACCTGCAGCCTCTGTCATCGCCGCTGACATAATCAGGCACAGGTAACCCAAACATGTCCCACTAAGCCTTTGAACAGTTAGGTGGTCACTGCATGTGAAGAGCCAGGGACGAATCCCTTTGGATCGGCCGGGAGTTGAACCCTGTACCCCTCACACAAAAAGCGAGGATTGTAACCACCTGAGTGTTGGCATCCCTGTGAAGGTCGCCAGTCAAAATAAACAGAAAATTAACACTTTAAAAGGAGCAAATTATAAATTCCTGCAAAGTATAAATGAGTCTTGTAATTGTCAGATGCAAATTTTGCTAAAATGGGCTGGGTGGTGCTCCATAATCAGGAGTGTGCCACGAATAGTTATAACACAGTAGCAATGTACATGTACTGTGTTTGGCAAAAGAGCTAAGGTCACGCATAGGCAAATCATGCCTTGCTACAATTAAAACGCCGCTTCATGATGAGTTCACGCACTGTCTATCACTGTGCATTTTTACATGGAACCCCTGTACATGTTACAGGATAATTCTGAGCATCAACTTTCTCCGTCCATTGATTTCAGTACAATATACATGTACATGTATATATAGTGAAATCTCTCAATTAAAACACCTTAGAGACGGGAAAAATGTGGTCATTGTATGGAAGGGGATAGAATTTTATTAAGGATAAACAAAAAAATGGAACTAAGTTGGTCTGAATATATATAGAAATATACTGTTAATGGGAGTGGACTTTGTTTGAGGTTTTACTGTAGTCCAAATGTTATATTTACCAGAGGACACCGCTAGCTAGCGGGTACATTGCCATTGATTGCCAGTTACCTTGTACTTTGTGTGTCTACCTTCGAGATAATGTCCTACCTACAATGGCTTTATCTGAACTGCTTTGAGTTAAAACGTCATGGCATTCAAGTGTAAGATTCCAGTGTGTCCTGGTGATGCAATATTACAGTGTCTGCTTTTGAAATACATGTACATGCTTTCTTTCAAAGCTCCAGATTTCAATAATGGTGATGTAATATTATGGTGTAGCTTATCAAATATACATTTTGATTCAGTGTTAGTAGTGTCCTCTGCATTAAAGTGAATCAATGCTGCTTTATATTGTAACTCATATTGTGATCGATGTATGAAAGAAGGCACGTAGTCTGGCTAGGTGAATTGCTGGCTCCTACAGCAACAGCAGAATCCTAGAATTTTAATGCTGAGGCAGGACAATTTTCAGTTCTGATTTAACCCTTTCCTCCTTGAATTAAGACTGAGTCAATAGCTTTCCTTTAAGTGCCCAACACATGCCCAGGAAAGTTGTGATATGTATGTATCTTGGTCGGTCTTATCTACAATTCTCAGTCAAATTGGTTTTCATTACTGTTAAAATTAGTGGGAAACACTGAGATTGAGGACATTTGACCACCAGCTAGTTTTTAAGTGGGCTGCAGGGTACCAAAATATTATGGACGTGCTGTAATGCATTATAGCTATGAGGTTATGTGAATTAAAGTTTCATGAATACTTTGATCATTCGTTTCTTAAATGCAAGATTCATATGAAAGTAAATTGACATGCAGGAATGAATGACAGTTAATTAATGTATACAGGTGAACAAATGGATCAGTATGAGTGAAAGAAGGTAAATTAGGGTGTTATGTACAATTACTGAACAGGTAAATATTGGTCCCTTTCCATATCCTGTTCACCTGGAATCATATTTTACATGTTATATCGTGCACTTTGTAGGATAGAGCAGAAGCCAGTGACACAGTGGTAAAGGGTGGCATATAGCAGCACATAGCGGCAAAAGGGTCCTTGCCGCTGGCCAATGCTTTCTGCTGCTGGCTGCCGCGGTCTGCCATCCAAATGCAGAATCTGCGACTGAAATTTTTTACTGGTGTTGCCAGGTGTCAGATTTTGGTCAAATTTGGTGCAAGTTATCATCATCATCATCATGCAAAGATCAGTTCTTGAGATTTCTGGATCGGTCTGGATAATATAAAGGTATGCCAGGAGGCTTGAATCTCAAAATGCCTTGGTATTGAATTTCTCTGTAAGATTGCATGTGTGGCAAATACCCCAAATTTTTGCTCTTTTTGCGGGAAGACCTGCATTTTGTCACAGAAGTCAATCAAATATGGTTTTCTTCAGCTGTTCTGCAAGTGTATTCAATGTGAAATGAGTGGAGCTGCTGTTTCTTGGTACCAAGTCTGGACACATGATGGCTTAAGTTGTAATACAAATGTGTTGTACTTTGGGTTAATGTGTTGGGACTGGCACACAGCAAGATGAACAATACTGCATGCTTGCCCTGTTACAAAAATACTGCAGGCTTACCCTGCCGCTGACATTTTACAGGCAGTGCCCTGCTACAGCAAGACTGCAGGCTTTACCCGCTGCAGCAATATACTAGAGGCTTGTCATGCTGAGGCAATACCACAGATTAGCCCAGCTGCTTGTTACTTTGAGTTTTGGTGTTGGGAATGGTATACTGCAAGGCAAGTAATACTACAGGCTTGCTCTGTTACAGCAATACCACAGGCTTGCCTTTTTGCAGTGAGCTGCCTTGCTGTAGCAGTACCACAGGCTTGTCCTGTTACAGCAATACTACAGGTTTGCCCTGTTGTAGCAGACTTGCTTGCTGCAGCAATACCACAGGCTTGTCCTGTTACAGCAATACCACAACAACAACAACAACAACAAAAACAAAAAATAAAAAAAAAAAAACAAAAACAAAAAAAACCCCACAGGCTTGTCCTGTTACAGCAACACTACATGCTTGTACTGTTGCAACAGACTTGCTTGCTGCAGCAATACCCCAAGCTTGTCCTGTTACAGCAATACCACAGGTTTGCCCTTCTGCAGCAGAGTAAGGTGTGTGTGCTGCTGATGCTGTCAGAGTGATAGTTGCAGTTCAGTCACAATTAATAATGGCACTGCTTGCCATTTCCATGCATATGGCATGACTGTCAGGCAGACACGGGCGCCTTGTGACTTCATTCCCACTTCAATCTGAGACAATCACTATCTCATGTCAAGCCACTTTGCCTGACTTTCCCTCAATGTAGAAAGCTTTTGCGACATGAAGTGTTACCCAATGAAATTCCAGGTGTCAGTTTTGGATTAAATTCCATGGCGGTGGGTCTTATTTATTGCCACCCTGCTACCAACGAATCAATTCTACTGTGGCAAAGGGAGCAAGATGCCAATTGTGGATCATCTGCTCCCAAATTGAACCTGTTTTATACGTTCAGTTGAAACCCACATCACGCACTGCCAAGCACTGTGGCCGGATATTAAACTTAACAGGTGGATGTGAAACCTAGATATTCTTGTCATAGTGTCCACTGGAACTCTGAATTGATGTGTCACTACTAGACATATATGCTAATTGTGTGACTGGTCTTAGCAATGAGATCTAGCTGCTGCCTCGACAACCTTATAGTACACAGGTGCTGCAGTGGTTTGCTCATAATTGCAATTGGATCCATAGGGATTGACAGCCACAGCCACTCCACTACATGGAGGGTGTAAAAGGTTAACAAAGTGAGCAGGGGTCATCTTTCTATTTTTCAAAATGTGTGAATGAAAATTTTGTTGCATTCAATCTTGAAATCAGATGCATTTCTTTGTATGGATTGCTAAAGCGATGCAAAATATTCAGTGCGAAATATTTGAAAGAGTAAAAATTGTATGCATTTACGTTGATTACTTTCCCCCGTTTCACCCCTCCTTCTGGACCGACTTGTTGATCGTTGCTTAAGCTGAGAAGGAATTTAATTTACCAGTGCTAGAAAAAGCATGATGTCCAATATAAAGAGTCCTCCAATATCACAGGCTTCCAGATCCATAAGTGGAAATTATCATAGCATATATATCAGTAAAAAAAAAAATAAATTAGTTTTCGTGCCCATGTCTGTATTCCATTAGCTTATCAATGGCAGCACATATGGTGTTTTATAAACTTTATATAATTGACTCAGACAGTGAAATTTTATGGTTTGTCCTTTTTTTTTCAGCCTGCTTGGTTTCTCTATGTTGCTCTAAGTTTGCCAATATTCTTCATCAGTAGAGGTGATTTTGCCACAGTTCAGGTAGTATAGGGCTATTTCCATCAGTGACATGGAAAATGAGGTTTGTGTCAGAAGAGCAACTAAGTTAGCAAGGCTCAATATATATCCAATAAAGTTCATGCATGCAAGCAACCAGTTGTCAAATTTGAAATGAAGCTGTCTATGAAAGACTTCTGATCCATATTTAAGGACACTTCAAGTGATTTATAAGGGTCTCAAAATGGAACCAGGGTGACATTTTGTTTTATTGCCTGTTTCCTTTCCTTCTTCAACACTTTCGTTTCTGTACAGTAAGTCTTGAAGAAGTCAACAAAACTTGCTGAAACTAGGTACGATTGTGTATCTGGGTAAGACTTAGGCTACGGTTGTATCTTGGTTACTTTGACCTAATTTTCAAGGCCACAGGGTCACAAATGTGAATTTGGTTTCCATATTATGATATTGTAAGTTAGTTCAGAGGCAAGATGTTCCGCTGGGAGACATTAATGATTTTGTCTTACAAAATCAGTAACATCTAGTCACATGGGTGCAGATTATTTCCCAAGGTTTGGATTGCAGGTTAAAAAAGAAAAGAAAAGTAATTGACCTTTTGATTGCTGAACTGATTTAACACTGAAAAATGTTTTTCATTGATATTGTAAATAGATTTTTCAGATAATTTGTTTGCATAAAGTCTATAATAAAATGGGGCATGTTGCAGTGGTACATGAACAAGTGTGTCATTGGAAACACAACTTGGCAGATAAAATGTAAAATTTGTCGGTACATTAATATTTCAAATTCAGTTTCGTGAAAAATAAACAATTTTAGATTCATGGAAGAGGAACGTTTATGAATGTCCTCTGGATGAAAAGGAAATGTGCAAGGTTTAGAATGTCAATACATCAATGTCAGTCGAGGAAAGAGCATTGAAATATTGTTGTATGAACAATGCCTACTTCTCCCTGTCTTGCTCAATCTTCCATTTGTTATTGATGCAAACACTAATAATAGACCATGCAGATTCAAATAAAATTGCAGTGATCTTCATATTGGCTCTGACACTGAATGCCTTGTTAGCTTTGTTTACTTGGTATGATTGCAGAAAGTCATCAATCTATGCGCTCTTACACAGCTTTGAGGGAACAGGGGCTTGTTTTCCCCTATCACAGGGGTTTGAGGGAATGGGCTTATTTTCACCTCTTGCAGGGGTTTGAGGTAAAGGACTTATTTTCCCCACCTTACATGGATTTGAGGCAACATGGGCTTTTGAGGGAACAAGGGCTTATTTTCTGGCTACAAAGAAAATGTGTCATTAAATTTCAGGGAACAAGCCTGGGCCATTAGAGATTGTAGGAAGAGGAAATGTAGACTTACACAGGGAACACTGATGTATGATTTCTCTGAATCACAGGGGATGCTGGGCTGTAGATCTCTGGAGTCTCTGTAGGAGCCCCATCAATGCAGATGTCCCAGCAGCAGGCAGGCACTGCCTTTGAGGACTGAAGATTAAGAGAGACAGAGGCGGGAATAACTTTAACCAAGTGTCTGTCAAGATCTACTGTGGGATCCTGCAGGGTTAATTCCATTGATTTTAATATTATTTATCTTAGAGCACACAGGATGATACTTGACGTCCAGGGTTCATGCAAGTGGTGGAGTTTATTTTCAAAACAATGTCTGGCATTTACATGTACTATATTTATATATATATATATATATATATATATATATATATATATATATATATATATATATATATATATATATAATGACTTGCGTTTACAATTATAGATAAATATTCTAGGTATAATTTCTTTCTGGCATATACCAACCTAGTTTACTATGTCATTGTAGGTATGGGTGAAGCATTGTCTTGGTGATAGGTTTGCTGGGTAGGATCCTTACCAGTGGGTAGAGATTAGTGAAACCCTATGGACTTGAGATGACCAAGTATTCTGCAGAGCAGTATATCCAGAAAAACTCTAACATTTTATCTCTTGTCTGCCAGTCTTTGTGGCTGGTTACAGGTTTATAATGTAGCATGGTTCAGACTTTATAATAAATGCTAAAAAGTGTGTTTATGCAAACAGTTGCAACTATGCACCTAATGACATTTACAAGTGAGAATAACAGCCAGGTACAGTATATCTATCACATTGAGAATAACAGCCAGGTACAGTATATCTATCACATTGAGCTATTTTTGTCCAGACAATTTCTAGCATGTATTGAAACTTGGTAATAAACTGGATAGTATTTTGTAACAAATTGCAGAAAAAATGTAGAGAAAGCCCTTGAAGATGTACATGTATAAGATTTCATCTTTCAAAATGATGGACCTGATTCCTGTATTAATTGTACATCTGTAGCATATGAGAGCTAAGGTAAGGATTTATTGATTCATCAAGACCATGTTGAATATGGTTGTTCAGTCTCATAATTTGTTGCCCATTGCCATAAATTTCAGACTTGTCATTGTCGAAGGAATTAGTTTCTGTTGTAAATGTGTTGCAACATTCAAGGAAAATGTCAACATGTCAGGCCAGGTAGGTGTCCCATTAGTGACCATATTAGTGATGTCATTTTGAAGCTAGGCCACTGATGGAGCAGAACTGCTCACAAAAGATTAGAGATGTAGTTCTTAATTTTTTAAAGACTGTACATTTTTGCTCTGGTTGGCTCAAGGTTGATTTCCTATATGGAAGTAAAATTACCATGCAGAATAAATTATGAAGCCATTTTAAGACTGATAGGTTTTTGATTTTGGTTAAAAATTCTGTGAATATGGTACATCATACACCCCCTCCCCCCTCCCCCTCCATCTTGAAACAGAATGAAGATTGAAGAGTAGGTACATACAGCAGAAGCAAAAGCCATACAAATAGTTTGAGGGTAACTCCCTCCACTCAAACGCAAAGTTTGGAATATGATGATAAACTACACAGCAGTTTAGTGAGTGTGCTTGATTGTTTATTAAGCTGAGCACTGTGCAGTGTGAATCTGTCCAACTGAACACAAGCGTCTCTCAGACAGGTGTAGCTACTACATGAACTAGACATTGTGTGTGATCCTGCCCATACAATGTACATAACCTGTCTTATTTTAATCACGTTTAGCATTTTTCTTGCCTGTATATAACTATAGGTACAGTCCTTTAATTTGTGAGTGAACAGCGCTGTCCATCTAATGAAAGATATCTCAAAGATGCGCCTGCTCCATTCCATTCCATTTTCAATGTGTGGCTTAAAAATTACAGTGGAACACCATATAATAATGGTCACCTATAATGGTAGGTAGAAATTACCATATTTTGGTAATGATCATAATTCTGGACCTCAAACATGCTGACAGATTTAAATCTAGGTGAGTGTGCATGTAAAAGTGGCCAAGCTGAACCAGGGATGACTGTTTTTGTGGAATGATTGTTCATTGGGGTTCCACTGTACTGGATTCTTGTTGCACCTTGCTGAACAATATATGTTAAAACGATGAAATGGTTGACTAGACCATACTACTACAAATTGACTGAAGGAGAAAATTCAATGCCCAGTAAGTTGAGGTAGAACAAATTTTGATCCTTCAGAGACAGCTAGAGAATCAGGTCTGTTGAGTGTTTGCAGATTTGTCTGTGGACATTGGGCAGGCAGAGTGACCAGCATAGTGGCCTATCAGTTTTCTTTCCTCTTAGAATCCCTGCTGAAATGTTGTGAAAGAAGTTAAGAATCTTGCAGTATAAGAGGTTTTTCTAGGTATGGCTGGATTGAAGAAGAGCTAGCTTAGCATTAAATTCCTTATGCCCATCCTGTTATTCAGTCGTCTTCAGTTCTCAGAGCACAGCTTCACTGAAGTATCAGGGACATTGATCTGTTCTATGGACCATCTGTCTGTCTGGCCAGTGGGGTAGACATGAAGTCTTTATGTCTTATTTGACAACGGTATGAGTGCTTGTCTTTTTCCACCTTTAAGAGCCATCTTCAGATTGATGTTTACAATGGTCTGTGCTGGTTTAAAGGGAAAGTTTGTTGATACACATAATGATTACCACTGCCTTCCTAGCTTGTGTGGGCAAAACTATAGGTTAAACTGGAGCTGGACTAATGGGTGGCTAAAAAGCCTCCAGATACCATAATCTGTCTCATGAGAAACTGTCTTGGGCCACAAAAAGTGGTCACAAGGCAAGCAGTTCCTTCAACAAGTAAAATAACAAAGGAGAATTGGATTTGAGAATTTCCCTGTTGTTTTCTCTTAAGAGAGAGATCGATCTCTTGTAAGAATAGGAGTCCCTGAGAACAAGGACGGTTAAACTGGCCAAAACCGGCTGGTGGTCAAATGTCGTCTGCTTCAGCGTTTTCAGCTGATTTCAACAGCAAAGAAAAACAATTTGACTGAGAATTGACGATGAGACCTGTCAAGACAACATGACCCAGGTCAACAGCTTTTCTTGGCATGGGTTGGGCACTTAGTGCCCAACCCATGCCAAGGAAAGCTGTTGACTCAGTCTTGATTCAAGGGGGAAAGGGTTAAGGAACCATGAGCAGCCTGGTATGTTGATTTGCATGTATAGGCACAAAGAAAGTGCTGTGAGGAAATCAGAAAACGAGGCTCGTGTGCCGAGTTTTCTGATATGTTCCTTGCACTTTCATCATGCCTGTACGTGGATATCAACATGCCAGACCATTCATTGTTCAAGTTATGAAATGATTTTTTTCTTTTCTTTTTCATGCTCAGAAATAGTGTTAAATGTGACCTTAAAACCATGAAAAACTGTCCCTAAACACGACGTGTTGATCCAAAGAGGAAGGCTGTTGCGTCAAATAGATATCCTCCCATGATTTGTACAAAGGTCATAATGAGAGCACCAGTGGGGTTTAGGAAAAAAAAAATTTGAATTGTAAGAAAAAGAACATAAATACACTCCTTGTGTAAAATCGTAACATTTTATTTAACAACTTTATGGCAATCTTAGCATAGTTCTCCTACACCTGCCATTAATGCCAGAATAAAATTCAGGTGGAAAGCATGCAGTGTATCTCATGGCATTCTGGATGTAGAGTTACCGTACCAACAAATAATAATGGCAAATAATTACTCGGCCTCATTTTGGCTTCCCCAATCTTTATGCATCCCGTGTACGGGGGGATGCATATACATGTACATGTAGTGTTTATAGTCCCATCCGCCGTCTCTGCATATTGTATTTTCCTTATATTTCTGTCTCCTCTTGACATATTCCCTCCTAATTTGGTACAGATAATTTATGGGTCTGGGATATAACTTTGAGGTCAAAGATCAAGGTCAAAATCTTGTTGCATTTTTCTGCTGATTGAACAATTTTCACATATTGGTTCACATGTAACCTTCTTAATGGTGCATTGTAGGCCCAATGTCACTCTTAAACATTAATAGGAAGGTACCTGTGGACTTTTTGTTTGTATGGTTTATTTTAAATGTGGGTGACCTTGAAAGGTTAAACTGCATACATTCCTGTAGATTACTATTTAAGTTGATGGGGATTGCAATGCTAATTCACATTTTCCACTTCTTCTCCCAAACCGTGCCAGACTCACTTAGAACTTGGTGTGGATGTACATCAGGTATTATGTATGATCTGTATTCAAATGGTCATGCTCCAATGAGTTTTGGAGTTTTAATGTTTGTTTGTTTGTTTTTGGAGGGTGGAGGGGAGTAATATTTGCATTCCAGTTGATTACTGTGTAATTCAGTGGGGTCTGTAATGATACTTCACATTTTGACTTCTGCAAAACCATAAGCCTGATTCACTTGAAACATTTGGTCCAGATTCTCCATAGATTTTGGGATTTTTTTTTCATATGGTTGTGGATGACCTTCAGGTCATAGGTCAAGGTCACAGTGCCTTGCAAAATAAACTCGTTTCCCTGCCACATCTTCGTATGGGTGTGATTGAAGTCCATCAAACTTTGTCATTATTTACCCAGGTGAGATTTCCTTACATTTGCTCAGAGGTGACC
The DNA here is from genome assembly GCA_964020975.1 of Hermodice carunculata. Lineage (NCBI taxonomy): Eukaryota > Metazoa > Annelida > Polychaeta > Eunicida > Amphinomidae > Hermodice > Hermodice carunculata. The sequence continues at coordinate 15,518,754 of OZ026614.1, forward strand.
TTGAGCTCAAAGGTCAAGGTCATACAGTCCTTCAATGATGTCGTGCTCCGGGGATGCATAATGTTTTCTACATGAAAAACTTTTTGTCGTTTTATAACATATGTATATGTGGCTACCTATATATGTGGATATACATGTATGACCTGTGCCTACATGCATACGTGTATATATGACCCAAGTAATAGCATCAGACACGAATATTTTACCAATTTCAGCTTGAAAATTATTCTTTTACAGTTTTAGGAAAGAAACAGAACAAAACTCCAAAGAAATTTAGCATATATTTCTCTTGAGAATCCATCTAGTGTCACAGAAAGTGGTCACAAGACCAGGAATTCCTTTGACGGGTAAAACGGTATCAGGAGAATTGGATTTGAGAGATTCCCTGTAGTTTTCTGTCAAGAGAGATCTCTTATGAGAGCTGGGAGTCCCTGAGAACAAGGGCTACTATACATGTATGGATTCATATGTACCTATATGTACATATGTATGTAGATACATACATTTGTATCCATCCCCCATAGATTAACCCTTTACCACGTAAACCAGTCCAAACTAGCAGCTTACCAAAACATGTCTGTTTCAAGTTTTTCACTAATTTCAACAACAATGCAAAACAGTTTGAATTAGAATTATAGATGAGATATATCAAGATAGCGTGACCCACATCAATATATTTCCTTGGCATGGGTTGGGTACTAAGTGGCCAACCCATACCTAGGAAAGCAGTGGCTTAGTCTTTATTCAAGGGGGAAAGGGTTAAGAAATGCTGTAATATATTTCCTGAGCTTCGGCTAGGTGTTAATTCCCAAGCCAAAGCAAGGGAAACTGATAACCTGAAGCATGCCACTTTGATAGGTCTTATCTGCACATTACATATAAAGTATTGGCTGTAAGTACTTCAATAAATAACAAATAAATAAGCGAATAAATGACTGAATGAATATGGAAAATATAACTCAATAAAAAAAAAAAAAACATCTACAGACATGCCCTTTGGACTTGACAGTCACTCTTTTTATGTCCAAAAATGCAAAGATTCTGCTTACATAAAAGAAAGGTCAGGTGTGATTGAATGAAGAATATTGACTTTAAGTTCCAAGCAACACTCTGCTTTTCTGATTTAATGTTACCAGATGACACTTTGAATTATGTAGAACAACTTGAGTAGGCACATGTAAAGCTTTCATACAGCTTGGAATAGCTGCCAATTCTATTCTATTATAGTGCCTTGACAGTGTGTGTAGTCTTGTTGTCCTTTAATCTTGAGAAAAACAGCGTGTCACTGGACTGTATTGCAAGATACATGTACTATGTCCTTACTGTACTGCAGGGTAAATACTGTGTTTTCTCACTGTATAAAGTCAAAGATGGTCCACCTTTCACCTTTTGCTCATCACTTTGAAGCTTTTTACCACATTTCTCCTCTGTTCATTAAAAAGTATGGTGTAAATTTAGTATTTGACACAAAACTATAGAGTGTGATCATCTTTATCACCTTTTGAATTTAAATTCTCATGAAAACCATGCAATGGTCCGATTTGAAGTGAAAGTGTCACATAGGTGAACAAATCTTTGATGCACATAAATATTGACTGTGGTATATTTTTTTTTCTGCGCTTTTGCTGAACCCATGTGAAGAAGAATCAGGGCATCTTTGTATAGTCATGTCGGTTAGTCGGTCGGTTGGTGCACTTGGTAAGTAGACCAAACACTGTATAGTCAAGTCAGTAACTCAAGAACCGTTGTTCCCATCAGCGTCAAACTTCCTGGGGTCAATTATCATGGTCACTAAATGATCCCTATTGATTTTGGGGTCAGTAGGTCAAAGGTCATGTTTCTGTTAACCTTGAAGTGAAAAATAGATCTTATCAATACCTTAGAGGGAGAGATAAAAAGAAAAAAAAAGGAAAATGTCAAATCAATGCAGCCATGAGGAAACATGTTTGCAGGCTGCACACAATGCAGGGCAAAACACAAAATGCATGAAGTTCCATATGGACATGTTGCTTATGTTTTGCAATCATCACACTTGAGCTGTGTGGCACTGAGTGTCCGGGTGGCTGTCCAAGCTGGCTGCTTCGCTGGGTGTCCTGGTGGCTGCCTAAGCAGGCTGCTTCATTGGGTGACCTGGTGGCTACTCAAGCAGGCTGCCTCGCTGGGTGTCCTGGTGTCTACCCAAGCAGGCTGCCTCCCTAGTTTCCTGGTGTCTACCCAAGCAGGCTGCCTCACTAGTTTCCTGGTGTCTACCCAAGCAAGCTGCCTCACTGGGTGTCCGGGTGGCTACCCAAGCAGGCTGCCTCACCAGGTGTCCTGGTGGCTACCCAAGCAAGCTGCCTCACTGGGTGTCCGGGTGGCTACCCAAGCAGGCTGCCTCACCAGGCTATACTGGTTTAAAGCAACTTATGACAGGCAGAATGTCAGACAGACAGCTCTGTTAAGTTGTTAGGTGTCTCTTTTTAACATCTGACAAGGTTGTTTGTTGAGTGTCTACTCTAGCTAGCATGCAAGGCCAAGTGTACCAGTGATGACCAGGTCAGTGATAGAATGAGGGACCAGACATCCTCCAGACAGTGCCCCCAGAGCTGCATCATGATTGGCACATTGTCTGATGACTTGGTCTGAGGACTTGGTCAAGGAGCCATGTAAACAGTCTTGAGAACTGTGCCAGCATGCATGACTTCATCAATGCACCAGATTGACTAGATTGAGAAGGATGGATGTATGCAATGTAAATTGTAAAGGAAAAGAATGAAGTCATAATTTCCTTTGCATAGCCATTCTTATTTAATCAAATATAAAATGAATACCAAACAAAACAGCATGTGTACATATCCTCCAGTGGTTGACTTGGCTAAAGTTGATCAACGAATCTCAGAGCACGTGCCTGTCTGGAGTTCACCAAAGTTACACAAAATTATTATTCTTGGTTCAATAATTTAATCCTAGGATGATGGAAGTAATGCGAAATTTAAGACTTGTAATAATTTTGATTTAATCAGGTATAAAATAAATGGCTACACAACACTACGTATATACATGTAGTGTGTATGTGTGTTTTTCAAATCAACAAATGTCCCACCAAATGCGTCATTCTGGAGTTCACTGAAGTTCTGTGAAGTAATTTGTGCGTGAATGCAAATTTTAAATGGCAGATTCAAGTGTGCATTTGCAAGATGCCAGGAGTACAGTGACCTTGACATAATGCAGCATGCAGATTAAAGTCAGATACTAAGTAATGTATTCAGAATATTTGGCGACCATTCAGTTTTTTTTTTCTTTTTTATGCGAAACAAAGGCTCGGTAGTAGACGGCACCACAGGCACAAAGTGCCAGCCAGGTTAACTTCAACGCATCAAAAAGAGAACCCAGTATGTTCCAAGTTGCGAGGCACTGCAAATGAATCCCAATTATTTGAAATAAAGTTAGAGACACAGGAGAACTGTGGTAATTGAATGAATGACAGTTGCATTTTGGTAGCATATGATGGGGAAAAAAATCAGGGTTTGTCACTGTTTGACACTTGAGAGTCTTGGCAAAATGGCTATTATTTAGGGTGTTTTTTGCCAATTTTCCTGGTCGCAGGTCGCGTTCTGCCGGTGGTCGCTCACAACAGTGCATCTAACATATTAGAAAAACATCCGTGCATGGGCAAAATGGTCATTTTCATCAGGTGGTTGCTGACCACGGGGGTCGCTAATGGGAGGTGATACTGTATGTATAAAGCGCAATGGTTATGATTTAAATGTTTGTGGCCATAAAAGATATTGATAGCTTCATACACAGTATAGCTCATGGCTATGTACATGTATAATTGAAGTCTTAATTTATGGTGCTATAAAATATACAACTTGTTAGCGTATCTTGATAATCCAGAGTTGTGCGAGCTGAAAGAAGCAGCCGCGGGGCAGGATCTGTATGTTTAAGATGGAGTAGTCGGGGAATACTGTGCATTGCCTGATGTAGTGTGATCTAATTGCTGGCACTTGCAGAGTAGCCGTACATGATTCCTCCTTGGCCAGGCAGGCAGAGCATATAAAATGATTTCTTATAATCACTTCCCAAGGCAACATGGACGTGTCACAGAAAGTGTGCTTCAGCATACATTGCATAAACTCTACCTGCAGATCACTGTTGTTGTGGCATCAGCATGCCTGAGTGTCTTCTTGTGCATCCTCTGTTGGCCTTGGCTTGATGTAAGTCTTACAAGGTATACTGGGGTGATTTCAGCTCATGATTTGACATGCATATTTACCTTGCATTATGCATCATTGGTGCTCCCTTCAATCTGTCATCTGGTGGTTGTGCCAGCTGGCCTGGATGGATGCCTGTGAAAATGTGCTCACCTTTACCCTGTTTCCTTTCACTGGATGGATGCCTGTGAAAATGTGCTCACCTTTACTCTGTTTCCTTTCACCCTGGTCATACCAATAAACAATTTACCTGCATCCATATATATGTAAGTCCCTTAGGAAGTTCTACATGCTGACCTGCACCTTTAGATTAAACTAATTGTATATCATACAAATAGGGCCTGTATTTTTCCGTTTCAAAAAACTAGAAATTCCGTTTCACCAGCCAGAAATTTCCAAATTCCTTTTCAGTAGTTTTCTTAGTATGTAAAATGCATTAAGGCAAAACAGCAAACTCCGTTTCAGGGGTGACAAAAATTCATTATTCTGTTCCGTTTCCGTTAATAACAGACGGAAAAATACAGGCCCTATACAAACTTAGCATTTGTGGCCAGGAAACATTCTTTTACAATCACAACTCTTTCAGTGCTTTGCCTTTTTTCCAATTGCTTGAAATGAAACACATTTAAACCAATCTTATTGTCAGGCTTTTACTGAGTCAAGAGCTTTCCTGGGTATTCTTTGAGTGCAATGCATGGTAAGCTTGTTGAAGAAAGCTGTTGACCTGGCTCTTTCTTAGGGTACTTTGCTGTCTTTCAGTAACTGTTGGCATGCTGGTACTTTAATAAAGGTGGTTAACTCATTCCATACTATGGTCACAGGCCTTGGTCAGTGGTTCTCACACTGCCTGGCAAGTCTGCTGCAGCGGCCCTTGAGGCAGCTGCAGCATGACTTGCCAGGCAGTGCAAGAACCACTGACTTAAGACTATAGGCATATTGGTACTTGAATGGAAGCCCTTTTCATGAAGAATTTAAAAATGCAATTGTCTTAAATCTGGGTAAATATATGGAAAATCAGGGACTGGAATGGAATGAGTTAATGAAAAATGTGTAACCAGTACTGCTCTGTTTATACAGAGCACATTGACTGTTGTCAAAATTTTCTGTGAAAGAGTTTACGTGAAAAGCAACTTGTCTCCATTTTCTTGTCCCTGCAGACAGTGGCTTGGAAGCATATTGTTGCAACCTAGATTTATTTTCTGAGCCATCTAACCAATGACTTGAAGCAGTGGTGCACCTCATAGTATAAGGTTATTGTTGTCTTTGCCATACATCTAATGAAAGATGTCCAGGACATACTGACCATGTTTACTTGTGTACTTACACACTGGAAGGCCTTTTATTTTCTGTACTTCATGCCAGGAATTAGTGATAAATTGTACCTCGTACAGGTGCAAAATAATTACCTGTACCATTAATATACAAGTGTCCCCTAAACCTGCTCCTCTAATGGCTGGGAAACATTTATTTCCAGCCATCTTTTTGTTGTTAAAAATATGCTTGTATATTTGACTGTGAATACAAGTTGCCGAGAAACATGAGGAACACAAATCTGTGGTTCACTCTCTGCCATTCAAATAAGGAAGCGACACTTTTGTACACCATTAGGCTCAAGATTTCCCGTCAGAAATTCTTGCTATGCATTGTGCCAAAGAACCAAGCATGATATACTTCTGGATAAGACAATTACATCTTTAAATTTTGAATACGTTCATCATGCCACCCAGTGACTAATGCAGGACAAGGCCGGTTAAGAGATAGGCTTTTGTAAATTAAGGTTCATTGCCATGTTAGGTCAGTGATGAGCAATCCATGTGCTACATGTATAGTTTGACGTTAAAGATTCCATGTGAATTGTGTTAATTCAGTTCTTATAGATGCCAGCCCCCTTTGTAAACCACCAAAAAAAAATGTTGCTGTGATCTCGATTTGTGATAAATATATTTCTACTTGCAAATGAGATTTGGGGGGGGGGGGGGGGGAGAAGCATACTGTTTTTAGCTTGTATGACAACTATCCATCTGTGGCAGAATCCTTGCCAGCAAAATATCTCTTGGTTCACAGGCCACATTAAACTCTAATTTATCTCAGTTGTACCTTCAAACTATTTCTTTTCCTAATTACATTTCAGTGAGTTTGACCATATAATTCAAGATCACAGGACTCCTGTGTGTACAAATCAGGGGATATCCATTCTGTCAGCTGGGACATGTCTAGTCTCTGCTTGTTTTATTGACCTTTGCAGACGAACAACAGGCAATCCGATGCACCTGCTTTGATTCCTTGGGTCATTAAAAATGAACAAGAAACAATTTTTTACACAGTGATGGTGTCAGCATGTTTGAAGGTTGGACAATTCTTATTACAAATACTTCAAAGATCAACATAACATTTTTATTCTATTCCCTTGTTTTTACTTATGCAAATAAATTTAATTAATGATAGTCATTTTCTTGTGGCCTCTTGGTCAGTGCGACACATTTTGTACACAATCAAAGCGCACTGATTTGTCAGTTTCTGGTCATTACATAGCTTACAAGTTTAACTATTTATCAATAACAGGAGGGTCCCATAGGGAATAAACATTTTATAAAATGCACAGTCCGGTTCTGAATTCTAGAGGGATGTCATTGGCATGATGATATTTTCTATGTTGATACATTGCCTTATTAAAGATGAACATGTAAGAATATAAACAGCATCCCTCTTGGTTTAAGATTTCCTCATTCCTCTGTTCATGTCAAGTGGCCGTGAAGCATTGAATTCTGAGGTTTACAACATTCCTCTTCAGAGGAACAATAAGTAGTCAGGAAATGACCTTTAATATACATCCCCTGTTTGGTTGCTTGTAAGTGCATGTCCAAGAAAAAGCCATTTGACCTGGAAGGTCAAGATTCCTTAATTTCTTAATCATGCATTGCCCACTTAAAAGACAAACTGCCATCTGTTATCCATTCCTGTCAGGTGGAAAAGGTATAAAGCTTTGCCTGTGTTAGATGCGAGGTCTTGCAACATGTCGAAAGAAAAAATAACTGGAGAAAATGTGTGAAGAGCAGGACATGGGGTCTTTTTCGTAAGGCAGTGGTCTTACATATGGTCATGGAACAACTACTTGAGTGATTAGCAGTCCATGGGTTAATGTGGGTGAGGCATACATGTAGTTTGCTTGCAATACCAGTCAGTGAGGACACTACAGTGTCAAAGAGAGGTCAGCAGGAAATAAGGACCATTGTAGTAGTGGATTAATGAATGTATAATGTTCTGACAAATGTTTCTTTAATCCAGAAATATTTTTGACCTGAGTTGGTGTTCTTCCAAGCCACGCGCACATAGTTGTTGTCATTTTATTTGCTCTTTTATCTGTCCTTCAATCAGTGAGCTAAGCCCTGCCAACTGTTAAGGTCACAGCATAGTTGGTGTGGTGGGCCTCTGAGAGACAATGCCAGCTTAGGAAGGGTCAAAAGTTCAACAGTGGTCACCTGATGCAGGAAATCTCTGAACTCCCAGCACACAGATGGCCATAATCCCAGTGTTTCCCACAAGGTACACGTGCTTGTGTTCACATGTAGGACTAAGGAGATCCATGACTATATGATAAAGATAGAACATGGTCATGATGGTTTTGTACACATTTGTAATTTTTGCATAAATTGACCTGGAACCTGCAAAGGAATATAAATTGTGTAATTTCTACCAAACCTTGTGTTGATTGAGTTTGATGAATTACAGGGGAAAATGCGCTGGCACTTACACAACTGAATAAAAGAGTGTGGAGACATCCTCCACAATCCCACATGCTGGCTAGAGTGCTTGGAGCTGAGGAAGGTCGAATGACCTTGAAAAGATACATGTAGCACTGGGGACCTGGTAAATATATGGTCTTCAAAGCAAAGTAGTCTCTCATCAGTGTGGTATGTCTCACTGCCAAAGGAGGCAATGTTTTGTTTTTATTCCAAACTGATTCTGTGTATTTTGGTACATAAGACTTCAGAAATCTTCAAGAAAGATAATGGAGACGGCAATAGTTTCATATATTATACTATTTATCAGAATTTGGCCCAGTTATCATGGTCATATATGCTTGAAAAGTCATTTGATTTGGTAGGAGAGGTCACAATTGGCAATTTTATGTGTAGCTCAGCTGAATACACAATCCAATAAACAAAATTTATTTTGACTAGAGATGTGTATTAACATTGAGTTGCATGTTAAAGCAAGATTTATTGATGTGTATCTTCAATGGTGAAATTTATAAAGACATTCAGATTTATGTGGATTTACTGTGAAAAATTTTGTGTTTCTATATATGATAGTTTGGAAGTAAATGAGAACACACAACTTGATGTCATCAAGTACCTTCAATAGTGTTGGCTCCAAAACCCTTGGGTTTGCTTCTGGAGTTTGATTTTAATACATAATGCAGAGCAGTTTAGGACACCAGGTGGCAGCAGTTGACAGTGTTCATTTGCATAAATTTGGCTTTTGCCAATGCAAAACTTCAAAGGGATTTGTTTTATATGCAAATAAGTAAAAATATGCAAATGATCACCCTCAAGTGCTGCCCTCTGGGGTCCTGAAAGTGTCCATTACAATGTGGGCACTGGTAGTGGTGAGTGGATCCACCAGTGCATGGCCCTCCAGTGGGCATGGTGCAAGACTCTCAATCAGGCATTACTGCAGGGACACCAAGGAATGAAGAAAATGTGTCAGTATCTGTGATATTTTAACTCATGTTTGTAAACAAACCAGCTGAAATCACCTGAATTTCCTGTATAAAATTGTATGCATGTGCACTAACTGCTATATTTTCATACAATAGCTTTTATGCCCTCTGCTCATTTATCATGGAGGTCAAAACTGAAAAACTGCTTATATTCATTAGTATGAGTTGTCACCACTTGATGTATGAATACGAGTCATTGGGGATGACCTGAAGGTTTACCAGTGATCTGTTAGCTAAGAGTCAAAGACCATATTCATTGAACAGACAGCAATCACAAAAGCACCTGTGGTGATTCTGATGTTTAACTACATGCATAAGTCTAATTTTGTGACTTGTATTTATTGCTTTACCTTGTCCTACATGTATATATCATAAAGATTAGTATTCACAAGCAACCACCACTTTGCATATGAATTAAACTTTCTTTTTTATACTAGATTAACATATCCAGACCCATATCTTCTCTACCTCATTGAACTAACATATAAAATAGCAGGACATCATTTTCTTGGACCAAAAGTAACCTTCAGCAATTGATATACATGCATTCTGTCAGACATGCACTCACAAGTGTGCCTCCATTACCACCAAGGAAGACCTTGTAGGTTGAAATGGATCAGGGAAGTACCTTTTATCATAAATTTACACATTATGTATTTCTATGGATTTTGAGGGGGGGGGGGAGAGGCTGTTTATAGCTTTGCCTGCCAGCTTGCACGATAGTGTAATCACTGGCGATGAGACTTGTCCAAAATCACATCACATGATTTATATTTTTGTGATCGTATTTGTGGCTTGTGTCAAAATATGGGTTTATTACAATTTTGAAATAAACTAATACTGGTGTTAGTATATTTTATGCATTGTTTGTGTTTCAGTATCTCTGCCACGGAACTACTGCCATGGCTTCCAAAGGGATGTAGCTCTGTCTTGTGGTATCACTGATTGATGGCTGGTGTAACATATAGTGCAGATAAATGGCAATCAGTTATTTACGGCAGTTAGAAAAGATATCCAACCATTATAGTAGGGTTTATTTATTTTGGGTATTTTTCCCTCTTTGTGCATAAGAACATCATTTCTTGGCTCCAGACATTCGTGTGGTTGTACCAAGAGGAAGCAGTGTGTGCAGATTGAGCCTTTTCACCAATTGTATCGCTGTATTTGAGTCAGCTGTTGATGAGGACGAGTCTATTTTAGTTGAAAAGGGGCAAGGTGGGACTTTCTGCAGTGACAAAAGACGTGATATAGGTTGCTCTATTTATATGTTACACTAGCATTTGTGATTGTTTTCAATGATGTACTTTCTATTAGGGGCCTTGAAGCTGAAATAAAAGATGCTGAATTAAATAAATAAATTCTCACGACTTAGCACCAAGAGGATTATAGGAGCTCCATGCATGATGACATCTCCGTTACTTCCCAGGAGGTACATGTAGGTCAGTCTTTGGTACTGACAGCTGAGCTGTCAACAAAGTGAAACTGACGTGTTCTGGTTTCTTTTAAAAAAGGTTCACTGCCTTTTTTTCATATTTTTTTTTTCTGTGTTTTCTATAGTTACAACTTGACCAAAACAATCACTCAGATTGTTCTGAAATGTGTTGGAAATGTAGCTTAGGGAGGGTTCAACAAAGTTGTTCATTGGGTGGTGATAATTTGGATCCCCAGTTTTTAATGAATTTTGAAATCTTGGTACTTGTCGATTGATGCATGCATTCCTATTGATTACTATGTAAGCCAATAGGTGATTGCACTGGTAATTCACATTTTTTACTTCTCCAAAACCATCAACCAGATTCACTTCAAACTTGGTTGGAATTTGCTTTAGGTGGGCGAGTACCAAGTTTGTTCAAATGATCATGCTCCATTGATTTTTGGATTTTTTCATGAATTTTTTTGTTCATTTTCGGGCAGAATCTGGATAACATGTTCTTTGAAGCTGCCGCTAATTGCTTTGACTTTGCATATTGACACTTCTGAGGAAGACCTTAATTAATCAAACAGGTAGTGCTGCAATTTTTTCCCTCTTTTTTTTTTCATGCATTTGTGTGTGTTTTAACATTTTTTCTACTTCTCCAAAAATTCTGTCTCGGATTGTGCTGAAATTTGATCAAAACATTCCTTGTGGAAGGGTCAGAGTTGTTCACAAGGTGGTGATGCTATGGATTCGTAATTGTTTAAAAAGTTTTTCAGTTCAGGGACTTACTGGTTGATGCAAGCTTTCCTGTTGATTACCATGAAAGTCAACAAGGATACGATTTTTTTTGGGGGGGGGAGGGAGGGATTTTTTAACAAAATCTTAGGAATGTCTTGTTCTGCAAAATTGCTGGGCCAGTTGCTTGAAAATGGAGCACATGCTGCCAGTCACAGCTGAGTGGTCAGTGCTGCCATCTGGTGACTAGAACAGGAATGTCATGATTTTGCATAAAAACAGGATAACCACCAAGCGTCCATAATGCACAGAAAAGCTCCTCTCTCCCTTACTTTGTATTACATGAGTCAGCTTTTGACAAGAGCTTTTTTTTTTCTTACAGCTGATCATTAATACAACCCACATGAGCTGCATTACTTGTTGAATGAGTTAATAAAGATATATGATGTGGAAAGAATTCTCTTTTTAATGATGAGTTGATACTCACACAGTCATTATTTTCTGGCCAAAAACACAAGCACCTAGTAATTATATTTATTGGTCATATTGATGCAAAGCCCGTAATGAGGCAAATAATAATATTATCATTAACCCTTTCCTGCTCAAATTACCGAAAAGCTGCCAAATGTAAATTATGGTCTGCCTTAATGTTTTTACTGAAATTTTTATGTAACACTATTCATGTTGGCATATCCAAGATCAGTAGCTTTTCTGGGTGTGGGTCTGTGTGCCCATATCAAGGAAAGATATTGACTCATTTGTACTCTGACCAGGAATGGGTTAAAGTAACAACACAAATTTTGGTAATGCCGACATTGCATATGAATATTCCCATGGCTACATCAGTACAAGAGACTGACATTTTATGTCAGTGGAATTATTTATGGGACAGCTGATCACAAAGCTGTGCTGCCCATCCATATCCTAACACTTCCCTCTCAAAATTGCGGAAAAGTACCCAGATATATATTGTTGTCTACTTTATTGTCTTTACTTATATATTTCATGCAATAAAAAAAGTCTTGAGAATTATAGATATGACCTATTATAATGGGGACCCCCAGCCAATTGCTTGGGTTGGATGCATTGTGCCCAACCTGAACCAAGCAAATAACTATCGACTGAGTCTTATTCTGACCAGGAAAAGGTTAATCTATGTGAGAAAAAAAAAAGTGCTAAAATTCTTTGAAGTGCTTGGTTATTATTTGGGTGGCTTTCCATATATGTTTGGAAGCTTACATGAGAACATGATTTTGAAATAATTGTTGTTTGACAGACAGTAATTATGTTTTAGTCCTGAAAGAGCATATGAATAGTGGCAGTGACACATTGATTGCATGTTGTAGTCAGTACCTGCATGGTGCAATTAACTCATTCCATACTATGGTGACAGGCATTGGTCAGTGGTTCTGGCACTGCTTGGCAAGTCATGCTGCAGCTGCCGCAAGGACAGCTGCAGCATGACTTGCCAGGCAGTGCCAGAACCACTGACTTAAGACAGTAGGCATGTTGGTACTTGAATGAAAGCTCTTTTCATAAAGAATTTAAATATGCAATTGTTGTCTTAAAGCTAGGTAAATATACGGAAAAATCAGGGACTGGTATGGAATGAGTTAATATAGGAATTAAGAATACAAAGCAGTTCACCAAATTAGATCACTTCTTCTTAATTTCATGTTTTAATAACCAAATAAAGCTTCAATAATTAAGCTGTCATTTTTGAAGTGGCTTGGGGTTCCACATTTTCTTGGCTTGAAGTAAGGTATGATTGATATGTTCAAAACATAATCTTCATCAGTGGTAATTGAGATTTAAAAGGCATGCTTTTCATCATAAATGTAGCTGTTAACAGTATCAGCTTCACTGTCATTCTGGGCTTTCAAATTCAACTGTGGGCTTTGTTATACAACTAAAATTGTGTACTGCTGTAGATTAAAAAGAGACGCAAATGTCTTTATGGTCAAAAACTATAAAAAATGTGATTTTATAAATCAATTTTGGAAGCAAAGCCAAAGTCTGAGTAAAATTATTTAAGGCTGACAGTTTAAGAAATATTTCAACAGATAGACTTTTTCTACAATATTTCATATGGGTAAAGTTGTCAAGATGCATGCTTAAAATCTTTGTTGCACTCTTTTGCCATGTGCCAGCCCTGCTGACCTAAGAGCACAGAGCCCATGGAATCGTCTACATCTGTCCGTCTTTCCTTTCACCAGAATGTGTGTCATTTTCAGGCCTAGATCATTGCATAATATGTTTGACCTTGACCTATTTTTCAAGGTCAATCAGTCTGTAAAGTTGGAATAAAACCATGTTAATAAAGCTGCATGTCTGTAATATTACAGACAAGCACATTGTATAAACAACGCTGTGATGTATAAAATACAGGTGTCGCCGCCTATGAAGTATATAACAAGGAAAATGAGTCTCATGGGAAGAAAGTGCATTAAATTCATTATTGCAACAGTAATTTGCACTTGTTTACCAACGTTATGTGAGATCTGCATTACGCAAAGCTCACATTTTTATGTAATGTGAGAGACTTTGACCAATTATTTCAAGGACAACCACCAATACAGAAAGTCCATACATGTATATAATGACCCAACCTGCATCAAAATCCAGAGACAATGGGTCAGTTGTTATAAAATTTATACTCAGTGTGTATTTTATATCATACAAGGATATTTTGTGTGTGAGTGACTTTGACCTATTTTTCAAAGTTATCAAGGCTTCAAATTTTTTAAAAATTGTGTAATAATTCTCAAATATTTACTTATACATGTAAATACATATGGATACAACACCACAGCACATTGTACTTACACAAGGTTGTGACATGTCAAATGCAAATGGTGCTCCCTGTAATATGCCAGGAAAACCAGCCTAATGGTGGAAAAACAGGAAGAAATAAATTCAGTATGTCAACAGTAAAATGCTTGCCTGCAGAACAGACCAAGTTCCATGTAGACAAAATACGCAACTGGGGTCTGCTTTGAAGGCAAGTAAACTGCACGTGCCTTACCAAATAGTCTCAGATGTGCCTTTGACTCATTTTTATAAGATACATGTATGAATGGCCTTGTTCCAATTTTCTCAATGTCAGCATGCAGTGCATATTGTCAATATGTAATGACCATAAGTATGAATCCAGAAATGATGAGGGATTCCTACCAAAATTTATACTACATGTAATTATGTATTCTGTATGATGGAAGGATTTTTGTATGTATAATACAAATGATCTTGACCTATTTTTAGCCCCTCTGACCTAAAGTCATGGAGGTCATGTGATCACTTACATGTGTGTGTTCATAAACACACTTTCAGATGGCCACAATAGACAGGAGGTCCATTAGTCAGGTGGTCACATAAGCAGTTTTCACACTATGAACTAAAATTCCTCCTTGAGTGACAGCAGAACGCAAGGACCATAGGCCTCTCATTTACTGGATTATGTGAATTATATACATGCATGTTTGAAAAAACTTGCTGTCTATATAGAAATGTTGTTTAAAAAAACCTCTGAAATTATGTTGTACACTCTCTAAAGCATGTTTACCTGCCTCCCAGGTAATAAATAGCCTTACACTCCCGATTTTTTTACCCCTCGGCCCATATAGGCCTGAGGATTATTGTTGTCCCCTACGCGTCCGTCCATGCCTTGTTGACGCCACATCTCCAAAAAATACTAATGTTACAAAGACCGAATTTTTATCACAGGGGGCCATTGAGGTGTTTCAGGTGCCTGTCATAAAGTAGGTCACTAGGTCATATTTAGGTCACAGTACTACATTAAAAAAAAAAAGCAAAACATGAACACAATGCTTAAAAAGTATTGAATGTAGCTTTATCAGTTATTTATGACAGTTGGTCTTAAGGATGCCTCAGACCTCTATTGAAAACTAGGTCACTAAGTCACATAGTTAGGTCACAATGCTGCATTGAACAAAAATGACGGTCCTATGATATCTGCAAATATTAAATTACTCATTGTAGCTCCACCAATTATTTATGACAGTTGGTCCTAAGGAAGCCTCAGATACCAAGCAAAAACTAGGTTAATGGGTCACATATTTAGGTCACAGTGCTGCATTGAAGAAAAATGGGCTTGCCATGATATCTCTGCTCAGTGCATTTGCACCAAAGCTTTGTCATTAGGTCAAACAAAAGAAACCTCCTGGTCTCACATGCAGGTACATGGTCTTTACCTTAAGTACCATTTCCCAGTTATCAACCCTGGCCCAGGGGTTTTCGGTCTCTGACTGGCTTCTAGTTTTCAGTTGTCTGTAAGTGTAAGAATTTTTTCTCAAAAGTCATAACATCAATTAGTCCATCCACAATACAATTTGTGCCCCACAAAAATATGATAAAGAATAGCTTTTACTGAATAGGAATAGCATAAATATGGCAGAGTTAATGGGTTAATACATCTCTTTACCCTGAGAGGGTTAACAAGGACCAATAATTTGAAATGTCACCAGCGTCATGTTACATAACCAAGGTGTTTTGACAAAGTGCCTTGACTAAAACGTTTTTTTTGGCAAGGTAAGGATGATAAAGGCATAGTCACTAGCTTCATGTGTACTACTGTGTGTTCATGGTGCCAAGGTTATGTCAGGGGAAGTTGTTGACTCGAGCTCAGAATCATACACTTAAAAAGTGCATTTTGTTTTTCCTCTGGATAAGAAAAATGTAGAGCATTAGTACAGGAATGTGTACAAGGCTTCATTTGTGACAAAGATGACAAGTGATGCATCCATGGTTTAGTATTCAGGGCATGAGTTGTGCAACTCTTTTCCTCTCAAATTAAAACTAGGTCAACAGCTTTTCCGAGGTGTGAGTTGGGCGCTCAGTGCCCAACTTACGCCAAGAAAGTTGTTGATCTGGGTCATGATTGATAAGTCTCATCTGCAATTCTCATTCAAAGTGTTTTTCATCACTGTTGAAATTAGTCAAAAGTATTGAAGCAAACAACGTTTGACTCTGAGCCAGTTTTGTCAGGTGTAATGGGGAAAGGGTTAAAACATTCACCATGTCATAAAGGAGCCATGTGCTGTTGCAGGGGATTTCTGCCTGGCACAGGTTGAGTTGCAAAACCTGCACTGCACATTATGACAGTACAGCTAGGCATTTAACACTGCTGCCATCTGTTTGTAAAAAGCTGAACTAAACAAAAAGTTGGTGCTGCGGTAGGTAACAAACAATGTATTTAAGTTTCCTCATGTGTTTGGTGTACATGTATTAATAACTGCATCACCCTAAAACACAATGCGATGACAAAATCTTTGCTTATTTTGGATTTTAGAGTGCAAGACCACCAGCAGAATTGGTCAGTTATCAAGAATAATATTAGACCATTTGATGAGAGAGGGTTAAAAATTGATACACATTTAGCTGTAAAATTCTCCTCTAAAGCTAAGCTGGTTGCATAAATTGACTTATGCAGAACTCAAAAGTAATCGGGAAGCTCTGGTGGTCAAGCAGTTACCTGACATTGGAAAGAGTATATTGAAATATAATGTTGATTCAAAAGATACACATATTATATTTGATAAAGTCTACAGTCCCTTCTGGAAGGAAATTATCAAATTATGGTGTGGTTTGAATTCTAATCCAGCAAAGTTGGAAAACATTAAAAATAGGTTATGTGGCATAACGTCTTAATTACAGTGCAAAATAAACCATGTTTTTAGGAAATGGTCTTTCAGTGTATCTATATGTTCATGATTGGCATGTACCTTCAGTATAAAATTTCCTTAAAAATTGGTATACTGAAGGTCCAGAAATGGTGGCAAACTTGGACAAAGATGGGAAGTTTTTTTTAAGCTTCTGTAGGAAGTATCCAAATGTGTGGGGTTTTTTTTGGGGGGGGGGGTTGGCAATATCACAGTTTATTCATGCTATTGCAAGGGAATGGAAACTTGTTGTTGACTGAAGTAAAACAACTGGGATGATAAAAATTGCTGATTATAAATATTGGATTCATGATGACCCACGAGAAACACCCTGTGTTCAAAATGTTGTATTATAAGCTGTTAGAAAGATATAAAGGATGAAAGTACATTAATAAGTGAATGGGTAAAAGATTTGAATGTAGCTATTGGTGATGAATACTGGCAGGGTTGTTTTCAATAAACAAATGTACCATCCCGCAAGTATTAAATTTTTTCACAATAAATTTTTATACAAAGTTATTTTCACAAATTACACATTATGCAAAATGGATATTAAAGATAATCGTCTTTGCATATTTTGCAGGGAAAAGATTGAAACACTTATTTAATGATTGTGCAGCTTCCAATTTTTTTTGAATGATATCTTTGTGTGGTGGAAAAGTGCCACAGACATCAAGGTCAGTCTTTCCAGAATGGAGATTTTGATGGGTCTAGAATTTGCACATAAAGTAAACTGGTCATTAATCTGTGTACCAGGTAAGAAATATCTGTTATAATTGTCATCAAAACAACTTTAAACCTTTGATTTGAGCTTTTCAAAACTACATGTATTGTGCATTAAACATAGGATATTGAATTAAACAGCAGTGAAGAATAACAAAGTAGAAGTACATTCAGTTAACTCATTCCATACCAGTCCCTGATTTTTGCGTATATTTACCTAGATTTCAGACGACAATTGCATGTTTAAATTCTTCATGAAAAGAGCTTTCATTCAAGTACCAACATGTCTATAGGCTTAAGTCAGTGGTTCTGGCACTGCATAACAAGTCATGCTGCAGCTGCCGCAAGGGCAGCTGCAGCATGACTTGCCAGGCAGTGCCAGAACCACTGACCAAGGCCTGTCACCATAGTATGGAATAAGTTAAATGGAAAGGGCTTAGAGTCTGAATGTGACATTTAGTTCTTAATCAATATATAGAGTTGAGTTTTCAACAGAACAAAACTATGCAGGATTCTGTAATTTGCTATTGCTAGTGATACAAATTGTGGATATGTGAAGTACACACAGGTATTGTATATTGTTGTAAATAAAAAGGGTTAGAAATGATATTAGCTGCAGTGCATGTTTTTGGTCAATATCAATCAACAAAAGAAGGGCTCATATATATGAGCAGTTTGAAGGGTTTTTTTATTGTATCAATAACAGGATTTTAAAATTCAAATTAATACGTAATTTGACTTGTTTTTCTCCTGCTGTAGAATGTATTTATTGATAGGTGGCAATTGCCATGGTTTTCACCCTTTTATACTTTTCACTGATACTTTAAACTGTCTCTCAGTTCATCTCTCTCAAACTCCATCCATCTCATTCTCCTACTGTGTCCTGTATTTAACTTACGGTTCACACAAGTTTGGCTATTTTTAATTTCATGATTCTTAGTTTATTAACAAAATTGATAAGCTAAAAAGTCCAGAACACAGTGTCCCATTAATGCTCCAAAGAACAAACATCCAGTGTGCCATTGAGTGCTCTTAGAGCAAGAGCATCCAGTGTGGCATAGAGCGTTCCAAGAACAAGAGCACACTGCCATGGAGTGCTCTAAAAACAAGAGCACCCAGTATACCATAGAGTGTTCTAAGATCCAGAGCACATTGTGCCCTGGAATGCTCTAAAAACAAGAGCACCCAGTGTACTATAGAGTGCTCTTATGTGACACAGGAAAGCCAAAACACAACAAAAGCCTGGTTGTGTAGAAGGGTTTTATTACCAAAAGAACAAAAGATCCCTGATGGAAAACTTTACATGAACTGGGCAGAAACATTCCTCCTGACTGCCTATATAACATGTATAATGCGGAGACCACTGTGTACCAGTGCAGTGAGCAGGGAACAACAATGTGTCCAAAGCCTCCAGGTCACATGACCATGACACCACCCATGTCTACCAGTCTGACAACTGATGCACGGCACTGCACTACACTGTCAGTCTGTTTTGAAGAATTTGTCAGAGCTGCCCAGAGGTGTGCTGCAACTGCCTGTGACCAGCATGTGAGAGATGGTCATCCAGGACAACACCCTCTGTGCCTGACTTATTCAGGGCTCCTGTGTTTTACCACCTTCACCCTTGGTGGCAGCAGCGCATACACAAGCACATGCATGCTCATACTTAATTAGTTGTCAATCAGTTTAATTAATTGATAAAAAATCTGTCAAATTGCCCTGTCACTATTCTCCCCTGCTTCAAGTTTAGCATCCTCACAAACTTAATTACACCGCTATTCTATGCAGTACTATGATTGTAACTTCACCATGATGTTGAAGAATATACACATGCAAGATGCAATATACCAATATAGTTGAAGTACATATATATATATATATATATATATATATATATATATATATATATATATATATATATATATATATATATATATATATGTATGAGAGGATAATGCAGTTCTGAGCTAAGGTAGCTCATCACCAATCTAACACAGCATTTGAATGCTTAAGGATTATATTGCAGGTTTTTCGTCTTAATTTGTAGCATTAAAACATTTGCTTGACTCATATTTACCTGAGTTTGGCTCATGTTCACCAAAACATCTGCTGAACAAACTGTTCCGGGAGCAGGGACCTGTACTGTATTTTCCTGTTTCAGAACAGATCTTGGTTATTTGTGAAGATTAGAATGCTGACCAGCAGTGTCTCTTGTTGATATCCTTGGTTCGTCTAATACACCCACATCAGTACTCTCCCCTGCTTTAATGTCCAAAGCAATTTCAGGTTCAACATCTCCAGATACCTGAGGATTGATTGACTGTGGCAGAATTTCATCTCAAAAGAGCCACCTACTAAACCATCTGCTGATGATAAATTTAAAGCAGCAGTTATAGAACTGTCTGCTAATGACTGATCTGTATTACCATCTGTTGGAACTGTCGGGATCAACTACACTGCATTTAGAGCCAGCAGATCTATCCCCACCTACAGAATCAGCAGAGCTGTCAACATGTTCTGAATCAGTAGTTACATCATGGGGGACACTAGGCTATAATGGTCTCATTGAGGTCTGATCAAGAGCAAGGTCATAGTCACCCAATTCTGAGTCTGCCTCAGTGGATGGCTGATACTCAATATTTGGTGGCTCAGCAGAAACAGCATTCTGTTCCAAAGGTTCTGCAGACTTTGGTGTAGCTAACACCATACTACGAGAATCTTTGATCTCATTGTGATGAAGAATTTAAATCACACCATTACCTTCCAGTGGTTCAACAACATAAACATTACCTTTTGGATCAGGTCACCCCACTACTTTATGTGGTGTTGAGTTCCAAATATCTTGAATTTTGTTCCTTCCCTTAACACTAAGATTCCTGCAGAATACCCTTGCAGCCAAAGGTAATTCAGCCTGTTTAGGATCAGAAACTTGCCTTGCCTGAAGTCTCTCAGACTCATGTTTAAGATTTTGTTTTGTATTAGCATATGCATGCTGTAACCTCTTACAGTGGTCATTCAGCCAACTCATCCACATCACCACTGGTTTCCTCATTTTTTAACCCAGGAATGTGATCAACTCGTAGTGTTGGCTCACGGCCATAGAAGAGATAAAATGGGGAATACCCTGTAGAAGAATGAGGTGTGCAGTTGTATGTGTAGACCACTTCTGGATGATGCTCAGGCCACTTCCTTGTTTTATCTGGAGGCAACATACGTAACCTGTCTACATTGTATGTTTAAGCCACTTGTATTGGCCATTAATTTCAGGATAATAAGGAGTGGTATGACTATTCCATACATATTACATAACGCCTTGATGGTTGCACTTAAGAAATTTCAGCCTTGGTCTGAATGCAAGCATTTTGGAATACCATAGCGTACAAACCACTCAGTGACTAGGATATTCCCCACTGTTCTGGCCTTTTGGCCTTTGGTATGGAAAGCTTGTGTGAATTTGGTGAAAAAAATCTGTCATTACCAGAACATTTTCAAGCCTGTTAGAGCTTGGTTCCAACATGGTAAAATCCATAGAAACCACCTCGAGTGGTTTGCTTGCTAGTTTAGACCCCATGGTGGTCTTTACTGACTTGCCAGCCTTAGCCACCATGCATCGAGTACAATTCCGGCAATACTATTCAATTTGTGAGACCACATTAGGCTTGTAGCAACGGGAATGTGCTAACTGAAGGGTCTTAGCCAAAGCTTGATGCCCAGCACTATCGTGAAGTGCCTGTAGAAGTTGTTGTCATATAGCTGTAGGCACTATCGGCTGTTTTATATTGTAGCCAGACTCTTTGACAGTTTTATGGAGACAACCATCTCTATCTAGAGTCAGTCTATTCCATCCATTCAGCAGTCTGTTTAGACTGTTGCACGAGCTCTTTAATTGAAGGCTGTTTTCTTGTACCAAGGCATTTGCAATTGGGCCAAATCAGGATCAGCATTCTGAAGTTGTCTTATCTCATTTTTAGGCAAAGATGGAAATGTTGACATGCTCACAAGTGTACTGTCTCCTGAGCATGTGTGTACCTCATGTAGCCATACATTTACAGTATTTTGTCTGTACTGCTCAACTATGGACTAAGGAATTTGATAACCTATGGACTGGTTATGCTCATATAGCATTTGAAGGAAAATTGAATTCCCTTCACTGCTAAGCTCCACCCTATGGTCAGTTTTTCTACTCCATGAATCTGCATTCTGATTGGCTTTCCCTGATCTAAATTTAAAAGTAGAATTAAATGGTACTAACTCAGAGACCCATCTCATTTCTGTTGACCCAGTTTTGCAGAAGAATTGATATATGTTAAAGGATTTTTGTCGGTATACACAAATTTGGAACCGATTAGATAGTCAAGATATTTTACAGTGACTGCCCACTTCAATCCTAACAGTTCCAGTTTCAAACTGGAATAATTTTGCATGTTTCTATCATGCAGTCTTAAGCCACGGCTTGCATAGCTTATGACAACAGGATCATTCTTTTGTACTTGAGAAAGTACAGCAGCTAATCCAATCACTTGAATCTACTTCAACAATGAATGGTAATGAAAAATCTGGGAAACCCAGAATAGGGGCACTGGTCAGCAACTTCTTCAGCTCATTGAATGCTTCTTTGCATTTGTCATCCCAGATTTCTTACAACGGTTGCTGAAGTGCCTGCTTAGCTATATGCTTTCTGCTTCTTTATCTACCGGTTGACTGCATTCTGGTTATGGCAACGAGTGGACAGGCAATCTTGGCAAATCCAGGCACAAAATGCCTATAATAGTCTGCTAAGCCCAAAAAGCTTCTGAGCTCTTTAACAGTTTTGGGAGTTAGCCAACCAGCTACTGCCCTGATTTTTTTCTTTGTCAGGTTCTAGTTCAGCTTTAGATACTACATGTCTAAGATACCTTACTCGTTCCCTGAAAAGATGACACTTTTTCCAGTTTGAGTTTGAGATGGTTAGCTGACAAGCTCTCCAAAACTAACCTCAGTCTGTCAAAGTTTGCTCAAAATCTTTTCCACACACACATATATCATCAAGATATATTAACATTGTTTGAAAGTTTTGATCACCGAATATCTTGTCCATAAACTTCATGAAGGTTGCGGTGCCTAAAAGAGGCCAAAAGGAATTTGTAAATACCTTAAAGGCCACCTGTACCAATACAGAAAGCTGTTTTCTCAACATCTTCTGGTGCTACAGGAAGTTGATAATAGCCTTGTGCCATATCAAGGCAACAGAAGTAGTGGGCTCCCCTGAGGGCATCCAGTACCTCCTCAATGCATGGTAGAGGATAGGCATCCTTGTAAGTCTTGGCATTTAATTGGTGATAATCAATGCACAATCTCAATTTACCATCTTTCTTGCAGACTAAAACAACTGGAGAGGCATAAGGCCTTGCTGAATCTTGAATAATGCCACTCTTGAGTGATTTCTCCAAATACTCTCTGACCTCAGGCCACTGATTGGAGGGTATCCTTCTATGTGGAAGTCGCACTGGCATATCATCCATAAGATGAATTTTATGGATGACCTTAGCACACAGACCAATGTCATCTTCACCTTGACTAAAAGTGTGATAGAAGTTAGTTAGAATTTCTTTTAGTTTTTTCCACCTGTGTCTTAGTCAGGGTGTCACTTGTGTTCAGCCTGTTCATAAGTTCAGAAACTTGACTGACAGTTGGGGTTGTTACAGATGAGTTACTTTCCTCAACAAAAGCTGACCCCTCCTTTATTTCTGAGACCTAAACCTCAGGTTCTAAGTGTGCACATGGCAACAAGCCAATAGTAGCCCTGGGGGAAAAGATATATGTCTTCCTCACTGAAGTTGGCAACCTGCATTGGGATAATACCAGAGGTATTAACCTAGACAAGTGAACGGCCAACAGTAAACCTTCTTGGGCCATTAAAATTAGCTGCCTCCTCTACCATAGCACAATTAGAATTGTTCTTATGAGCAGGATGAACTGTGCCATTTATAACCTTGAGAGAACGGGCATTTATCAAAATGGGTTTTTTACTAGCCACGCGTACCCTCTGAGCCAGAATAGGCTGAAGCACAGGGGGTGGACTGCAAGAACTATCAGGCTGCTGAAGATGATGTTGCTTGATTTATCTCAAAATGTTGGATCCAATAACAACTGGAACTTGTAACTTCCTGTTTCTCCTTTCCTGATCTATGGGATCTTTGACAACAAGAAATCCCATATCAGGATACTCACTCCCAACCATAGATATACAGAGATCAATATACCCAATATATGGTATTTCAAGACCATAGCTGCCCTCAATTTTGATTATTGTGGACACATCCACCAAGTCTTTGTGTGCAAACTGCTTGTTGTACAAAGACTCTGTAATTGTAGATACTTGTGCACCTGTTTCTATCAAACAGACCTCCCTTCCAGCCAGGGAGGCTGTCACCTCAAGGCATTCCCATTGGCTTTACTAACAATTGAGCCTCAGTGAACTGACCGGGAACATGTCATGTGGCTCTACATGACAGGCTTTAGCCTTTTAAAGGATCCTCATCCTTTCCAGGGCAGTCTCTCTTAAGATGTGCAGTGGAATCACAATTCCAACATTGCCTAACTCCAATGGTTTTAGGTTTAGCATTCTAAGCATCCAAAGAATCCAGCCTTTTAATAATGGCTTCCAACATTTCACCCTGTTTCTTCACCATGAAGCCCAGTGAACTCTCTGCCGATGATTCATGGATAGTGACCTTGACTTGACCTTTACCAAGTTTACCCAAGTCACCACCCATACATTGCATACATCTATCACAGAGCTGAAAAAAAATCAAGTCAGGGAACATCAGTGTTCAGCCTACAAAGTTGTCTCTGGAGCCCTTCATCCTGAACTGCCTCTGCAAGCCATGCTTTGAGCAACATATTCTTTGATGCTCGAAAAGAAGGATCGAATTGAGCTACCCGATCAAAGAGTTTTAATAGGCATAGGGAGCACTGAACCAAGTTCTCTGACTCAGTTTAAAAAAAAAAAAAAAAAAATCTATTGTAAATGAGGCAGAAGGTCTCCATATCCAAAAACTCACAAGAGTGTTGATAATATTTGTTCAGGGTCCTCTGATTTCTCACCACCACAGCCCAAGATTCCAACCTTGGCAGTACCAGCTAGGTGTTCAAGGATGCATGTTGATGCTCTCCGCCCATGGAGATTCTCGTAATTAAATATCCCCTCATATCCACAACCCAGTCTTCCACTACTAGGTCAGCAGCTTTGACTAGAAATCCTCTGAACAGTACAACCTTAGTTGTGGTCAGATAAATGGGAACAGCCGGTGTGTATGCTATTGCACCTACCTCAGTCTTAATCTGAGCATACTCAGCTTTTAGCTGAGCTAACTGTTGTTTAAGAGCATCAAACTCATCCTTGGTAGCGATGGCAGTAAGAGGAATGACTGACAAAATCAACAATATCACTGTTACATTCATGATGGTAAACAACATGGCAGGGTATCATTGACCCACTTCTGAGCCATGCTCAAGTGTTGTCATTTAATGGTTTGAGAAAGGATAAATATTTGGTATATGTACTGTTTTTAAAAACTTAAGTAC
Organism: Hermodice carunculata; assembly: GCA_964020975.1. Classification (NCBI taxonomy): domain Eukaryota; kingdom Metazoa; phylum Annelida; class Polychaeta; order Eunicida; family Amphinomidae; genus Hermodice; species Hermodice carunculata. Next base: position 15,543,789 of record OZ026614.1, read on the forward strand.
TTTGAAAACTAGACCATACACTTACACTTTCCATAGAAGCTGTCCATTTCATCACAGTATTCAATTGTATTTTCAACATATGAACAAATAGAACTGGAAATTGTCAGGTAAACAGTAAAAATTTAACATGTTATAGGTAACAACAATGAACCTTTTTCAAGAGAAAAACTGCAACCTCTTGAACAAAAGGTACAATACAAAAATGTTACCTTGCACGGTCTCTGGGTGCTATAGCATGGATGATCCACATCATAACCACCATACTCATGCTGGCAATGGGTTTTCTAGCAGCAGGAATACACAAAATATTCCTAAAATGCCCATGCACATGCACTGTCAAACATAAGGGTTGTCTTTGAAGAACCTTAAATGTCCATGTGGTACAAGCCAATTCTGGACAAAAGTGTTTTCTTTGGCTTTTAACACTACAATTGAAACCAAGCTACAGTCCTTTCAATTTAAAATTTTACATCGAATTATTGTGAATGAACATTGGCTTCAATGGGGATTGCAGAAGATGCAACATGTAATTTTTGTGGAGGAGCATCTGAGACAATAATTCACAAATTTTGGGATTGTCCCACTTCAAATCATTTTTGGTATGAATTTACTTCCTTTTGGGAAAACTACATGCATGAAATTATCATAGTTCAGGAAAAAGATGTTCTGTTTGGTTTTTATGATGATCCTGATAAAGTTTCCCTGAATTACTGTATATTACATGGAAAACATTACTTATATTCTCAAAGATTCAATTCAGGTAATGTCAATCTCATCAGTTTCTTGTTCTCGTTGGACAGGAAAATATCTGTAGTTAAACATATAAGTATAATTAATGATAAATTACCTCAGTTTGAATTAAGATGGCAGCCACTGCTCGGTGCCATTTCTCTCAGATTGTCAGAAGTTTGAGTATGTCCCCTCCCCTTATTTATTAATCCTCTTTTGCTTATAGATGGAGGTATGCTTTGCACTAGCTTGTTTTGTACTATTTCCATTTATAATTTTACATTGTTATTTCACATTGGTGTAAGCCGTACTTTGTTACCTATTTGTTTTTTGTTTTTGTTTTGTTTTTGTTTTTGTTTTGCACAGGAAGTAATTCCGAATAGTGACAAAGGTATGTAATAAGTTGTCGCTAATGGTTTTTGTTTTATGTTTATCTGTGCAGCTTTGACGGATATGTATATGCTCGAGGAACTCAATCAAAAAAAAAAAAATAATAGTAAAAAAAAAAATTAATAAATAAAAAAATAAAAACTTAAATGTCCATGTACCATAATGCAAGAAGGTTGTGGGTAACTCTGAAGTACCATTCCACCAGGGATCCTGTAGAGGGCGTGTTGTATCCTGTCCACAACACCAATTTTTATGACACATTCAGGAAAGTCACTACACAACAACGGCCTTTGTTGTGTTCTGACTTTCCTGTGTCACACTAACAACAAGAGCACCCAGTGTACCGTAGAGTGTTCTAAGAACCAGAGCACACTGTGCCATGGAGTGGTCTAAGAACAACACTTTGGGTGAAATTTGGACACATCAAATTTCACTGATCTGCAAAAGGTTTCCAAATTGGGGTCCACCAGATCAGCCTCAGTGGGTGTGAATGTGCTGGGAATTTTAAAAGTACAACTAGATAAGCTAGGCTGTGTAAGTTGGTAGGCAATAGAAGTTCCTGCATCAGATTCCAGGTGTGTGGAGGTCTGAGTCTGACTTTCCATGTTTTTGTCATGGAAAAAACTTCAATTTCAAACATCTGAAAAATTTATCCAAGTCACTGGCTATTTCCCCAATGTCCAGTTCCCTGGGTGTGGGGCAAAAAGATAGTCCTTTCCTGAGAACAGATTTGTGTGACTCAGTTAATGTGTAATCTGAAAGATTGACAACTAGATTTTCAGGGATTAACACACTGTTATCTTCGAAATTGTTGGAAATGTTCTGTCAATTCCTAAATCTTCAACATCGCTACTATTGCAAGAATTAAATGACTGTTTAACTGTACTTACCAATGAGGCTTCATGGTAGGTTGTTCCATCTGTTTTGGGACAGGTGGCATGCTCCGTAGACATAACTGTGTCTCTGGAAGAATAATTGTGTGGTTACACAGCTTGAGAACTAATATCAAATGATTCTGAAAAGTTTTGAACATCCAAATCCAACGTGGGTAATAACGATCGAACGTATATACAATCTGAACTGTTCAGGTTGTTTGCATTTATCTCCTCCTTTGTTGTGGAGGGTCATGTTGGCTGTTCGGACGTGGGTTCCTCTGTGCTTTTGGAGCAGCAGACTGACTTGCCAAGCTTGACAACAGGGTTTGCAGAGCTTCTGCCTGGGTCCTGTTTAAGTTGAGGTCCCTCTGGAATTGTGGGTAGTTCGGTGCTTGCCTTCTCCTTTGAAAGGGCGAGCGACTGCGTTGACGACGGTCGTGAAAGTCCACTCGTCTCTTTTGGCCTCTCCCTGTGCTTTCTGTTTAGAGATGAGAAGGATCCCCGGCTTCCCGGGGACGTGAGTGGGTGGTTTCCCTCCTCATCACCCCGTCTGAATAAAAAAGGTGATCTCTGTCAGCCTTTTCTGCCTCTCTTTGTCGCTTCGATTGGCGACTGTATTTTCTTTTCCTATCATGCCACAATCTGGCCTTTTTCTTTGCCAACCAATGTTGACAAGAGATCTGTGGCCTTTTGTAAGCCAGTGTGGTCTGGTCCATAGCAGTATTCTAGCTCCGTAGTGGCTGTTTGCTCCAAAGCAGGAAGGGTATCTCCTGTGGTATCCATCAGTAAAGTCATCTGAGTTTTTTCTGCTGCTGTGGCAGTAGATTTCCATTTTTCCATGGCCCTCCTTTCTGGGGGAATGCCTTGTGGAAACTTGGGCAGATAAACTAGGTCGTCTGGTGTCGCACAACTTTCCAGGCACCGTGTGAAGAATGCTACCCGTGTTAGGGTTTTTGCAACTTTGAGAAGCGATTTACGGCAGCTTCTAAAGTTGGACAAAGCCTTAGGAGGAATCTCCCTTTCCTCCTTGCTTGGGCTATGGTCACTACTGCGATCGGGGTTGGCGGTAGCTGAGTTGGGATGCAGTCTGTTTGGAGATGACTTAGTTTGGTTGTCTGGGTCATCACAGCTATCCCTTGGCCTCTTTCTAGGTCATGCCCTTGAATGCCAGGCTGGGTTGGAAGACCCCTGTTCTGATGTCACCACGATGGAGATTCCTTGATTGATTCGCTCCATCAATGCTGTTGATGTTGGTCATTGAGATGACTGTCTCTAGTCATTTCTATCCATCATATCACTCCAGGACATGGATCCCATAGGGGAGCGCATAGGTGTCGTGAAGTTTGATACGCTAGTAGCGCTGGAACCGCCAATACTGATCAGGATTGATGCAGTTGTGGTGGGCGGGACAACGGCTGTTGTGACCGGAGCTGGGGAATCCACTCTGAATTCTCTGATATTTTCAGTGATACGCTCGATTTCAGCCTCACTAGAACTGTCGCCGTTCATCTTGGCTTGATGAAAGTCAAATAAGCTAAATGACAGGGCAAGTAGCCAGTAGATGATGAGGCAACGGTTGTGCGACACGTTTCAACTCTTATGAGTCTCATCGGGCACTGAAGGGATCTCGTTAAGACCGTCATTTTTGTCACTCCAGCATAAGCTGTTGTCGAGACTAAGCAGTCACTTTCCGGACGGAAAGACATCCGTCCATCCATCCATCTGTCCGTCAACAAAAAACTTCGGAGTGGTTTGAATTATGCTGGCGAGACATTCATGCCCCCGGGCATGACTGGTTATAGTGAGGTGTAACAATTATGTTGCTACGTTACATTACATTACATAGAGGTCTGCTCATGCGTAATGAGGACTGAAACCACATTTCAGTTGAGTAACCGCATAACTCACTTTCCAAACAAAAGTTTGAAATTGTTTGTTTACCAAATATAGTTAATAAACAGCTTGTTTTGGGTCAACTAGTGCTGTTTGATGGTTGTGTTTACCCAGTGAAAAAAGAATTTTGCACCCAATGCCGTGTATTCCCATTAGTTTGTATATTAAAGCAACCTTAAATAAACCAGTCACTTTTGTGTCTATGGTTATATGATTTTTCTGAGGTATTTACTTATGCATCTAGATTTACTGTCTGAAATTTGGTGTTTCAATGTGCAGTAGTTTTCAGGTTATTAAGTTGCAAATTACAATGAAAAGTAATGGGAATACACAACCCTAGCCCTCCACTGACTGCAGTGCCCTCTCTTAGGCAGATTTTGAACCTTCAGTTCTTGCCCTTGCCTGTTGCTGCCATCTTTAGTTTGATGTATTTCTAAGTATGGCTTCCCAAAACTCTCCATATGATTGCTTCCTGTCAATTGGATAATTTAAAATGTCACCAAACAACAGGCCTGGTTCATCTCCTGTTTTCAGTATTAAAGTCTGCAAGCACAAGTAAAAGTCTGTACTAAACAGAAATATCTAAAATAATATATTTCTTAAACTCTGGATCCGGAAAGCTGAAATAGTAAGCTTCAAGCATGTAACATTACAAAATCATAAGACCCATGACAAGTGTATTTGTAAAGTGCTAACAGAAAAATATGATGTAAACTAGGAAGACCTGTCTGGTCATGGCTGCTTGTAAAGATCAATATATTTGATGAGAACCACCAGCAGGAGGGGCCAATGACATGAGCACTCGGATGTGTCATTATGATTGTAGTGAACCTCATATTAACCCTTAAAGTGCTATAATCAAGGCTATAGTCATATTCTCATTACTGTTAAACTTATAATAGTTAAAAGATTCAAATTCTTCACGAAGATACCTTTCATCCAAATACCAGCAAGTTCAATCTAAAGCAAAAAGTTGTCTGAGTCAACAGCTTTCCTCACGATACTTTGCACACATTAGTGTCCTAATTAAAGCTGGTGACTGATCATTAAATGAGCACTTTAAGGGTTAATATCTGTGCTTTTGATCTTAGTTGAATAACTGGCTTGGAGGCTACTTTCAGTGATGAAAATGTTGTGTCATATGTACCACATGTTTGTGCCTGATTAGTCTACTTAGGAACTGTAATGTTCTGGACTGTTCCATTGCTGTTGGTTCCTCTCCTAGGTGCCTACTCCAATAGCTCAGTGAACGACGTATGGAAGGTCTCAAGTGCAACAGATAAAATCAAGTTGTGTGTACCAATATATACTTAGAAATTTTCTGCTCGTGGAGAGCTGTTTGAAATTCCCTTCGTGTCAAACATCAGTCCATGATTGCACAATTTGAAATTCTCTAAAAGCAAAATATCTCATGATTCATCAATGAATACTTGTTTGTAATTCTCTTCTTGTCAATTAGTAGCCATTAATAGATAGTTGTTTAGAACTTTTTATCAAACTATGCTCTGTTCACTCTCAGTTGGCAAAGGCATGGATTTACAAGTAGATTTGGCCTCTGGTAAAGAGGCCTGGAAGTAGTGCATGACTGTGACTAATCACACATCATGTTTTGTGCTTACACAATGCAAAATCCCAGTGACATGCAAAATACTGGAATGTATCTCGAGGATATTGCTCATATGATCACTAGTTGTAATGGTAAATGCGTATTTCGTACAGCTTGTCTCAGAGAATGAACAATTTAACACATTCTCCAAATTTCTTGTATTTGGGGGCCGCGCATCAGGAGCACATTTGTATTTACACAATACAAAATCCCAGTCACATGCAAAATACTGGAATATTTCTCAAGAAAAATACAAATATGTCACTAGTTGTAATGGTAAACACTTATTTTGTACCGCTAGTTTCAGAGAATGAACAATTTAATACATTCTCTAAATTTGTATTATTTGGAGGCTGCAGCAGAAGCACTGACATGCTACTTCACATTTATCTGAGTGTGACGTTAATATGTGCAGTACATGTATGTTCAGTTGTGCTTGTGTTAGCTTACTTTATTCCTTTTGAAACAGCCTCCATGTAGGAGGTGTGCAATTGTTAGTTGACTGGTGCATGAAAAGACTTCACACCTTGTTGCAGAGTTGTTTAAAGTTGGGAAAGCCAAATGACATTTAACAACTAAGAATCACTAAATACCTCAATTAAATTACCCAAAGTGACACACAGCATGATTTGTCACATGTATGCTGACTGTAAACTGGATCAAGTTTACCAATTTTCATTGGGGGACAGCTTGTGGGACTATACTTTTTTGTATTTGTGTCTTTTTGCCCAGAACCACGTCCTAGTAGTCATTACCCTATTCCGCAGTCCCAACGCTTGACTCTCCATAAGCTAACCTATCCCTGTCTAACCTATATACATATGGAAGTACTATTGTCCATATTGCACACATTCCTCTGTAAAATTTTGACATAGGCTGTATCAGCCCAAATAAATTAAAGGGTCTTTAGCGGGTAACTTTCTCAGTGGATGTACCTTTTTCAGCAGTAGCAATCACTGTCAGTCAGAAATGCACCAAAACAAATGCACATTTGCCTTTTGATTGCATATTCAGTTGCCTTGTGATTGCATATTCAATTGCCAGGCCAGTGCAGAGTGAACAGACCACGGTCTCAGGACATTACCAGATGCAAATTAAGTAAAGGAGCCCAAGTGGAAAACTGTTCAGATTTCTTCTGGTCAAACTGGAGGACATGGTGTGCAACTGATATGCAAATTACTTGTTATTAAATAAAGAAACCAACAAACACAACAACATAAATAAAATAGATTTATTATTTTGCCATCTCCAAAAGTAAAGGTACCACCACTGCTTCCCTAGTAATGTTTTGTTTTTGGGATTTGGATTCTCCAGGTTCACTCAGCAATTCGCTGTTCGTTTGGCCGGTATGTAATTTAAGATAGTCTACTGAGGGCAATCTTCTCAAACCTGGTCTAGAGCCCATCAGCAGTGCGTGACTTGATCCTTGAGAATCATTGCATATTAGTCCAATAAACAGCACCAAAAGTCCCAGCTGAATACACGAAATATTGTCCTTAGGCTTGGATCCAATAATATAGACCATCACTGCTCATATTCGGCGACAATTTGACGAATCAAAATGACTTAAGATTGAAAAGATTCTCCGGATCAGCCTTAGAGCTGATGCAGTTTAACAAAAAATGTCCGAGTGATTCAGACAAAGGGAGCTACGTCACACCGCGGGAAACTTGAAACAAAGAAACCATGTCAAACTGCGATGGGTGCAAACAATAGTAAACGAGATTCCAAGAATCTCTTGAGAATGAGGAATAAACAAACTCTTTATATCTCTCTCACAATTGAAAATTTTGATGTTACAAAATATATAAATTAACAGGACAATTGTATAGAAATACCTGACTGTCAAACCAGAGAATACACAGTATGGAACCCCTGTTGTGAGGTTGATACTTTGAAAGTGGGTCAGTCCATTTTCTCAAAACACCTTGTGCCATGCTGAAAAATTGGGAAACTATTTTAGGTACATTTATACTGCCTGTGGCTTTCGACTGCTTGAAAGTTAGCAGACACTTGACAGATGTAATATGTCACCTGAAATATTGTTTGTTGTATCACTGTCTCTGAATAATTATCCATTTAGCCGTTCTTTTTTAAGAAAGGGAAACTGGTACAATGCTTATGTGTGTTTCTTGTTTGGGGGATGATAACACCAAGCTGGTATTACACATAACAGGTTATACCGGGGTAATATGGCATGCTCATTCTATGGTGAAAAATTCAGTTGTTAGATGTCATCTTCATAGACTATAACCAGCCCTCACAGCATCTCTGACAATCTACTGTGCATGTGGTCCAGACCTGCATTTGACATCTACTAGCTGGCTGATGACTGAGACAAAGGGTCTCTATGACATGACCATGGGTGTAGCCACAGAAAGACATTTGTATTGGCCAATTAGAGTTTCTGATGCTCTTCAAAGAAACACATGTTTAAAAAAAATTCATGTAAAGTAAATTATCAGTAGGGGTCCCCTACTTGGTTTAGCTTTTGAAGGTGGTTGAATGATGCCTTAGTCCTGGCACTATAGTTGTCAGGTTGCTGGGTCATGGGCTGACTGGCCAGGCAATGCTCAGTCTGAACAGCCACTGACTCTGTCATCAGGTTGAGGTCTGTATCTTTACCAAACCTGATTTTCTTCACAGGATTACAGAAACTCTGCCAGTCAACCAGGGATCTTAGTGCTAAGTATACACTGCTTCAGCTTTTAGCCAGTGGAATTTGAAGGCATTACTCTTAACTGGGCTGCTCCCAGTGCTGCACAGTCCTGTTCTTGGTGTGCACTCCTCTGATTGGATCAGATACGTGTGTCAGCACAGTCCTGTTCTTGGTGTGCACTCATCTGATTGGATCAGATACGTGTGTCAGTGGACACAAGGTAAAGATCTAATCCTGGAAAAAGTGATTTATTGCATTGGAGAGATGACCAGTGTCTGAAAATAAGGTGTGGTATGGGAAAGTGTGATAAGGGTTATGGAAAATAAGGTGGTGGTAACAGTGGAAATGATGTCACTGTGGACAAGGCATTACAACAGGGAAGGTATGATAGGGCACCAGAAAATTAAAGGTATGCATGTGACTTTTAACTCTTTTTATGACAAATTTTGGACTGAGTCAACAGTTTTTCTCAGTGCGCATTGGGGGCAATGCGCCCAATTTGTGCCAAGAAAAGCTGTTGACTTGGGGTACTTTGTCTGGAACTATAGGTTTGCTGGTACTTGAATGAAAGGTCTTTTTATGAGGAATACGAATCTGAGATTCTAATAATAATTTAGACTTGTCTGACTTAAGTAGATCGACTTTAGACATGATTGGCACTGAAAGAGTTAAGAAAGTGATATATGTGCATATGTACCAGAGAATCTCCAGCTTAGTGAGTGATTTATTAGATGATCCAGAATAAATAAATATGTTTATAATAAGGTACCAACATATTGTCCGTATTGTGAGTGGCTAGCTTCTTCAGACGGCAGAGAGGAACGCAGCTGAAGTTGTTTGCAGTATCAGTCAGTGTCTAGCTACCATTTCCTGACTTTCCAGTGTAGACAGTCGAACTGGATCTGCAACAGTAACTTGGAAGTCACTGTCTGACTGAAATAAAAGCTAAACTATTGGAGAAATGTTATTTACCACAAGTTTCTGTTTCATCATGTCACTATTAACCCTTTCCCCCTTAAACTGGCCAGAACTGCGTTGTGGTCAAATGTCGTCTGCTTCAGCGTTTTCAACTGATTTCAACAGCAATGAAAAACAGTTTGACTGAAAATTGAAGATGAGACTTGTCAAGACAACATGACCCAGGTCAACAGCTTTCCTCGGCATTGGTTGGGCACTTAGTGCCCAACCCATACCGAGGAAAGCTGTTGACTCAGTCTTAATTCAAGGGGAAAGGGTTAACCTGTCGTAACTGTTGGAAGCATTTACCAGAGTCTAATATTGAGCTGAGGATTTTAATCTTGATTGGCCATGCTTTGGATATGCAAAAAAAGATTTGTTGATAAAATCTGTGCAAACTTGTGTCTCCTAAGCAGACAAAGCTCTGTGTTATGTGAAATGGAGAATATGTGAAACCTTGTCTGTTCATCAGGCTCTGTGGTGACTGGCTGGGTGTTTAATTATTACCATGTGGGTGTTTGCAAATTACTGTTATAGCGGATTATGTGTGATTGCAATATAGGACAGAAATGCACATATTATTTCATTTTTGCCCATCTTTTTGGGGGTTAATTTCATACATGTTCAAGCCATCACAGTTCGTTTTAGTTCTTTTATGGTAAATTAAAAAGCATAAAAGCTGTAGCATTAAGTTAATTTCTTTATATAGTTCAGTCTCTGGCCATGGAGAGCTCTGTTGGAATTTGCTGACAACTCTCAGTCTGGTCCCACCAGCCTGGACTGCCATCTGATGTGGCAATAAGCACAAGCATATTTAGCGTTAAAAATTTAAAAAAACAAAAAAAACACCAAGATATAAATCTTGCATGAAAAATGCTCTGAAGCGCCTATCATGTATAGATAATTGCATGATGCTTAGTGGCCATATCATAGGAAAGAAAGTTGTTTATAGCCTAACTGTGACAGGTGCTGTTTGACAGAGATACAATGTGACAGTTTGTTTGATGATACATTGTGCACATTGACAGCTACAGTTGCAATGCATAGCTTCATTGTGTACTGTCAGGAAATGGACAGACACAACATGGACAAAGAGGAGTTGAGGTGGACAGGCTGAGGCCTGGCCACACTGCTGTGTGCTGCATTATGTATTAACCCATTGAATGATACATGTGTATGTACATACACACATACATACGTATATATATATATATGTATGTACATACATATGCTCACACACATGACTTTGTTGGTAAAATGTGTAGACATCACCAGCTTCAGTATATACAATGAAAGCACTGACAATGGGCTTGTGAAAGGTCTACCTTTGTTAACAGGTTTGAGTATATCATATCTGTGTGAGGATCAGCACCTTGTCAACACCATGTCTGTGTAGACAGGCAGTGGAGTATATTAACAATATGTCACACACACACACGCACGCACGCACGCACGCACGCACGCACGCACACACGCACACACACACACACACACACACTGCTGAGTATTCAGTCTTCGGTTTCCAACACGTAGTCTGTAAACTGTGTTTGCACAATCTGTCACCAATAGAGGACTCAGGTTTTATGCACATTTCATTTTTTTGTATGAATAGTGTAATTGTCATTTATCTATGGAAATTAATATTGTGGCTTGTAATTTGTTTGTCAAACTGACTGCTTGAGCAGTAGATGGGACTGTATTTCAAGATGCCACGTATTCATCTGTCCGTCATTTCTTAGTCTGCACTAATGTGAGTCCAATAATGGAGCTTCCATTATTATTTTTTCTTCTTTTTTTTTTTTGGGGGGGGGGGGGAATCACAAATCTATATCACATTTATATGGGGGAGGATGAAATTACACCATTTTCAGATGGGGGGGGGGCATAAATGAGAATGATGGAGGGGTCATAAAATGACAATAATGGGAGCGGGGTAGGCATAAAATCATTAAAAAGGCTATGCACAGTGACTGACTTCTTTCTCCTTGAAAGTCTGACCAAGAAGAAAGGAAGTCACCTTGTTTAACCTTTTTATGTGGCGGAAATACCTTGATATCACCACCACCACCACAACCACCACCTGGTTGAATCAACAATTTGAACAGTTTTAATGAGGGACTGTCTTGTGGTACTCGCACATGTAGAATCAATGTATGATGCAGTACCTAATCAACCAATGCATTCTCGGCCACTGTAGGCTTACCTGACAAACATCAGCAAGGAGATTATGAGTATTTTGCGACCACAAGCATTTTACATAGTTTACAAATAATATGATATAATTTACGTGAAACAAAAAATAGTGGTATTCTTGGGTTAGCCATGATATGCTGCGTGCCAATATTTGAAGTTAAAAGTGGACCAGAAGTTTAGCTCTTTTGATAGCTGGTTTGAAAGATTGAACACATGGGGGGAAGGGATCACAAAATATATGAAGACTGTTGCTTGGAGGGGGCGAGGGGGCACAGAAACCATGATGATACCTTATCACAATATTCCCCCCCCCCCCCCACAATGGGAACCCCTTAAATCATTCTGGTCTGTCTATCCATCTGTACATCAATCCTATCCACCCATCAGTGAACTGAGTGTTGTCACACAGAATCAAGGAGATGTGTCTGGTTGGTGTCTCAGTGTTTCTTGCCTGATATCCTATGCTAACACACTTTAAGATACTGGAGTTACATGACCATGGGTAATCAGTCAACTCTCACATTATTTCAGCCTTATAAAAAAATTACTATCATAAACTCAGTTGCAAGCTTTTTTTCTTAAAGGGCGTCGTCTGTAGATTTTAGACATGCTTATACATTAAAGCTTTGCTTGTAAATACTTAATAAATATATAACCAACTGTTTGATCAGAAATGTAATTGGCGTGTGCATTCAAATTTTGAATAAAATATCTCATTACTAGAAAACATTTTTGTTGAGATTTGAGTGTAAGACCATTCATGCTGGCAGGCTCAAGGTCAATACCTTTCCTTGGCATGGGTTGGCGGCAATAGACGCCCAACCCATGCCAAGGAAAGCGATTTACTCCGTTTTACTCTCACCAGGAATGGGTTAAGTTTACGAGTTGACACCTGCAGGGTCATCAGATGTACATTGTCACTTGCCTGTTAAACAGACTGCTCTCCATATTTAACCCACTGCACTCAATATTCCTTTTGACCATATGATCCCTATTTTAGCACTGAGAAAGGGACTCAAATTCTAATTGGACAGTAAAAGACTACACTGCAACAGGTCGTGCTACTAATAACCAAGGTGATGATGATCAACGTAATGATTGGTTAATCAACATAATGATTGGCCAATCAGTCCACAAAAGGATGACTACTTTTATTACCCTTAGTATAAATAAAATGTTGGGGCAAACTAAATGTGCCAGTGATGATATTTTAAAAATGAGGGTCGCGTTTGTGTGTGTTATGGCATAATCACACACATCATTATGCCATAACACACATAAAAATGACCCTCATTGCTTACATTTACATTTCCCCCTTAATTTTTCTGCTAGATTACAATTAAATAAATTAAATTTAATGCATAGAATTAAGAGAAATGATCAGAAACTGATTTGTCCAGCATGTTTACTAAGTTCCGGAAACCCAGGTGGGCATGGCTTATTGGAATGTGGGCGGGACACATGTGTTATGGTCCGATAACACAAAAGGCTCTTGTGTTATGGTCTCATAACACACTAGGCTCTCTCCTATACTTGCAATGTTAAAAGTTAGATTGAATGTAAATATAAAGCTTTGTCTGCTTTGGATGGCCCAAGGAATGCTATTAACCCTTAAAGTGCTGATTTAAGACTAAGTCAACAATTTTCCTTGGGACACTTTGCACGCATTGCACACAGTGTCCTGAGGAAAGCTGTTGACTAAGACTACTTATTGCTTTAGACTATGCTTGTTGTTATTTGAATGAAAGGTGTCTTCATGAGGAATTTGAATCTTTTAACCATTATATGTTTAAGGGTACTAATGAGAAAACGACTATAGCTGTGATTAGCACTCTAAGGGTTAACAGGAGATATGCTATCCTCACAGGCCTCAGCTGCAATATTAATATTCATTTAGAATTTTGATGATAGTAACAAAATGAATAAAAGTGTTGAAGCAGAAAGTGCTATACATCGCTGCATTTTTTTTTTTGGGGGGGGGGGACTAGTTGAATGGGAAAACATTAATATACATGTAATGGTGAGATAAAACAGCCAAGGCACTTTTCTGTACTTGTAAGGGAGCATAATGTATCTGTGTCATTTTGGCTGGTAATCTGCATCAAGGAGCCATGTATACAGAAGTAAGAGAGATACTTCATTTCAGTATTTTGGGACAAGGTTGCTCACTCTGTCAAGTTGTTAATACACACAGTTGGTGTCACCCTGTGTGTATGAATGGGTGTGCTTATCAGTACCTTAATGCAATACACAGTTTGGCCATTTCTGTTTAACGTGCAGTGGTTCCAGTGCTGAAAGCCCACGCATCCTTATTGCCACAGACCAATGATGACTGGGCACAGGTGGTTTTGCTTGACAAGTGAAATGACATAGGATGAATGGTGTCCAAGAAATTGCTACGCAATCTCAAGATGTGGTACTTTTTCAATACAGTGATCGATGTAGCCTTGTCTGTTTTTAGTAAACCCTGTCCAATGTTAAGATGGCGCCAGATCATGCGTGGAGGACAGATCAATGGCTGTCACTGACTTCAGCTGTCATAATGAAATAAAGTTTATCCCTTTCCCCCTTAAACGGGCTGGTGGTCAAATGTCGTCTGCTTCAGCGTTTTCAACTAATTTCAACAGTAATGAAAAACAATTTTGAGTGAGAATTATAAAAGGAAAGTTGTTGACTCAAGTGTCAATTCAAAGGGGAAAGGGTTATGTTGAGCACTGCACTGCACTACACTGCACTCAAATATATCAAATGTAAAGACAGTGTATTTTGTCTAAGATCTTCTCTATTCCTCTGAGGTAATACCATAGAGGCTACATGGACTCTTATTGTGTTAGATAGTACTTTCAGTTGACTGTTGGCCCAGTTGCCTCTGGCTTAAAACTAGATTTTGCAGTCAACATGGCCATGAATATAGGAATTAAGGAACTCGTGTGCTGAATAAGTAAAAGTACCACATTAAATTGTACAAAGACAGATTTGAACTTTGTTTCAATCTGGATGTCTTTAAGGTCCTTCCTTGCATTTATATGTTGGATCTGTTCTTCTTCAGTTTCACCTTCAGAGAAAATGGCTTCATGATAGAAAGAAAAGACAAGATGTGTGGATTTCCCTGGTGTTATTAAAACACCAATGCAAACAGCATTGCAAGGCCAGAATTTCGGCAACAATCAGAGAATCGATTCTTGTAAAGATTCTCCTAAACTTGTCTTTCTTTAAAAAGAAAACTAATAGACCTGTTCATACCGAGTTGTACCGAACTCTTCCTGACCGTAATTAGTTATGCATTCCATTGTTGGCCTGATTGTCCAATCAGCAAGTAGACGAGTCGGGCCCACGCCGTCATACATTTACAACGGATTCCACGGCAAACGCTAGTGATTACAGCATGGATTGCGTTGAACAGTGCAAATCTTTTGCCTGAATTGTCACATCAGTGGTGAAACGTGCATTTATAGATTGCTGACAGTATGATATTTGTTAAATCCAAGCACATCTTGTGTTTTACTTTCTTATCCTTCCATGTGTAATCCGGCCTGCGTGGCCGAGCACAAAATGTAAACAAAGCAGGGTGCGCTTCCCGAAGTGAACCGAATAAACCCGAGTCCTATGAACAGGTCTAGTGACAAAAATCCAAATAGATTCTCGCAAAATTTTGCGAAATTCTGGCCCTGCATTGTTGATGTCAAGTAGACAGTGTCATCACAGCCAGAGGAATGAAAAAGGCCAAACAGTATACTACAGCAAAACAGCTACATGTACAGTCACTTGCTTACATTTTGGCAGCATCTGTGCTTTGAAGCACACGGTGTAATTGGTGCTAGTGGAAAATTGTGTGTACTGGATGTATAATTTCACTCTTATGATGGTCTTTTGACTGATCACTTAAATTCTAGTGACATTATTATATTAAAAACTTAAAGTGTTGCTGAAAATTAAGAACTTCCTTGTCAGATGAAAATACAGCAATAAAGAAGTGCAATCCTTAAATGGGTAGAAATTAACTATTTTTTTCTTTCAAGTTGGCCAAGCCTCCAGAAAGTTTCCCATTTTCCCACCACATGAGAATTGTAGTTAGCTTGTTAAAAGACACTGATATAATGTTGCCATTATAAGTGAAGGATAAAGACTTGTGCATGATATAAAAAACACCACAGGAACTCTTTTTCTGATGGCTTTTGATATATTCTTTTACGATTCTCGGTGGAATTGGTACCGTTTTGTTTCTTCAGCTGTGGGGATTTGCTTCCATCATTCTAGGAAATGTATTTAATATTGCCACTATTGTTGGAAATGACATGTTCTGCTGAAAATAGAAAGTTGGCCCACGGGAAACCAGCTAAGGAAATAAAGTTCCCCAACATGAATGAAAGTGGCCAGGGCACATTGACACCCTCTAATTTGGAACCCTGCATAAAGGTCAAGGCTAGCGTAATCAGATACAATATATGAAGATTAGGGCTCAGCTTATTGTATGCAATCCTTAAAGATCAAGTCTGATGTAATCAGATAAAATCTCTAAAGATCACCTAATCAGGCACAAACCTTAAAGATCAAGGCTGAGCTAATCAGGGACAATCATGAAAATTTTAGCCAGAGCTAATTGGGTACAGTCTTTAAAGATTCAGGCTGACCTAATCAGGCACAATCCTGAATGGTCAACACCGACGATCCTTAAAAGTCAAGGCTGACGTAATCAGACGTGGTGCATAAATTTCAAGGCTGACCTGATCACACAAAGTAGTTAAAGTTCAAGACTGGACAAATAGACCAAATCCTAAAAGATCAAGGCTGCTTTGATCAGACACGATCCAAAAAACTAAACTTAGTAGTGACAGCCATGTGGCTGCATGCAGTACTGTGGCCTGGCTATTGGGAGGCATGGTGGCACTGATCTCAGGACAGTAAAGGGCCGACTAAACTAAATAATGTATCTGTTGAAGGGATTATGTAATGAGTGCATGCCTAAACATACTGCAAGCTACGTATGGTATACATGTAGCAATAAAACAGTCATCCGGACCTCTTTTTTTAGCACAGGAATAAATGCTGACATCAAAATGTACAAAGTGTCGAGTTTCTTTGAATAAATTTCCTTTGGTTTATGAATGTGATAAAATTTACTGCTCTGTCATGGATTACAAGTTATTCTGTGCCAATGAAGAGAATCTGTCAGATATAAATTCATTTGCAATCAAATATTTTTCAACACTTGATTTTGTGACAAATGACTACAGTGACTTATAAGTTTTTGCTTCCTATTGGCTGCTCAATACAGCTGTCATTCATTACTTACCACACAATACTACCAGTGATTCACTGGGTGATCATGCAATACAGTGTGTCAGTTATTGATCTTCAAGTCAACATGGCAAATATAATTGACTGTGGACTATATGATTATATGGTCATTCTTTGCTGGGCCATGCAGTAATGCAGTCATGTAATGCTGAACAGAGGAGGACAATTTGAGAACAGGATGAACATCAGACTCTAAGATTTACTTATTGTTTTTATTAGAAGGATTGTCTGTGTGTGCAGACTCAGTGCCGCTAGTGTGTCCTGAGGCAGGTCTGAAGGATTGTCTGTGTGGACAGACTCAGTACCACTAGTATGTACTGAGACACAGGTTTGAAGGATTGTCTGTGTGGGCAGACTCAATACCACTAGTATGTACTGAGACACAGGTCTGAGCTGGTGGCGCTGATCAGTAAAATGCCCTCAGAATTTCTCTCTTATGAATATTAAGTGTGTAACTGAGGTCGAAGGTCAGTTTCACTCAGTCCAAACTGAAGCATGAAGTTCTGCTCAGCTTATAAGGTTGGGACTTACTTTGGGTGAATATATGTAGGTCAGCTGAGCACGAATTGCTCACATAGCCCTCGTTTATTTATTCATTTTTATTTACAGTGGTCCCCCTCTTATAAGGCCCCCCTCAAGAGAGGTCACCCTCTCTATAAAGGCTACTTCTCTGTGCCACTTAAATGGTATTTCCATTGTATTGTCCCTCTCAAGAGAGACCACCCCTCTTATGTGGCCACTTTTTGGTTGCATTTGGGGCAGCCTTATTAGAGGGGGGCCACTGTATTATTTTTTTTTCAAGAAACAGGTATAATACGTAGTTGCATGATTTTGGAAAGCAGTGGGACAATACATTTCTCCACAACTTTCACAGATATGGCAAAAATACAGTTGTACATAGGGTTCACTCAAACATATTTATTATTACTCAAAGATTATGAAAGGAGCATGTGTTTGATTTGCACCATTGTGGATACATAAACAACTGAAGGAAATAGTGTGAGAGAAAGGCATAATGTAGCACCAAAGTGAAGAGACGAGAGGCTATGAGAGTAAACAATGAGTGCAGGGTGTGCAAATTAACTCTTTCAGTGCCAATCACATCTAAAGTCAATCTACTTTAAAAGTCAAACTGGTCTGAATAATCATTAGGATCTCAGATTTGTATTCCTCGTAAAAAGACCTGTCATTCAAGTACCAGTATGCCCAGAGAAAATACCCCAGGTCAACAACTTTGCAGTGCGCCCAATGCATGCCGAGAAAAGCTGTTGACTCAGTCCATAGTTTGGCACTGAAAGAGTTAAGTCATTCTGCTTCCATAAAAATACAATGACAAAACTCACATAATGTAAAGATTGGAAAAATGAATGGCATCTTAGTGCACATAAAACTTTGACACCCAATTGATTTAGGTCAATTTAATTCAAATAATGTTACTGATTAATCACATTCCATTTGTGTGCTCATACTGTATTGAGCGTTTAACTCATTCCAAACTATGGTCCCAGGTCTTGGTCAGTGGTTCTGGCAGTGTCTGGCAAGTCATGCTACAGCTGCCCTTGTGGCAGCTGCAGCATGACTCGCCAGGCATTGCAGAACCACTGACTTAAGACTATAGTCATGTGGGTACTTGAATGAAAGCTCTTTTCATGAAGAATTTAAATATGCAATTGCTGTATAAATCTAGGTAAATATACGGAAAAATCAGGGACTGGTATGGAATGAGTTAATTGATATACCTGTGGCAGTAAAACTCATTCTAAAGTTGGTGAAGGATTTCAGGACTTAATGCTTGCTTCAGCATATTTGAGACAGAAGGGCAGCATTGGCTATTCAGGAAGCCAAATGGCCTCTTCTGTCCAGCTATAGATTTTCACACTGCCTGTAAATTACCCTATTTGGGGTGACTAAGTCATATTGATTAGACCTTGTATTTTACCGTATTGGAAGCCAGCAAAGATAATAACTTTAAAATGCAAATATAAACGAGTTGGTTTGACAAAGGTTCTCATAGACATGCCTTAGGATTGAATCCGTGCATGTATTTCTGCAATTCTGAGTTATGTTTAATCATGTTGAGGATATGGGATATTAGCTATGACCTGATATGGGATATCAGGTTTGGCCCTCTTTTAGCTCTACAGCTGATTGTATTGATTGAATAAGTCCTCATCCTCACCCACTGTTTTGTTCTGCTCATGACTTAGCAGCATACTTTGGATCACTTTTATGAGATCCGATCATCAAGATATTGGTAATTAGTATACAGAGACAGAATTACCGAAAGCAAAAATAAAAGGCGATGCTGAATGAGGCAATTACCAGGTGTGAAAAGGGAGCAGTGTGTGAGGAGATATTGACTGCTTTGATGCTGTAGTGAGTCCACACTGACTTGTAGTCAATGCCTGTCATCCCGTACGTCGAGGCAGACGGGAACCTGGTGACAGCATCGTAACATAGATGTGAACCATCAACCACTTGTGGTCACGCAATCGCAACAGATCTGGCAAGGAGTCATCTACGTAAGTGCTTCATATAGACTGCACGTAAATCTGAAGTTTTCAATATTGATCCCACAGGCCACATGGCATGCAACTTATATGCAGACTCTTGCTTAGTTTAGCCCTTTATTTCCTGCGTAAGTGCAAGGGTTCATTCACATTTTTGTACGGTAGAGAATCTCATCAGCTCTGTTTACTCCTGTCACCTTGTGCTTGTGTCAAATGAAGGAGAGAATTAATCTTGTTCATCAGCACATCATTTCAGCCTCTTCCTGAGGAAATGTGCCAGAACATGGTGCTGAATGGGATATATCAGTGGTCACTAGAAACCATGGCCACAGTTCATTGTCGGCAACCGTAGGCCTTTTCTGCGAGGGCGGAAGCAGCAGCATCAGCATCAGCACTTCACTGGGGCACACACGTACTGTTTAAAAAACCTGTTGTGAGTGGTTAAAGTCATTTGCATTGGAGTTAGGATATATTGACGGGGATTGTGGATGTGGTGCAGTTGGCCATGGTGCCTGTAGGATACGGGAGTACCAGTCCAGTATGTAGACGATGAGCCTTCTGGGCTGTTCTGCCTGTATGTGGCTGAGACATCTGTGCCCACGCATGTGTGGCCATGATCCCAGGTGATATCAACTTTACCTTATTTCATTTGCTTTTAACTCTGTCCATATATCGATATTTACTTGTATTTTAGGCAAGCATGCATTGCAACGTTGATGCAGATTTATCAAAATGGCTTCCCTGTTATGTTTTTGTTCAACTGTCCATGCATGCTTCCAGGATGCCGTCTCATGGGCAAGTATGGCTATGATAGCTGTAGGAATGTACGTCTGTTTGAGTCTTGCATGTTTATCCTTTTCCACACAATTATACAGCCCAAGCCTTGCTGGTCCCTGCAGGGCCAAGCAATTAAAGAAGGTAACGTGTCCCCAAAGAAACCTGCACAAGGGAGTCTGCTGGTGGACAGGGTCTTAGGCATTCATTCTGCACTGCTTTAAGCAATTACGTCTAGACCACCAACTAAATTGCCAGAATCGCCATATGTTTGAATAGATTGAAAGCTTGGGGTTGAGGCAGATGTGACAAAATCATTACCATGCATTCCTTGCCTTGCTGCGGGAGCATGCATAGAGTTCACCCACAGTACCCATCTATATGAAATCAAAATTAACTAGTGGTAGTGTGAACTATATCATAATACACGGTATGTCTCTTAAAACATTTTCATATTGCATTTTGTGTATACGTCATTTTGCAAAAATAAACATGGAACTAAATGAGTTGCAGGGTTACATAGTTGTGATGTTGTTTAATATCAGGCATGCTGTCAGCTGTGCGATGGTCTATACATCTTATCAATGGCTTGATGGCTTCTGTGTTTACAGTATCTAAATGTGCAACAAGTCTAATTCTAATGCATTATGATGGTGTACTGTGAATTAAGCAGCATAACCAATAGTTATACAACAGTCATTTTCCATGCCACACACACAGAAAATTCCACGAAAATTAAGCCAAGGTCGATAAACCCCAAACAAGGGGGGGGGGGGGGAGAGGGAGCTACATTATATTGTTGTATTTGAGGTGTAATAGAAAAAGAACTAACCTCTTTGTGATGTTTTTAAAAATACATTGCTTTGAGGTTGACCAATCACAGACTAATCTCCTTGTTGTCTACACTCTAGGTGTAGCAGACATATTATGGAGGCTGGTCTGCCTGAAAAGCACGCAAGCTTTAAGGTTACCATGTAAACTATTTGCCTTCTGAACATCTCGTAAAGGCGACAATAATGTTTAAATAATGCAGGTCCTGGCATAGGTGCCAATGAGCTGTCATGGCAGATTAATAGGTACATGTACATGTTGTATTTGTGTCTTTTTGCCCAGAATCACTTCCTAGTAGTCATTACCCTATTCCGTAGTCCGAACTCTTTACTCTCCATAAGCTAACCTGTCACTGTCTAACCTATATATACATATGGAAGTACTATTGTCCATATTGCACACGTTCCTCTGTAACCAGACTGGGAGAGTTCCCTACAAAATAATGTTGGGGAGTGTGTGGGGGTGAGGGGGGAGGGGGGTTAAGTGCTTTTAAGTTTCATGTTGCATATTCTGGCAATAAGGATAAAACATTTACCACCATGTAAAGCATTTCGGATGAGTTCTTTCAGTGACCAGGCAAGGTTTTGTAATATGTGTTGGACATTAATTCTTGGAAAATGTATAAAGGTCCTGGATATATCATGTACATGTCCATGTCAAGGCCAAGCTTGTCAACAGGGATATTGATGTTAGGATATTTGGTGTTATGATTATAGTTTGTGGTGGTAGAAATCAGTTTTGTGGGTTGCAAAGATACCTTAGTTCAACCCTGAGTTCAGTGAAGCTAACCAAGTTCAACACTCATTCGTGCAGGGCAGTGTTGGGTGGTTATGCTTTTCTACGTGTTTCTGGCCTCCTTTTTGCTTAAAAACTATCATTTGTTGTCTACTTAAACAAAATATTCCATACAAACATCATGGGATAAATACAAACCATCATTTGCACATGTTTCTGGTTGAGACTAAATGATTCTGCGCACAAGCCACTTCGCGGCTCATGGTTTCCTGCCCAGGATCATTTTGTCCTAACCAGAAGCACCATCTTGACAGTTTGTATAATTATCAACTTGACCCTTGGCAGTATGTCTGCCCTGTTGCATTGTAGTCTGTGACCAAGGGAACCAAAGTAGACCAATTAGAAATTGAGTCACTTCCTCAATGCCAAACAGTGATCATGTACCCAAAGGGCAGACCAAGGGTGCAGACAAAACAGGGAGACAGGGAGATTTGTCTGTGTAGCAGGCAAATGGCTTAATTATCTAAGAGGTTGAAATTATCATGATTGTATAAATTAATAACTTATTCCATACCAGTCCCTGATTTTTCCGTATATTTATCTAGATTTAAGATGACAATTGCATATTTAAATTCTTCAGGAAAAGAGCTTTCATTCAAGTACCAACATGCGTATAGTCTTAAGTCAGTGGTTCTGGCATTGCCTGGAAAGTCTTGCTGCAGCTGCCGAAAGGGCAGCTACAGCGTGACTTGCCAGGCAGTGCCAGAACCACTTGCCAAGGCCTGTGACCATAGTATGGAATGAGTCAAAGGGAGGACTGGAAGAGGGAACATTGCTGGAAGAATGCTACTGTGGAGGGAAGTAGAAGTTTTTGTTATTAAAATGTATGCTAAGCAGGCATGATTCTTGGTGCATTGAGGCAGCCCAGAGATTGTTACTTCAAGAAGCCATATAGCCATGCAGACGTTGGAGCAGGATTCCTTGCAAATAATGGTTCACTAAAGGAAAACAAAGCTGTTGCTAACAGTCAGGCGTACTGTAGAGGGGACAGCGATAATGCAAATAATCACAGCAATTTCCTACAAATGTTCCTGTAAGCAAACATTTAATACTTCAAGTGGCCGTGCACTTGAAGCAAACTCTACAGGTGGTCAGTATGCAGTGCTGTTTGTACCAAGTTTGCTCTGGGTTCAGATACATTCCCGGGATCTTGCATATGTATTTCTGACACATCAGGCATATCAGACACTATCCTGTTGCATGTTGAAAAGACAGGGCCCCCTTGGGTCACCTGTCATCTCGCTCACTGTCATATCCAATCAGATGTGGTGTTAAAGCAGGTCGACCCATATTTTTTTTGACACCTGTATAAACAGATGTATTGATTTTTCTGTGTCAAGTGGATTTCCTGGAGCTTGAATGGAAAAATACCGAGAAATCATGGACTATAAAGGTGACTTGCAGAAACCAGAAAATGTTGGTAAATTTATGTTGATGTACGTATGTTGTTCAGCTGGTTTGGGCCTCAAAGTAGCTGGTATATTTGGTGTAAAAGCATACAAATTGAAGGAAAACATGTTTCTTTTTCCAAATTAACTTGTGAAAAATAGGGGTTAATACGTGCAGATTTAGCTGCATTGTGACTGCTTCAGCAGATTTATATAGTTAAAACATGGCAAGGGTATGGTCCTGAGGGACTAGTGCGTCGGTTTCGTTCCTTGTGGAACTCTTCATGCACGATGTCAGTTAAATCCCTGATAATGCGTTCCACTGTGTGGCGTGAGATGTAGTACAGTTCCCACGTGTAAGGTGCGGAAGTAAACAAAAGACGTTGCCAACGTTGGGGGTAGGGATGAGGCATGACGTCATAAAGTGAACAGTAGGTCTGTTCAAAAGGTCACTTGTACCAAGTTGTCAGGTGTTGCAAGACGTGCCAGTGGCTCGTGGTTTGGGAATATTCATGTCTCTTAGGAGCAGGAGATATTCTCAATATGGTCATTAAGGGTTGTAATGATCTATATTTTATATCTATACAATGAGTGAAACAGAGTGTAATTAATTAGGATTTGATACCTCTGTATGCTGTTGAGATACCGCTTTTTAATTTGTCTAATATTTTTCAAAATTTCTTATTAATGGGTTTTACCTCACTTTGGAAACATGGGTGGGTCTCTTGTCCATGTGTGCATTATTTTTTCTTTCAATTTTTCAAAGGGGGGGGGGGGTTGTGTATCGTAAAAAAAAAAATGCTTCAGCATATTTGCCTTTTATAATGTCACCTTGAGTGCCATAAAAACTTGTATTGTTTCTGTTGTATACAGCACCAATGCAGCCAAACTCACGAGCATTAAATTTCACAAAGTAGTATTTCTCATACAGACAAGGTCTTACTGGAAGACATTTAGCCTGCATGTATCCTTATTAATGTTACTGTCAGTCTGGTATCAAAACTGAGTTTTTGGCCAATATGGGACATTCGTATTACCTGCAGTGCTGCTTTGGCCTGTATCGTTCAATAGGAAAGTACCTGTAAATATGGGCAAATCCCAGTATCAAACATGGCAAAATATGTTGCTCTTACCAAACCAGCAACTTGGATAACATTAACTGTTTGAAAAGGCCCAGCCATGCTCTCCCAACATACATGCTGACCTTGATGCAAGAAGGAGTCGTCATATGGTGGGAAAAAGTATTGTTTATTAAAATTTCCACAAATGTTAATAACACTGGGATTTTCATCAGTATGCCCATATGATGGAGGCTGATTGTTACTGTTGACTGGCAACAGGGTGAGAGATTTTGGTGGGGATTAATATGCATGTGTCATGTACCTCAGCTTTTAGTCATGGTCAAGGGTTGCCATTCTGTATGGAGCTCGACATATATTTGTGTATAAATATGTAGCAGGGCTGTCCAACTGGAGTATTGTAGCAAAATTTTGCTACAAAGCTCTTTAAAATTGCTACAGATTTTCTCATAGATAAGTGTGTGTTTCTTTTGTAAAGAAGTGGCAAAAATGCTACAAGGAAAGAAAATTTTGCTACAGATATTTTCAGCTGGACAGCACTGTGTAGTTTGCGTCCTCGCCATGCATACAGCCAAAACTAACAAGGTAGCTCCTTTATCTTGTTGTGTTATGATGTATCAAATAGTTTTCATGTCTGTAACCAATTTGTATTTATAAAGTGATACAAAGTTGTTAATTCAGCAATTCAGCTACTTTGTCGGCCAGTCTGCCTTTAACTCTGCTGATTGATGCCTGTAACACAAATCACAAGTGGGCCCCACAAATAGGCAGTGTGTCTGTAGCATAGGACACAACAAAGTAAGATTGCACACAATATGGTCTCATCAAAGACTGGAGAATATATCTTGTTTGGTTTAGAAGATGGAGTGAATAAAAGGTATTTTTCAGGCCTCGGCAATCATTAATTTCTATATGACTGTTGTCTAAATAATGGAAAATATTCTGTGTATTCTGGCCATGCCGATGATTATGTGATTAGCATAAAGGCCAGGATCAAAGGGCCTACAGCATGACCATGGACACTTACTGACTGACACAGACAGAACTGGGTGTCAAAAACCCATTTGAACATCACCAGAACTGCTTCAATCGCATTATCATTAATATTATCTCCAGAGAAACCATATTGGTCCATTCTCTGTGGTCATTTCAACATACACATATTGCATGACTGTCTCTTCTCTCCATGAGGGGAATTGCCAATGCTTTTTCCACCAAGGAGCATGTCCACAGGGTATGTTTACAAGAGGGTTTCGTCAGGTTTACATGGTTTAGGCCCACATGTAAGTTGTTATTGACTTAATCCAGATTACCAGTCAAGATTTTAAGATTGAAATTGATGTTAAACTAAACTGACTTAGTGGAGGGATTTGTTCTTAATAACATTCAAGTTTCTTTTTATTCATCCTTATACCATTCAGGTCTGTCACTGTTTTGTTTATATGTTCATGAATCACAGGGTACACAGATGCAACAGCTTAAAAGTCGTTGGTAATTCCTCTAACCTGAAAATTATATGTTGTTTGTATGAATGACATCTCATTATGCCAAAAAACTTTGTTACTTGTGGTCGAGGAAACTTTGGGCAAGGAACGCACCTAAATCATTTATAAAATGCCAATGTAAACTGGCATAATACCATCCTCTCTATCCACTGTTTTCCTTGCACTAACATGTACCTCTGTACCAGGGTTATTTCTGTTTTGGCCGCAGAGCAGCTAGGTCTTGAACCAGCAACATGCAGCATATATCACCTAAGGGATGGTTCAACACTATCTTCATTTTTTAGTTAGTATTTAGGGTACTAAATTCCATGATCCCCTTCCCTCCCCCCTCCCAAATTAGTACTTTAAAAGTGATGATTTTCCCAAAAAATAATAGCAAAATTGCACAAAACAGGCTAAAAATTGACAATCATTTTCCATATTCTGTGAAAGTGTACAGACCCATTTACCCCCCCCCCCCCCCCCCGTACTGTAAGTACTAATTCAAAAATGATGAAAATGTTGAACTATCCCTAACTGAAAATGTGAAATGTGTATATCCATTTGTTCACATATCATTCTAGTATGGAGAAAGGACAAGTGTCACTACATTGGTCAATCAAGAATCTACTGATACAAGTCCTCTCTCTAACTTAACATCACATGCATTTTCATACTTGGATCTTCCATATCATTGTTTTCGTAGAAATTGCAAAGATGCCACGGGAACTATTTCTGACTGCTGATGCACCCATGCTCATATACATGTAGCATCCAACTAATATGCAAGAGTGATTACATCAAGATGCACAAATTTGCCTGCACTGATCGCCAAAAACTGATTAGTGCAGTGTTCAGCGAAAACAGCTACAAAGGCAAGCAAATGAATCATAGTAGATTCGAATCTGATTGTCGTTGTCGAGAAAATGTTTTGGGTAAAATTGTAAGAACATTGCAAAATTTCAAAGTCTAGTATTTCATGGTCACTGAAAATAGTACTGTTTCAAGGGAACTTCAAACTAACAGTAGATTCATAAGAAATAATCTATGAAAACAAAAATTTTGTAAGCATCTGATATTAACTCTTTCTGTGCCAACCACGTCTAAACTAAAATGAAACTAGTCTGAATTATCATTAGGATCTCAGATCCGTATTCCTTGTTTAAAAAAAAAATCTCAATATAAAATTCTTAATGTGGAATTGGGGATAAATTTGAAGCATTTGACCAGGCACACAACAGAGGGAGAATATGGCATCTGGAAACAGTATCACGTTGTTTGATGGTACCACTGGCCAGCAGCTATAAAACCATTATTTTAAAAAAATTATCAGAATGTATTGGTACCCAAACTCAACATGCAACTACCCAATACCCAATGTCTTACGCAACTGACCACTAGACAAATTTACTATAGAAATAACCAGTACCCAAATGCTTATCATGCATTTTACCAATACACACACACTCTTACCATTCAATTAAACAGTACACAAACACTTATCATGCAATTAACCAATACACAAACTCTTACCACAGTAACTTTGTAAATAAATGCTGTCTTTTGATATTCCTTTTGCTTACATTGCTTGGCCTCTCAGCTGGGGTGCCCATCATGATACAAGACTGCTCATTGACTGTTGGTTGGTCATTATCAGCATTAGACCTCATCAATGCAGAGACAATTCCTTTCCCATTAAAACTGGCCTAGAGTGTCCACATGTAAAATGTGGTGTTTCATAGTTTTTAGTGAAATTTCTCATTCATGCCCAATATTTGAAATGAGAAATGTAGGTGAAATCTATCAGGGCAACATGATGCAAATCAACAGCTTTCCTTGGCACAGGGAATGTGGCAACCTCTGCCAAAGAAAGCTCTTGACTCATTGCTATTCTAATTTGTAAAGGTTGAATCACTTGGCTGTTCTTGTTACTTATAAAAGTATATAATGTTATACCTCCCACTTGTTGATTACAATTCAGTTAGCTGTTTACATGAAGATATGCTGACTGGCAGAAATGAAGACAATTTACAGAAGATTGCAATGTCAGTGATCATAGCGGCAACAGCTTATTTTATATGACTTCAGTACACATCTCAGTGATCACAGTGGCAACAACTCATGCTATCTGTCTTCTGGAATATCTCAGTGATGATGGTGGCAATAGCTCATTTTATCTGACTTCTGTACACATCTCTGTGATCACAGTAGCAACAGCTCATGGTATCTGTCTTCTGTAATATTTCAGTAATCATAGTGGCAACAGATCATTTTATGTGACTTCAGTGCACATCTCAGTGATTATCGTGGCTACAGCTTATTTTACATGCCTTCAGTACACATATCAGTGATCATAGTGGCAACAGATCATTTTATATGACTTCAGTACACATCTCAGTGATCACAGGGGCAACAGCTCATTTTATCTGATTTCAGTACACTTAGCGTTCATCTCAACATGCTGTACAGTGAGACATGTCACATGATTGTAGATCTGTCCTCTAAGAGACCACCCCAGGGGTACATGTAAGTCAAATAATGACTATAGATCTGGTCGGTCAAAATAGGTCAAATAAGAGAGAAATGATAGCATAAAGGAGAGGTAAATCCTTGATGAAAGATCAGCATTTTTTCACATCAAGAGAGAAAGTGCTGTGTACAAGCAGCGTGAGGGCAGAGGGGTGTACGACTGCATGCTACTCATAGCAACTTGTAAGCTGTGTGTTGTAGACACAGACTAGGAATCTCTTGTCATAAGCACTATCAGGACAGAATCCATTAGCAATTTACCATCATTCCAAGCCTTTAACTCATTCCATACTATGGTCACAGGTCTTGGTCAGTGGTTCTGGTACTGCCTAGCAAGTCATGCTGCAGCTGCCCTTGCGACAGCTGCAGCATGACTTGCCAGGCAGTCTAGAACCACTGACTTAAGACCCATAGGCATGTTGGTGCTTGAATGAAAGTGCTTTCCATGAAGAATTTAAATATGAAATTGTCGTCTTAAATCTAGGTAAATATACAGAAAAATCAGGACTGGTATGGAATGAGTTAAATGAAGAGTCAAGTAGCCCTGGTAACCACTAGGCAGCCTATAGCTGCAGGTTGACCCAGGTAGTTGGAGGATAGGTAGCCTGCAGAGATGACCTCATTGAGGGTGTAAGGTATTGAGGACATTGGAAGGCAAGAGGAAAAACCAATAACAAATAAAACAAGGAATAGTGGCCAACAAAATAGTCAGAGTAGCAGACAGTGTCTGGGCTGTTTTCTTGGTTGGCTCTTCCTTTGGGTGCCAAAGGCATAATGGAGTCAACCCTGCTGCTTGTTGTTGGACCTCATGTCATACATTACCAAATGCCACATACGTAGTCCCGTTGTATGAATCAGATAAATCCATTATAGGACAGGACTATTTTGGTATAACATTGACAGACAGAGAGGCTTTACAGTGTCTTGAGTATATAGGCTCACTTTAACCATTTGGATACAATATCGAGAATGTATTGACATGCCAAATTAACCATACTTGATGCAGTTTCCTTGTCATCATTTGATTGATATATATACATATCTCAGTCCGTGTAATTGATACCTGATATATACTGGCAGTCAGAGAATCCAACACATCTGCTGTAGTAGTGGCTTGTCAGTTAAATACCAAAGAGATAATCTGTGTACAGAATGGAATATTGAAGCTCATTATTTCATAAAGATTTATTGCAATTTTGACCCTCATCAAATCACTTTGTTCCACCTGAGTCCATGCCGACATTCTTCAGGGAGAGAGGAGGAAGTATTATAGGCACCATTTTGGATATTCATATGGCGACAACATGAGTCCATACAGAATTCAAATGTCCCCAAACAGTATTCATATACATGTACGTGCACCTGTTCCCATGATTACCAGCTCAGGCTGCGCGTACAGATTTTCCGGTGCCTTACGGTCCTGTCTCTCCAGGCCATACATAAAACAGATATTGGATGATGGTATTTCCATGTGTGATACATTTCTGTTATCTGTACGTATTGGTATTCATTGTTAAAAAAGTTGCTGGTTTACATTGACAAATGTCCTTTCGTATTTCAGTCTTCAGGCTATAGCAGTAATGAGATCTGTATGCATCAAACCCTGACCCCAATGCAGGTCAGGCTTCCCAAGGTAACGGTGCTGTATCCCTGCAGCTTCTCGCGGGTTGCATGCATCCAGGCCGCTACAACTTTAATTTGCTGTAGCTGCGGTCAACCTGGAGTCTTATTTCAGCAGTTTATGATACATTTGTCCTGTGTTCCTGCTGCTCCTCCATAGTTGCTTCCACGGCAGTGACATTGTGTCTGTAAACTGCTGCATTTACAACTTGGAGCCGTCTATGGCTCTTTGCCCGATAAACCAGCCACAAAAACCGACTGGAAGCGAAATGTCGTCTGCTTCAGTGATTTATGTATTTCAGTGTTACTGAAAAAAAAAATCAGAATTGTAGCCGGGCCATGTGTGGATACCATGCCTCAGGTCAACAGCTTTTTGGGGAGCCATGTTGGGTGCTTGACACCCACCCCACCCTGGGAAAGGTTTTAATTTGTTGAGTTTTCTTGAATATGTGCTGCATCTAGCCTCAGCTACTGCATGATTTCACTTGACCAATGTGTCTTTGGCACAAAATGAAATATGTTTTGTGGAATGCTTCCATAATGTGGGCAGCCAATGCTGTGGACAATTCTGGCCTTTGTGTTGAACAGGAAAAGATACTGTGAACCCTGCAATTGTCTAGATGGTGACTTTGGATATATTTACCCCTTTAAACCGGCTGGTGGTCAAATGTCATCTGCTTCAATGTTTTCAACTAAGTGCAACAGTAATTAAAAACTCCTTGACAAAGAATCATAGATGAGATCCTTCGAGATAGCATGACCCAGGTCAACAGCTTTCCTTGGCATGGGTAGGGCACTAAGTGACCAACCCATGCCAAAGAAAGCTGCTGATTCAGTCTGAATTCAAGGAGGAAAGGACTATAAGCAGTTGTGTTGGCTTTTTGGTAAGGTCTGTCATGTATTTTTGAACAGGCATTGTTTTGTTGGATCCTTACTGTTAACCAGAATGAAACATTTCTGAAAAAGAAAAAAAAAAATGATTTGTATAGGAATTTAACATGATGTTCTGTCCCAGGTATAAGCAAATGCTTATCAAGAGGCTTCATCCACATCAAGTAGACATCAGATCAATAGTACTGAAACCCAGAATAGACTACAACATGTTGGCTGCAAGCTATCATAGGCAGGCTATACTTGGAGTCTGTTTTTAATAACCTCTGCCATACATGCAGCATATATGGGTCCATAACTGTACTTTACATGTACTGCACTGGCAGCATAATGCAGCGTGCTGACAACCTGCAGGATCGCTGCTTCACTATCCCTTCTCTGACACCACTGCCAAAATTTCAATTAATTGCTCCCTAAATCTGAAATCAATTGAGAAACTCAAATGCACTTGTCCACTGTCATTGTCTACATGGTAAATACAGTCACTGTGTTAGGGGCTGACCTGTCTGTGTCTGGTCTGCTGAAAGAAAACTGCATCATTTTTATTGACTGCATGCAGGATGAATTATATAGAGGTCACTGTGGGCCCCTGGGCTGAGATGAGCAACAGCTCTCATAATTGTAATGTGGAAGATACAGAATTTCTGTAGGCACAAACCCCAGGAGATTAATATATCTTTTGACGGGGGCATGTACACTAAAATATACAAGTACAGGGCTCTGTGTGGTAATATGTGAATCACAGAGAGGTACACATTTGTGGCTGAAATTCCACATGCATGCATCTGGTATGGCCTGCAGACACTGGAACTGTAGTCAAAACTGCAGAAATTTTGGTCTCCAGTGACCTTGTTCCCAAAAATGTTATATCTGATACTGAATTTTGGATCCAAATTAAAATCAGCTTGTTTGATCCCAAATTAATTAAGGCTGGGTCTAATAGAGTATTAACAATTCTTGTGTGAATCAATCTTTTTTAATGTTATTGCACAAAACTTTGGATTAGCCTCTCAGGATTATGGCTTAATCTTAAGTTGATTTATATTTAATGATAAAGTACTGGATCAAACTGAGATTAATTTAATAAAATGGAAAGGCTGAGCACATAATTCATGTTATAGGTAAGAACATAGATTGGTTGTTCCTGGAAAGTGTTGCCAAACACTGTGTTGCCATGGAATGAGTTGTTGAGGTTTAAATGCACATCAATTCAATTGAAGGATCAGACTGAGGATTAAATCAATATCTTTGTGAGTATGACCACAGGCCATTACCTAGTCTTTTATAATTGTACTTGCTTATTTTATGTCATACTGGTTGAAGAAAGTAGGTCACAGAGACCCACACATGTTCTGGTGTAACTTTGCCATTTATGCCAAATTTGAGCAAAATTGTTTCCCTGTTTGACAGAGGCTCACAAATACTGATTGATCACTGTGATAGCCTAGAGGGCACCTCTAATCAAAAGAGATCATGTGATACCCACTGCCATATCTGAATGGTCAGTGGATTTTAGAGGACCATTTTTACTTGTGGTTCTGATCAATTTTAAAAGCCTATCATTGCTGGATTTTCCATGTACTAAGTATCATGACTGGACAAAGGCATTTGCTTTGCAGGTAGACATTATATTAGAACATACATAAAGGTATGCTGAACATGTTTAATGAGGTTGTATTTTCCAATCTGAGAGCATATGGTGGACTGAAGGGCATGTGTTTATGTAATTACTTGGTTTAATCCTTCCAACTAAAATTATACACTTTGAAACTATCATAAATTTAAGGAAGTGTCCATGCTAAGATAAAAGATTTTTAGAGCTTTTCATCAGGTCTACATTTTTTGGCCGGGAGCTCATAATTGGTTTACATCACTGTTTCTATTGACTTATGTAGATGGGTTTAATATTAGAAATAGGTTTTTGTGATATTCCTTTGATGACAAACAAGATTTGCATGTCTAAGGCTGGGAAGCTGCTGTCAAATTCCCCTCTATATTTCAAAGAAGGTAGTTTTTATGCAGCTGAACATAACATATATGTGAAGGCATATTTTTGCTTCAGATTGTGGGTGAACTGTTCAATGATGGTTCATATAGTCAGTCATTTATAAAGTGTGTTTTGTGCAAATCGGTAAAGCACTCGTGCTAGTGTTTAAGTGAAATTGTCTGCTGATAATTCATCATGGTCCAGGTGTGTCACACCTTTAGTCCACAGCTGTGAGCTGTGAAAAAACTGAAACAAAAGAAACAAGCTGAAGACAGTATACCTTTTGAAGACAATCAACACCAGCAAAATTCTTAGCACAGTGAGCTCTCACCAAAAACAGGTATTTAAAAAGTTTTAAATGTTGCCAGTTTGCATTTCTACATTTGGCAGAGAAAGTTGTATGCAGTGATCTGTCACCTGAATAACTGACAAAGCACATTGAACATGTTCTGCTGAAATGCTTATTTGAAGTTTTACTTTTATTCCAAAATAGTTTATCAATAGTTTATTTGTTATTTATTAAGAAAAAAAAAACACAACACAATTGTTGAAATAATGAATCTGATCTCACACATAAACTACTTAAGAATCCTATTGAAATGGCAAAAACTGATGTTAAATGTCTGGAAGTCTTCACCAGAAACTTACAAGATGAAATTGATAGTTTAAGCCCTGTGCCCCAATACCTACCTAATGCCGTGCCCAATATGATTATTTGCTACTTCATGTACACAACTCGTCCCTTTCTCATTTCGTGCCAAAACTGTTTAAAGTTTAATCCAGGAGTACCAGGCATCAGTCCTGTTGCCAGAAACCCTACACTGCCTTTGTTCATTTTGGATCGTAAAGGGCCATCGCCACCAATATTGCTTTGCTTTGCATGTAGAGCTAGACTCAAATTCAACTCGGAATCTTTGATGTCCACACTTACACAGAGGGCAAATGCAATTTTGTTCCCAAGCAGTAAATCTCAATCTTGCTGTCTACTGTGTGTATACTGTCCAACAGCTCAGATTTCTGAGCTAGAAGAGCTTGCATTCCTAACATAGCTGGCAGCCAATACTTATAATATTGTTGCTCACCTGAAAGATACATTTATATTGATCTCACTGGAACTTTTCAGGTTCATGTATATTTTTGCATACCTGTCAAGTCTCCCCCTTTTGGCTAGAGTCGCACACTCTTTTGTCTTACTTTCTGGACTTTCTGTCAGAGTTTATTTATTTCTTCCTTGTTTTTTGTAAAATATAAAATCTCTCCTATGGTAGTAAACAAAAATCTGCATATTATCTGTCAAAGGATTTCAACAGGTATGTACATAACAAAATTGTTTTATCCGGAAATATGAAAAATGCACTTGTGTATCAATGATATCTAACTCATTCCACTCGTGCCAGAACCACTGACCTAAGACTATAGGCATGTTGGTACTTGAACGAAAGCTCTTTTCATGAAGAATTTGAATATACAATTGTCTTAAATCTAGGTAAATATACGGACAAATCAGGGACTGGTATGGAATGAGTTAACAGACCAGCCAGGGGGAGCTGCTCAAGGCAATAAGAAAAAGCAATTGAAATACCAACAACAAACTACATCTGAAGGGTTTATATGTGGGCATGCACATTTATGGCAATCAGTTGATATAAATGGCCATGATGCTTTTGTGGAAAAAATGTTGCACATGAATGATCATTGTGCTTTAGTCTTTTTTCATAATTTTTGTCCATTTATGGAATTCAGAAGTTACATACGATTTGTGTCACTGGAAAACCCCCCCAGAAACTTAAGTGTTAAATTTCAATCTGTATATTATTCACATGCTGTTATAATCCAGATGTGTGCTGGGACTGACCAAAATAAAAGATACCAGACTGGACTTTTTTTTCAGTATGAAATAAAAACAAAATTTCTTAAATACAGTGGGTGTAATGCAATTTTTTTCATGCCCCCAAAAGAATGTCTTTTGATATGTATTTTTAATAACTTGAAGAAATGAGATGGAAGATTTTTACCACCACTTGCATTTTTCAGATTCAGTGTGATATGTAGGCAGATACCTGAGTATTGTCAATAACGAGTAAAACAACACTTTATAAGGAGTACCAGATAACTTATGTGACTAAAAAAGGAACATCTTTAAAAATATATTCTTAGTAACTTGTAGAATTCAGCTGAATATGTTTACCACCACTCGCTCTTTTGAGGTTTAGCCTCCACCGTGTGTGAAATACGGGAATGTGACCAGAGCTTTTAATTATAATATACATGTAGGCCCATGCAAGACAATTTTATATACCCCAAAAGAAACAGTTTTAGACATTCTTAATCACTTGTAGAATGAGTTTTATCACCACTTGCTTTTTTTTCAGAGTTTCACTGCTCACTGTGATATCAATATGCCGTTCAACAAAAATGGAGTAGAAAAACTTAATTTTCTTCAGTATGAAATTATTTGAACAGTTTTTCCACAAAAGCATCATGACCATTCATATTAATTGAAAGTAAAAGTGGTTATAAATTATGAAAAATGTTTGTTGTCATTGGAAATAGCAAAAATGTACTCCATTTAGATATTTGTAAATGTTACTTTTGCCCTATGATAGTAATTCTGATATTTTTTTCCTATCTCTCTCACTTGGCTGATGAAAGAATGAGATAAAATTAATGATCATGTGTCCATTTAGAAAGAGATTGGGAAAGGAAACCAGAGGAGAATGCCTGTGCCCTGAATATGTATAACATACCGAGTGAACTTGTTGGTTGGTCTACAGTAGTCCAGTGGACCCATGAAGGAATGACATCATCAGTCCATGCCCAAGGAAGGAGAGCATGGCCATTGCCAATCCTTCAATGAAGGTAGATTGAGTTGAACGTCCAGCTATTGGCATTCCCTGCGCAGTATGGAGTCTATTCGGCCTAATTTGAGAAAAAATGCAACCTGACACAAATCAGTAGCCAAACCCTGCAAATTATCGTTTACATCGTCACTTTGGCATTATCCCGCCCCCTCTTAGAAGAATGTTACTCACCCATCAGGTCACCTGTCAGGCTCGTGCAACATTCATCATGACGCAAGGGTCACTTATGGGCATTATTACGCAAGTGTCAAGTGCTGGTTTAGCACGCCACCTTACAGACACCAATGGGACTGTTGAAGAGACTGGGCTGGTCACTTAGCTAAGGTTTCTCGGGAATCAGCATCAAGTGTAAACCCATGGCGTTTGTGCAATTGCTCAAATTAGATCATCATTATTGGTGTTGTCCAGGAAACAAAAATGACTTATGGTGGATAAAAAATCTTTCGATGTTTTTTCTGTGTGATATCTTTATTTCTTGCGGATAACTTGAGAGATTTTTAAGACTACCATCATTCATAGTGGAACATCAGGTTGTACAGTAGTCCCTCCTTTGAAAGACCACTCCTTTGGGAGACCACCTCCTTTGAGAGACCACAGTTGTCAGGTCTTTCTGTAGTACTTTTCATGTTATTTATACCTCCTTTGATAGACCACCTGCTTTATGTGACCACCTTTTGGGTGGCACTAGGGGCGGTCTCTCAAAGGAGGGACTATTGTAATGGGATTTTTCGCATACATTGACCGGAACTTCCCGGTTATCAAGTTGGACATTATGTCACATATAGAGTATTGAGTACAGAGATTTTCCATAGAGATCGCTATATTTTCCATATATACACACGTGTTATGGTAGAAGGCTCCCTTTGGCAAGAATATGGAGCTATTACTTTTTTGACTGGTTGAAAAATAAAGGTGTTTGAGGGCACTATGCATGGCAGCATGCTGTATGTAAGTCATTTGGGTAATTGAAGCCACATCACTGCATTGACTGCAAGAATATTCAAGTAGCCTCAACACATATAAATTACATGCAGTCACCGCGTTGCTATCAGTAGGATATTAATATATATATATATATCTGTGCATTCCCCTAATTTTTTGCTCTGACATCAAATGTTGCAAGTATTGCTTTTCTGAATTATTATAATGACTCCAGGTTCAGGTTCTTTGTAACGAGACCTTTCCTGCAAGAATATACATATAGCAGCATGCAGGTACTGCCAGGCAGAGAAGACTTAGACCAGGCCCGGCTTACCTCTCAGTGGGCCTTGTTCTTAGAAAAGCTGTTGTCTCATTCATGAGAGTGCTGACCACTTACAGAGTTAACCCTTTCCCCCTTAAACCGGCCCAAACTGGCTGGTGGTCAAATGTCTGCTTCAGTGTTTTCAACTAATTTCAACAGTCATGAAAAACAATTTGACTGAGAAATGTACATTACAAGACTTATCAAGATCACATGCCCCAGGTCAACAGCTTTCCTTGGCATGGGTTGGGTACTTAGTGCCCAACCCATGCCAAGGAAAGCTGTTGACTATGTCTTAATTCAAGGGGGAAAGGGTTAAGGTGAAATGGCCATGCCCCAGTAAAATTGGCCTACTATCCCCTTTCTGGCCAATTAAAGTAAAAATGATTCATGTAAACATATGCAAAGTATATATTTTTGGAAAGATCATGATCTAAAGATTACAAACAACCTAAAATCATGACCCTTTCATATAAACAATTTCTTTAATCTCCAAACACAATCTAACATGGGCATACAAATGTGGAAATAACTACTAAATGGTTTTCTCAAACTGCAAATTGTTTACACAGAGTTACTGGCCACATATGTGGCTACAAAATCTACCCATAGTTTTTTTTTAAACACTGTGTTTGTTTTGCAGTTTTGGGGCCTCAAAGTTCCTGCCACCAGACATAATGAGTTCCTAAGGTTTAACTCGCCATAATTCCAAAACAAATACCATGTTAAAAAATCTATGGGACGCCTTTTTAGCCACATATGTTGGGAGTAATCCAGTGAAAACAGATTAAAAATTGGTTAAACCAATGAGAAGTTATTTCTACATTTGTATAACCATGTTTCATTGAAATTCAAGATAAAAGAAATGGTTGTGTATACAAGACTTAGCACAAAATGGTCATGGTGTTTGTTTATTCACAATCTGCTGGTCCTAACCTTTTCAAAAATTTATACTTTGCATGTGTTTACATGAATACTTTTCACTTTATTTGGCCAGGAAGAGGATAGTAGGCTGATTTCACTGGGGCATGGCCATATGTCACCTTAAATAAGAGAGTGGTGGTGTTGAGCACTCACAGAGTTAAATATGAAAATGATAGCTTCGGGCACTCGCAGGTTTAAGTAAGGGAATTGTGGTGTTGAACACTCATAGGGTTCAGTAGTAGAATGGTTGTGTTTAGCGCTTGGTTAAATAAAAGAATGGATGTGTTGAGCACTCAGGGTAAAATAAGAGAATGGTGGTGTTGAGCATTCAGGGTTAAATAAGAGGATGGTTGTGTTCAGCACTCACAGAGTTAAATAAAGCATTTTGATGTAATTATTCAAACCAGTTAGCCGTTATTGGCCTAGTCTTGTTTAGCTTCATTAAATACGAGAGTGATGGTGTTGAGTACACACAGAGTTAAATAAGAGAAAAGTCGTGTTACGTTAGTCTTTAACACAAGTCTGTACGCACCAAAGTACATGGCATAGATGGTACTTAAAAGTTGAACAGAAGAGTTTTGATCTATTCTAACATCATTTAGCAAAAAGCAGTCTTGTTGGAACAGCCAGGAATATGGCTCTTTTTGATTATCTTGAAGAGGAAGCCATTTAAGACTTTGTATTGGTGTAATGTGCCTCTAATTGCCATTGTGATGTAATTGTGCAAACCAGTTAGCCGTTATTGGCCTATAGTCTTGTTTAGCTTCGTTAAATACAAGAATGGTAGTGTTGAGTACACATGGGGTTAAATAAGAGAATGTTCGCGTTGCGTTAGTCTTTAACACATGTCTGTACACAGCAAAGTACATGGCATGGACAGCACTTAAAAGTTGACTAGGAGAGTGGTGATCTATTCTAATTAGATTTAGCTTTTAAAGCAGTCTCATTCGAACAGCCAGGAATATGGCTCTTTGTGATTATCTTGAAAAGGAAGCCGGTTAAGACTTTGTGTTGGTATTATGTGTCTGTAATTGCCATTATGATGTAATTATGTGAGCATCGTGCATGGGGGCTATTGTACATGGTGGAATGGCTTTTTAACTGCCTTAATTTATCGTGCAGTCAGAAATGTTAAGCAACAAGACATAGATGAGAATTTATCACATGATTATTCAATGCAGGACATTCACCTCTAATGTGGACTGACACAGAATACAAAATGCACAGTTTGATTGCCACAGTTACACCTGCCGGGGTCAGGTGTACATCAAGATATGCATAGTAGAGGAGCATAAAAGATCAATGCAATCAATATATAAAGAAGGAGCAGAAATGCAATCTGCATGTGTATGGAGTATGGGGGAATGTACATAAAAGAGTGGTCTCCATGTGTAGTCTGGAGTTAGTAATAGTTAATTAATGTCCAAAGCGATCTGTCTTTGAAAACGAACTATAAGCCGAAGGCAAGTATTTTTTAACCCTTTCCCCCTTGAATTGATGGTTGAGTCAACAGCTTTCCTTGGCATGAGTTGGGCACTAAGTGCCCAATTCATGCCAAGGAAAGTTGTTAACCTGGGGCATGTGATCTTGATAGGGCTCATCTACAATTCTCAGTCAAAATTGTTTTTCATTACTGTTAAGATTAGTTGAAAATACTGAAGCAGATGACATTTGACCACCAGCTGGTTTTGGCTGGTTTAAGGGGGAAAGGGTTAATTCAAAGACAGATCACTGAGGACTTGAATTTACACTCAATAACAAATGTACCAGTATTTCAGTCTTTAATCAAATGATGTGGCTGAACTTAGTGAAAAGAAGTTAAAATCTGAGTCTCCTGGCAAGAGTCTGCTGTACATCACCAACATTATATATGTGAGAAGGTATAGGAGTGGAACAATTGGACAACCCCAGATGTTGCTAGATGAACAACTGTAATCGTGTATGGAAACTTGCTGTGTCTGTTGTACAATACAATAAAAAAAATCATATCAATTCATGAAAACCAGACTCTCAGTAAAGAAGACCCCCCCCCCCAAAAAAAAAAAAATAAATAAATAAAAATAAAAAAAAAATAACAACAGAAAACAAAAAACACCCCAATGGTATGAGCCAGGAGATATATGCTGACCTCAGATAGCCATTTCTGAAGGAACCTGTATTAAAATAAGATCAGATGTTTTTGTCTTGAGAGAAGCATACATATATTGATTTTGAATCTCTTATTATGTGGTGTAGTGTGCAATGCAGCACTTGCCATTGCTTTAATTTTCAATTTGTCTTTCAACTCTTGTGTTTTTAAGTACTTTTATTACAAGTGCTGTTTAGGAATCTTGGAATGCAGAATTTTAATTTTATTGATTTTTTTTGGCCGACTTGATTTATACCTAAGTGGACCAACTGCACACAGAATGAGGAGAGTTTTATTACCGACAGTACAGTACATGCATTATGAACAGGCAAATTAATTGAAATATTTGTTTGAATATCTGTAATGTATACTGAGGAAAACCATGCTCATTTAATAAAACTAATCTTGTACTTGGAACTCCTCCATTCTGCAGAGAAAAAAAATGGTGGATCTCAAGGAAAGCTAATTTAATGCACGTGTATAAAATCAGACTTCTTTGCAAGTGACACGACAATACACGTCACACAGTAACCCAGAGATTTAAACAGAACAAAAAGCATGCAGTTGTGGATTGGAAGGAAATGTTCTGTGTAACAAATTGACATCAAATGGAAATACAACTTTGTTGATATCTTGAAAGACTGAGTTAAATTGATTGTTTGAACTGACAAAAAGTCATTTGATGTTCTGAAGTAAAAAGAAACTAAATGATTCATAAGGATTTTTTCTTTTATTTTGAGAAACAGAAATGATATCTAATTGTATGGGCATTACTGAAAAGCCCACAAGGAAAATGTGGACTCAGCAAGACTGAATTCTGGAGAATATACTTCTAAAATGACTTTATGATCTCAACTAATAGACTTTATGAAGAATTAAAACAAGTTAAGGTGACATATTTGCCCTACATCTAGGAATCCTTCAGTGTTGCACAATACCAAAAAGAAAAAGAAAAGGAAAAATGGAAAAAACCATGTTGATCAATATATCAGTATTTTATTTGAAATACTGATGTATATGAACATGCAACTAAGTCACACCATAATTTCATACAGGAAGTTTGTGCAAAAAGTGGTTTTAAAAAATCAAGAGAAAAACTGTGGTGTTAATTTTCGGAATAAACTAAACATGTATGTCAGACATTGGAAGAGGCATTAATCCTTGGAAAATAAGGTAAAACTTCCACTTGACAGCAAATATAAATGGTCAACCTGTAAAGAGTTGGCACATGTGTACTGGCACTGTCTTGTGATTGATGTATTTTCAAATAGTTTAAACACTAGATCTATTTCCAAATAGTTTCAGACTACATGTGTGATCCTGGTAAATGGACCACATCGTGATAAACTTAGCATTTCTCTGGTATTTAGCCAAACACACAGGCACGCACACGCACACACACACATATGGAAAATAAACTTTCTATCACATCATATTGAATACATAGATATAAAAAGAAATACAAGATTACATTTATATCATACTTCCACAAATGATATAAAAAAGAAATATAAGGTTACATTTATATCACACTTCCACAAATGAAACATCCCATACAAAGCATCAACATCGCATTAATGTTTGCTGATGTCCTTATTTTGGTCGCCTTTGTTGTTGCAATCCAATGTATTTATTATGCAACTGTATACTGAGCATTCCTGCCTTTGGTGCTACATGTAGCTGGTTTTGCCCATAACATTCAGTTTAGAATTACCTGTATGTACAGGCAGATACCTGTGTCAAACTGTACAAAGTGTACGTGTTGCTCTTGTTAACCTAGCAGCTTGGATGGACTGAATGTTTAAAAGATCACAGTCATGTTTTCAAAACACCTGTGAGCTTGATATAAGTAGTCTCATGTTTCAAATAAATGTTCTGTACTTGCACACGTTAACAATTTATATTTAACTCATTCCATACTATGGTCCCAGGCCTTGGTCAGTGGTTCTGACACTGCCTGGCAACTCATGCTGCAGCTGCCCTTGACTTAAGACTATAGGCATATGCATGTTGGTACTTGAATGAAAGCTCTTTTCGTGAAGAATTTAAATATGCAATTGTCATCTTGTATCTAGGTAAATATACGTAAATATCAGGGACTGGTATGGAATGAGTTAAACTCCCTTTGTTTTCCCTCCAGTGCTCCTGTATCCTTGTGGCTGATTAGCAATAGTAACACCCTTAGTTTTCCATCAGTACTCCCATATCCTTGTGGCTCATTATCACCATTGTGTAGTGACAGGGTCATAAAAATTGATGGGAAGTTCATATGTGTGTCCTGTATTGCACTGGTGTCTGTAAACTGGTGACAATTTGAAAGAAAAGGGGTGTTAGAATTTCCCTTCCTTTGGAGGCTGCAAAAAAAGTGTGATATCTGCAGCTGACAGTTGATGTATTTCTGCAGGGACCAAGATTTCAGAATCACTTAGAGACGTCAGGCTGACACAGGACAGACTTCATGATAGCGGGTAACACCAAACTGTTGCACATAAAGGTTGCCAGAGAAAAGTGTTACCCAGTAGGTCTTAAATACCCTACCTGACAAGTACAAGGCAGCATGTGATGAGAGTGGTGGTGTTAGTATGGACATAGCCAAAGGTGGTGGAGACAGAAGATCTTCGTAACATTTGATTTGACAGATAGCCATGCTCCATGCCATGTGCCAGTGTGCTACACACTCCTATGTGTCATGCTAAGTTGACCTTAGTGTTTGATAACAGAAATAATAAGATAATTATTGGGAAAATGTCTTCTATACTTTGGTCTGCTGGACAGTGGAGACCCACTTAGATATTGCCACTGAAGACAGCCTCATGCAGGAGCCGGGCTGTGTACTGTGGGCAGAGATCACTGGTCTACAGGAGAATAGCAAAACTGATGGCAGACAGCTAGGGGATTTGAAAGCACACAGCAACTCAGCCAGCGAAAAAAAACAAACAAAAAAAAACTCTGCATCAAGATAACTTGCTGTAGTGACCAATAGATATTCATGTCTCTGCAAACGTTTACAGGCTACAGTTAATGTGATGGATTTGTTTCTTGGCTAAAGTGTGTCAGCATGAATTAAACGAGACCCATGTGGAGATAAAAATCTTATATTCAGTGGGGAATTGGAAATGAAATGCATGCTCCTGCCAGGTATGATGTGTACTTTGTATCAATTGCTTATCCCTTCTGACACCTGTAACATATATCAAGGAGGAGAGACCTTCCTTGCATATATACATGTCTCCATACTTATCCTCTCCATTAAAGCAAGAAGCCTGTATGATTGCCAAGGATAGAATATATACTTTAATTATCATGTGGTTACTGGTATTTGTGTTCAGCAGTACATGGTCTGTATGACTGCTTTTAATAACAACAGAAAGCAATACAGGTGGTCGTAAAATACAGGTTAATATATTAGAGTGATCAACACTTTTACTGCCAACAGAAAGCAATACAGGTGGTCTTAAAATACAGGTAAATATATTAGAGTGATCAACTCTAGTGTCATAAAAGGAAGGTCTTTAAAAAGATACGTGGTCTTTCATCTGGGCAGGACTTGAGAGCGGGTGCGGACGTCCCACTGTACACATGATATACATGTACATATACTTGCTTGGTTAACCTGGCTCAGCTTGTGGATGCACAACATTAAACCTGTTGTAGAATATCACCTCCTTAAAAAAAAAAAAATGTTACAATGGTGTCAAAA
This sequence comes from Hermodice carunculata, assembly GCA_964020975.1. Taxonomy (NCBI): domain Eukaryota; kingdom Metazoa; phylum Annelida; class Polychaeta; order Eunicida; family Amphinomidae; genus Hermodice; species Hermodice carunculata. The sequence continues at coordinate 15,587,133 of OZ026614.1, forward strand.
ATTCAGGTTGAAAATGGTATGAATTCAGCAGTTATGACCTTTCTTCCAAAAATCTATCAGTATTTTTCTTTAATATTTAATATTGGGAACATAATCGCCCGAAGTTCTGCCTTCTTTCGCCCAGATTTTAAGTTGGATAGGTTGGTAACACTGTTGTTAGGAAGTGTGTTCAATAGACCCCTGATTTTATCTTCTGGTGGCATATTGATTGAAGTGATGTGTTTGCTGAGCCAGTTGTCTTAAAATACTCAATTACAGGCCATCAATAGAAGTATGTTAGTCCTTGTCTTGACAGTCTGCTCTGATGAAAGCTTAGTAACGTATCTTGAAGGACCACCAACCTAGTTCATGTTATTTGTACCTCCTATGAAAGACCACAGTTGAGTCATTCCAAGGAGTGGTCTGTTAAGACAGGTTTCACTGTATACCCCTCAATGACTGAGAAACAGTTGCTGCAATTGGGATGTCCTGCTGTTAGACAAATGAGACATTAATTTATTTCATTTTGTCTTCCATTCTTTAAATCTGGTACTACATGTGGCCAATATACCCTACAGATATATACAAACTAGAAAGATCAATGAATGAAACTGAACAAGATTGAAAGAACTCCATCAGTTATTTTTCGTGCGGCGCAATGTGTATGTATTTGCCATTGGCCAGGTATCTGTTCCCCAGTCTCTGAGGCGGCTTATCTGGATTACAAACTCAATTTCCACTTCAATAAATCGTAGCAGAAGGTAATGCAGCGTTTATTGGTTTACTCGTGAATGCCGTGACCCGCTGGGGATACAGTCAACAGCTTCTGGTGACACTCTTTGATACATGTGGCCATAGTGTGTGGAGGACAGCGATAGAATAATCGTCCATCTCATTCTTGATGAAAAGACAAGTAGACAACACTTGTGACACTGCACCATTTATTATTATTTATGGCGGGAGTTGCGTGCCAGCACATTGGTACTGGGTCTCTGGGGTTAAAGAAGTAGCAGTGCACATTTCTAGTGGCCTCTATGTGTTGGAATGACAATGCATTGCAGGCATATGTATTTATGTACAAACGACTTAAAAGACAGAAAGACAAAGAATGCTTCTGGTAATCTTCTAAGTGCTCAGAGACAAAGCACTGGAGGCATCATATTGATTTCTAAATGGTTCAAAGATAATCAGCGCAGGTGTCCGTGAACATTGATCTATGAAAAGGCTTAAAGTTATATAGCAATGTAAGCACACATGATGGTGCCAAAATGCTTAAAAATTTGCACAGTTCTGATCGTGAGTACTTCAAGGGCTAACTAAAGTGTGGATGGTATCTTTGCACTGTTTCTTTGTGTTGCTTACGTTGTATTTATGCTGATACATATGATAAGGAGAGTCTTTTTCTCAGTTAGGTGCTTCTTTGATGCTCTGATGTACCATTAAAACACATTGTTCATTCCCATGCTGGGTACGCCTCAGTAGTTATATCTGTTTATCAGTGACATGAGGGTCCATAAGTAATTAAGTTTGCGTTCAAAATAGACAGTTCTTTTTCCAAGTTTTAAATGGATATCACCATCATTTTTATCTTGATTTGTAAATGCCTCACAGACATGTCATTACAGCTAGGTATACATGTGTTTATGGGTAAAAGTTTGTTACAATGCATTTGTGCTCTTTGCAGATAGATAGATAGATAGATAGATAGATAGATAGATAGATAGATAGATAGATAGATAGATAGATAGATAGATAGATAGATAGGTAGGTAGGTAGGTAGGTAGGTAGGTAGGTAGGTAGGTAGGTAGATAGATAGATGGCTAGATTTTTTTAAAATGTACATGTATATATGCACACATGTATATGTTGATTGTTGCCTTGCATTACAAGTGAAGGAGTGTAGACATACCTTGATATACGTTACTGTGTAAATGCCTTGCATGTAAAAAATAGTGCAGATTTACATTGATATACCATAATGTGTAAATGCCTTGCATGTGAAAGGTAGTGCAGACATACCTTGATATACCATGATAACGTGTAAATGTCTTGCATGTAAACAATAGTGCAGCTATACACTGATATATCATGATGTACGAATGCATGCCTTGCATGTAAAAAGCAGTGCAGACATACATTGTGTTGTATTTGTATTGTTTTATTTGCTGAAAACCATATACATAATGACAATACATAGATACACAGTTTAAAGAAATTGACGATACAGTTGGTAATTGTAGATTAGGAAAAAAAACAAACATGATTTTTATCTAGAATTAGGAAACCCCACAAGGCTTATAGCACCTAAACCCAAGAGGGCTTATAGCTCCTAAACCCCACCAGGCTTATAGCTCCTAAACCCAACAAGTCTTATAGCTCTTAAACCTGACAAGGCCTATAGCTCCTAAACCCCACAAGGCTTATAGCTCCTAAACCCCACAGGGCTTTTAGCTCCTAAACCCCACAGGGCTTATAGCTCCTAAACCCCACAAGGCTTATAGCTCCTAAACCCCACAAGGCTTTTAGCTCCTAAGCCCCACAGGGCTTATAGCTCCTAAACCCCACAGGGCTTAGAGCTCCTAAACCCCACAAGGCTAATAGCTCCTAAACTCCACAAGGCTTATAGCTCCTAAACCCCACAAGGCTTATAGCTCCTAAACCCCACAGGGCTTATAGCTCCTAAACCCCACAAGGCTTATAAAATAGCTCCTCAAAGCTGGGAGAGTGCCAAGGAATTACAAGTATTTACATCAAGTAATAAGATAGCGGGATTGATACACACATAGATGTGTCAATGCCATGTAAAAAGTAAAGTGCACATGCACATTGATATACAGGTATATTTGATCTGTAAATGCCTTTGTGGATAAACAAGAATGCTGGTGCATTGATGTGTAATTAACATTTCAAGGAACACATGTTTGTATATCTGTGAATTCCTGGAACACGTTTGTATATTTGTGAATTCCTGGAAGACAGCAGTGAAATTAAGACCTATATATTGGTCTGCAACTGCCTGAACAACAAACAGTTGGAGGCAGATCATTGTCTAAAGACACAGGGCAACGCAGACGTCTGTTTGGCTCTAGATGCTCAAAGCACTCAAATGTATTTAAAAAAAGAACATCCAGGAGCAGATATTGATGTGAGATGATGCCAGGACTTTGCAGTTGATTGAACTGCTCCACTGATTGTATGTGATCTAACACGCAGTCAGACGTATTCTAGTTTATTTTCATTTAAGCATTTTCACATGCATGGATTACCCAACCGTTCGCTGACCTTCCAGTGGTATGTTGTAGCTGAGGAAATCCTTTCTCCCTCTTTCAGTGAGAAATAGGCATATTGATAGTGGGCATTATCCAGCGACACAAAGGCAGTTGTCTGGGCCAAAATGAATGGCTTCCTTTCAACCTCAGTATGGTATGGCTCACTGGCAGTGTGGGTATCTGTATGATGCTGAAGCCAAGTTTGTTAGGTCCATACCAGTATACATTAGCCATGTTCAGATATGTAGACTGAATTAGACATTGTAATTATGCAGTTAATATCACTGGTGCCTGCTATTTAACACCGCCCCTTCTGCCAGCCAAAAACGGTCACATATAACAGGTGGTCTTAAAATTGAGGTAAATTTACAAAGAACCTAGACTGTTGTGCTATCAGAAATATGGCCATAAAAGCTAGGTGGTCTCTCATGGCAGTGATCTTAAATTGCAGGGACTGCTATATATGAAAGGGATGGTGGCATTTTTGACAATTTTCAACAAGTTGATACACTGAATAAATAACACAGCAACACTTTGGCAAGTTGTAAGAAACGTTTATTACATCATTATTATACAGATGAAAGGCTTCCTGATACAAACCTAAAGAAAATGTCTGTTTAGAATAAATCAGACTGTCTGTGTGTCTGTGTGTCTGCTCTGGGGAACGCCAGGGGGGATGGTGTAAACACTGGGAGAGGTGCCTTTTGTGTACTTGTTTAAACCCCCAGTGTAGACGCTGGTTCTCTCCCCCTTTTTAATTGAAATTTTTCAAGTCATGTATGTTTACCTACTGTGTAAAAAACCCACAAAACATGTACAAGCCGTGTGTATGGGCAGACTACATCGCTATGTTTTGTGGTGACATTCATGTTGACCTTCTTTGGAGGGCAGCTAGTTGTCCAAAGCAGTTTAAAGGCATTTACATGTAGTTCATGATTTGACTCTGTGCTTTAAATGTATACGGGTGATGTCAATTTTGAAGCTGAGATTCACTAAGCTTGTTTTCATGTACTTGGAAGATGACATTGTCAGAATATATGTGCATATGATTTGGAATCAGAAAAGTTACCTAGGTTCCAGCATAGCATCTGTGACAGATGAAGTCTTTGTAGTGCACAGCTAGATCAGCCATCTTTACAGTAGTTAATTCATGCATGTATAGAATTGCCGTCTTGAAGAAAAGGAACTGGGCCTTCTACTTACAGAAAAACTTCACCTGAGAAGTCATTTGAAAGAAAATGCAAGACTCAGTGTGGTCTCCAGAGTCAGGTGGTCTTAAATGAAAGACTTAATAAATTGAAATTGAAATGATACGAGTGGCCTGATAAAGCATCAGCCTATCAGCCGCCTGTTCTTCAGGGTGCTTCTGAAGACAGGTTTGACTGACATAAATGTAAGCGCCAGTGGGTAGTCTTGCCACTTTTGAGTCTGCCACCAAGCAAATACAAGACAGTGTGGAATGGTCAAGTAGCCACATGGAACCAGGTTTACCTAAGTGATGTCCTGTGTAGCCACATAGACATGGTGTGTCAATTGATGGATAAGCGCATGTGGTCGATGACTAAGTGAATTATGGCTTCGTTATGCTTTCTAGATGGGGGGTTGGGTGCCTTTTGAACACGAAATGTGTCAGTAATTTTAACTGTGTAAATATGGGAATACTGGATGGTAAACCAATATCTTAGACTAAATTAATCAATGGACTAGACTGACTGGCTTTAACCCATTCTGACCCACGTAATGTATAACTACAGTAGTGTTTGGCTGTACGGTGCGTAATGCTTAAGGTGTGCGGGGACAGCTGTGATAGAACATGTTATCCTCATATATCCTATCCGAAATTATTCTAGAATGTTTTGTGGAAGTGTCCAATTTACGAGAAAAAAAAATTGAACCACATATGACATTGTAGGAAACTACCTGTACCGTCTGGTATAGCTGGTGTCCTATTAAAAAAGAACAGTGTTAAAACATATCTGCATATGTATAATCTGTACACATACTGTACATAAAATACATTGTTGTTTCTTGGGTGCAGAGTTAGTGAGAACAAGTGGTTGACTATATCTGCTGTGGAGTGAACAGCCTCCACAGTGCTCTGGGTAATTTGCTGTCCTTGGGGTGACAGATTTGATTGCTTATCCCCACCCAACATTGAGTAAGTGCAGATCAAATTTACAGCTGTACATAATGTCATATTGCTACCCCTTTAAACACTCTGACAGTACATCTTAAAGATGATTAGATTGCACATTGCCTGAGGAGCTGGAGGCATAACGGCCAAAGCCCAAAGTGCAGCTCTATGGTTTGGCACCAGACAAGTGGCCACAAAGTGCGCTTGCAGGGAGGAGCTGCCGATTGTAAGTTAGTCATGCTCAGGCAGTTTCCGTGTCATGTGGGTTTTGTCCTTATGTACTGCACCAGAACAAAATGTTCAGTTTAACATTGATAGGATCTCGTGTGGCATTAGCCTTAATGTTACACTGTGACAGTTCTTTATCAGCGTATGGTTGGGGTCCCATCCAGGATGCATGTCAGTGTTTTACGAGTAAAGTGTACTTTCCAGTCCATTCTTAGGATTGATGCTTCAGGAATGTAACATTCTGTACTTTGTCCTTGGGATCACAGTCATGCTACATATCTGTACTTTAAGACTGTAACACTTCCTGGGTCATTCGTAGGGAATCATACATGCTGCACATCACTACTTTAAAAGTATAATGTTTTCTACGTCATTCACAGGATCTCGTACAGGGTGTATGTCAGTAACACTTCCCAGGTCATTGGATCTCATACATGTTGCACATCACTACTTTGTGTGTAATGCTTCCTTGATCATTCATTGGATCTCATACAGGGTGCACATCACTTTAAAAATATAATGTTTAACAGGTCATTCATTGGATCTCATACAGGGTGCACATCACTACTTTAAAAGTATAATGTTTCGTAGGTTATTAATTGGATTTCATACATGGTGCACATTACTACTTTAAAAATGTAATGTTTCATAGGTTATTCATTGGATCTCATACAGGGTGCACATCACTTCTTTGAAAATATGTTTCATAGGTCATTCATTGGATCTCATACAGGGTGCATATCACTACTTTAAAAATATAATGTTTCATAGGTTATTCATTGGATCTCGTGCTGGTTGCATATCACTACTTTAAAAATATAATGTTTCGTAGGTTATTCATTGGATCTCATACAGGGTGCACATCACTACTTTAAAATCGTAATGCTTCCTAGCTAGGTTGTCCATAGGGTCTCATACAGGGTGCACATCACTACTTTAAAAATGTAGTGCTTCCTAGGTCATTCATAGGGTCTCATGCAGGGCACACATCAGCATTTTAAAACATGTAACTCTTAATAGGTCATTCACAGGATCTCGTGCAGGATGCACATTGACTTACACTGTCACAATTCCCAGCTATTTATTTTCCTCCATTCACAACTCAAAATTCCAGTTTTCTGTTAGAACATTTCAGAGGATCTCTATAATGTGTTAATATGTGTACCTTCAGCAAAGTGCCACAGCAAGATGTCGACTGTTTAACCATTTTCTCCTAGGCCTTAAACCGGCCAAAACTGGCTGGTGGCTGAATGTCATCTTCAAAGTTTTTTTAAATTTCACCAGTAGTTTAAAAAAAAAAAAAAGAAGATTGTGGATGAAACTTATTGCAATAACGTGCCTCAGGTCATCAGCTTTCCATGATGTGGATTGGATGCTGAGTGCCTTATCCATGCCAATGCCTGCTTGTTTGCGTGTTTGCCATTTCTTGCACTTTTTCGCTGTGACTATCATTGTTAGTGCACAGATGACAATCACTGGCAGTATTGTATTCTCTAATCAGTGCAGGGATTGAAAAAGATTTAAACTAATTCAACAATCAATGAATTTCTTGTAGATCTGGAAGTACATGAAACTTAAGAGAAAATTACCAGATGCATGCACTAACAAGCCAAATTTAATTGTCATTTGCTACGCTAAAATGGCAAACTCGTACTTGCTTTCAGCAATTAGACAGGATTTAGTTACAAAATGAATGGTTCATAAAAGTAAAACCAAATTCAAAGAGCTAACAGGTACACAGGCATTTTGTGGACTTTGGTTATAATTATGATGTAATGATGATGATTAATAGACATCTGGAGTCATCAGATTGAGTATGGAGAATAGCTGAAGGTTTTACTCAATAATTATTCATTGGTCAGGACGGAAAGGTCAACAGAGGGCCGTATTCTCATTGGGCAGGATCAAAAGGTCAGCTGAGGGGCCTCCAATCATTGGGCAGGATTCTCAACTGAGCATCTGAAGACAATGCAGTCATGGTACACTGTCAATGACACAGGGTGCCAGGTGAAGTGCTGATTGCTGATTGGATGTTGGGTTATTGTTTAAGACACACTGCCAATGCCACAGGGTGCCAGGTGAAGTGCTGGTTTCTGATTGGATGATGGGTTATTGTTAAAGGTACACTGTCAGTGTCCCAGGGTGCCAGGGGAAGTGCTGATTCCTGATTGGATGTTAGGTTATTGTTAAAGATACACCGTCAATATGTCACAGGGTACCAGGCGAACTGCTGATTTCTATTCAGCTGTTGTGTTTTTGTACTTGTCAAACTGAAGTCACACATACTGGTACCACTTCAACAACGGCTGCAAAGTCCTTCAGTTCTGGCATCGTTTCTGGTGTAATTTTCCATGAAGATGTCCCCCTAACCACCCCAGGCATGTTATTCAATCAGTGTACAGCTATTAGGCAGCATGTTACTGACATCACATGGATGAACTTACATTTTATGGCTGATTGTATGCAGTTGTTCATGTAATACAACAGTGATGTAGTTTTGTTCCCACTTGTTTTGTCTGTGTGACCAAATTACTTTGGCTGTTGTCAATAAATTCCTAATGCATCTGGATTTTGCTCCTCAGCAAAACTTGTTTCATGAATAAGATTTGGTTTTTATGTGAGGACAATTGGTATTCTCAAGCAAAACATCAAGATCGTCAGGTCACAATGGGAGTACACAAATAAGAGAATGGTATCACAGTAGGAAATGATGATTTAACAGACGCATAAATGTAGTAATACTAATATGAAATACCTACATATAGATCATATGTATGTTTCTAAGGACATCATCATCGGGTGCCTACACCACACTGACCTGGGTGGCCAAGGGGCCATGCAACTAGAGCTGCAGGGCCACCTGGGCAGGACACCATGGCCTCAGAATTTAACCCCCGTTACCTGAGAACATATTAAATACAAATCTACATCGAGATAGCACAAGTTTATGCAGACAAAAATACTGGAAGATGAAATAATCCAAGAAATAGAGTCATAGAGCCCAGGTGGATCTGATTGAAACTAGTAGCAGTTCAGAAATATATGTCGACGATGTCATCAGTCCTGGTCACCTGCTGGGCCGTTGTGTGACTTGCGTTACCTGTACCTCTGGCTGGGGGAGTGCAGCACGCTGCAGCACAGGTGTGTCCGCTGACCAGACCTAATGACACGGGGAGTTTTAGTACATGTACTACTACTTTTGGTGTGTCACTGAAGCTTCTGTAATGTCATTTCCTAACCATAATGTACAATGTAATTTCTAACCATAATATACAATGTCATTTCCTAACCATAATGTACAATGTCATTTCCTAACCATAATATGAAATGTTATTTCCTAACCATAATATAAAATGTTATTTCCTAACCATAATATGAAATGTTATTTCCTAACCATAATATACTATGTCATTTCCTAACCATAATATACATTGTCATTTCCTAACCATAATATACAATGTCATTTCTAACCATAATATACAATGTCATGTCCTAACCATAATATGAAATGTTATTTCCTAACCATAATATACAATGTTATTTCCTAACCGTAGTATGTAATGTGAATTCGTTACCATAATACATGTATATAGAAAATGGCTTGACAAAATTTGGTCTCATTTGGCTCGGAGTGATGGTCAGATTTCTTGGTCACTTCAACTTCGCCAAAACTCAGTAGGGGCACATAAAACTGACAGGTAATAGCTTCAATGTTGAGTCTGTTCACAGAGTGATTGTACTCTAAGTTGCACACTTTAAGCAAGGGAATTCCAAATAGTCCCAAGATGCCCATGTTGGACATCCAAGTGGCAGTGTTTGAGTCTTCCTATTGATTCTGGTACCCTACTGCTAGGAGTGAAGGCAGGTGGTTGCCGTCTGTGTGTTTGTGATCAGAATAGTGACCTGTGACATTTCAGCTTCATCAACAGACTTTGTATAGGACGGGTTTCTGGCTCTTGCATGGTGATCTACTTTAGGAATGGATGTTTTGTATTGAACACGCATTCGTCAACATTGTATTTACTAACTGATAATGGTTGGGGGACAGAGAGGCAAGATGCTAGTATATTATTCCAGTGGAACCTTTGTGATGTGTGTGCAAGGTTTTTTCTGCAGCTTCTGCATGGAAATTGCTGGCTTTTCTCTCAGTGTGTATTTGACATCTATGTTTGTGACAGTTAGACGTCTGGGGAGGTCGACTCATGCGAGGACAAGGCAAGGGCCTGATGGCTATATATGGAGCTGAAAAACTTTTCAAGTGGAGAAGAGAGAGAGAACAGTACGATGCATTTTACCTTGTAGGAGGCTCATCATAGCACTGAATAATGGTAGCTAGTAATGCTACTGTAAATGGTGCTGCATGGTCAAATTCTGTTACATGAGGTATATAACATAAAAATTGTTTACGTTAACCAAGACTGGCCATCAAGAAGACTAATCAGTGTCTCGTTCTGGTTGTCTGTGAGCAGAATGACAGGGTCAAAGAGTGAGAATGAAAAAATGTTGACGAGGAAGGGGGTTATTTCCCCTTTAAGAACACTCTGGGACTATGAATTATTTCTACAGAGTTACGTTATACCCTTGTAAGATAGGTGGGTGAAAAAAATGGGACTTTCACACGCAAAATTGTATGTAGACGAAACTTCATGAAATTGTGATGATGAAGTGTTGGCTACTGTTTTTCACAGATTGTGACTACTTCTGGTCTCTCATTATATGTTTGATGTCAGAGAAATTGACATTTTTGTGGAGACTTGTTTTTGATTGACATCTTTCCTGATTTTTGTTTTTGTTTTAGCACAACATAAATGTCACCAAAAAGTGTCATTACATTGCGTATAAACCTGTGTAGCCCATTATTATGGACAACCAGATTTCTAAACTTTATGCCATCTCAACTCTTTAACTGCCATTTGCGACAAAAGCAGATATGCTCCAAATTGGCAGAATGATGCCAGATTCATATTATGTGTGAAGTGACCTTTCATTCAAACACCAGCATGCCTACAGTTGCAGAGGGCATAAGAATGGTCCAGGTCAACGGCTCCCCTCGGCATACCTGGCCACTTGGGGCTTAAAGTGTGTCAAGGAAGCTTATTGACTCAGTCAAAACTTGACATTGAAAGAGTTAATGTCTTGTCTTAAGTGACTGTATTTTATACCTACATGCCATACATACATACAATGCACATGTAGATGTGCTATACATATTGGTTTGATAATTAACCCCTCCCCCCCCAAAAAAAAAGAGAAACAGAAAAAAAAAAAAAATGCATAAACATGCGAGATGTGGTACGCCAGCGTGTTGTGGGTACATGTATGGTAAATAACAGGAGGCTAGGTTTCTCATACCAATGGCAGTTTCTCAGGCAAATAAAAGTAGATGTATCATTGTCTCTGTGTAATTGATACAGACAAGATCGTCAAACTGGATAACTCAACTGACAGTCTTACTGTCTATTCAATCAGCTGTTCCTTTCCACACGAGGAATAACGTAATTCTGTTATAACCATGGTAGGGATCAATATTTTTCTGCAACGAAGTCTTACAGCAAAGCTATAAATAGTTGAAAATCATATATTTAATCAGCATTTTAGTGCAGTTATTGATTGGAAGCAACAATGCTTTTCTTTTTAAATTGTCCGACCTTTTGCTCTCTAGAAGTACACTACATTGTACTCTTTGGGATCATTCTGTTTGTCAATGAAACAGGCATGATTCTTATATGGATTGAGAGCACACAGAAAGAGCAGGGACGATTCAGGCAGTGTCCCATCAGCTGCGGCTTGAAGACTCTCTGAGCCTACAAATTATGGAGGGTAGAGTTAGGTGAAGGATTGCTTACCGCAGGCTTATGGCTCATGAGGAATGGATGGCCAAATACAACTATTGATTTTGCCAGGAATGCAATCGTGGTTGGTGGTGTCCAGTCTGGAGTCTGGGGAGTCGGGACAAATGTCTGGGTTGCCACGTCAGGGTACTCGTCTTTGCCCAACTTGCGATGTGACCCGCAGGCAAGCAGCAGAGGTGGAGTTTTTCTGGCAGTGAACAAATAGAATTGATTTTGAAGGTGAAAGCTCGCTTCACATTATGATGGTGCTGCCTGTGTGGGGACTTAGCAGTCAGAGTGCTAGCTGTTTGCCAGGGTTCTCGCAGGTCTCAATCTCGCCAGGGTACCCTTATGTCTGTGTTTGTAGACAATCTTGGAGATGACAACATGCCTCCACACACCATGCTTTACTTGTATTTTGTATTATGGCCCAAGCTCAAGAGTAGTACATGGTAATCCTATTTAGTACATGGTAATCCTATTTAGTACATGGTAATCCTATTTAGTCCACGTGGCTTGCCTCATAAACTATAGGTGCACGTTTAATGTAGAGGTGTTGCGGTGTCTAATGTCACCATGCATGGTTCTTATAGGAATACTGCATCAGTGATAGGACATTTATAGTCTCTGTGCTCTGCAGTGTGTTAACCCTTTCCCCCTTGAATTAAGACTGAGTCAACAGCTTTCCTTGGCATGGGGCATGTGATAAGTGCCCAACCCATGCCAAGGAAAGCTGTTGACCTGGGGCATGTGATCTTGATAAGCCTCATGTACATTTCTCTGTCCAATTGTTTTTCATAACTGTTGAAATTAGTTGAAAACACTGAAGCAGACGACATTTCACCAGCAGCCGGTTTTGGCCGGTTTGAAGGGGAAAGGGTTAATTATCAAACTTTCTATGACCTCAAGCAAATGACATGGTGGTGGTGTACATAACGCTGTGTACAAGTGTATCCAGGATATGATAAGAATCATGGTTATGAAGATACATGTAGAACAATTAAATCATCACACTCATCAGTAACACACCATAATACCACAGAAACCAGTTAACTCATTCCACCCTGTTAGAAGACCGAGTCAACAGCTTTCCTTGGTGCACTCTGGGTGCAATGCACCCAGAGCACGCCAAGAAAAGCTGTTGATCATGGGCATATAGTTTTGAATGATCTTCCATGCAAGTTTCATCTAAAATTTTGAAAAATAATCCCTAAATTAGTGAAATACAATTAGCAGATGACATTTAGATATTAGCGGGAAAAAGCGTCATTAGGGTGGAATGAGTCCAGATGACAGGTTCCTGTAGCCATTCAGGCTGTGGTCAGTTTTGCAGGTAGAAAATTGTTAGTTTTCTACTGTTATAATTGGAATTTTGGATCATGTTTTGTACAGATCCATTTCCAATACCTGTAGAGGTTAGACAGACACAAGCATTATGTGACAAGCCAGTTTTTAGTACAAACTTGGGAAGTTTGTGCTCAGTAGTGCCTGTGACTGGTTTGTCATAAAGCGTTCCATCAGATGCAAGTGTCACCTGTCCCGACAAGAAGGGACAGCAATTGCGTGACTATGGAGGCAGAGGCCATGTACAGGTCAAAGCCGTCGGGATGGTGTGCTCTCAAGACCAATTGCATTCTTCAGACTGTCAACCCTTTCCCCCTTGAATTAAGACTGAGTCACTAAGTGCCCAACCCATGCCAAGGAAAGCTGTTGACCTGGGGTATGTGATCTTGATAAGTCTCATGTACATTTCTCAGTCAAATTGTTTTTCATAACTGTTGAAATTAGTTGAAAACACTGAAGCAGACGACATTTGACCACCAGCCGGTTTTGGCCGGTTTGAGCGGGAAAGGGTTAAGCTCTGGGATCAAGTCAGTAATGTTAATAAATAGGAGAATCACTCAGAATTCTAGTTTTCTGTTTTACAACTAGGTCATTGACCCTGTGTTTTTACAGCTACGTCATTGGCCCTGTGCTTTCCTGTCTTTGCTATTGATTGATTGGCTAGCTGGCTGAATCAGTCAGACTGTCACTTTTTTACCTGTCACCCAGCTACATTAATATTATTACAAAACAGAAAATAAGATATACATGTTCGATTGATACAACATGCAACTTTAGCTAAGGCATATATAATCAGGAGCTCAAGCTCAAACTAGTCGCATGAATTGGTGATGCATGTAGGGGATAACAATTATAATATTTAAGGGCAAAGGCAGTAAAACCTGAAAACACTGGTCCCTGTCTTGAGTTACCACTCCAATGAAAAACCACCTGTGTTGAAAGACCCCCTGTTTGCCTCTTTTTATCTTGTTTCTACCACCTGTGAAAGATCACCTGTCTTCAGAGACAACAATTTAATCATCCTAGGGTGGTCTTTCAAGAAAGGTTTCACTGTACAGGAAAGGTAAAGGGGAAAGCCGGTGAAAGTTTGTATTTTATTGTAAGAAGGTTGGGGTATGTGCAAGCTGCCTGCACTGGCAAGGCCTCATGTCATGGTTATGGCAACTATTTTAACCCTTAAAGTGCTGATTTAAGATTGGGTCAACAGCTTTTCTCGGGACACTTTGCGCACATTGCGTGCAAAGTGTCCCGTGGAAAGCTGTTGACTAAGACTACTTTTTGCTTCAGACAATGCTTTCCTGGCATTTGAATGAAAGGTACTTTCTTGTGTAATTTGACTCTTTTAACAATTATATGTTTAATGGTAATGAGAAAGCAACTACAGCAGTGATTAGCACTTTAAGGGTTAATATAGTGAGACTATATCAGCATGATGCTGTGCTGCTGTTGCAGACTCAGCCTCAGCCTCAGAATACTTTGACTTCACCATAATAAAGCATACTGTATACATAATATGACAGTAGGTGGGGAGACTCCCATTAAGGTGAAAAGTGCCGCTATCCTGGAAGCTTTTGGATTATTAGCCTTGGAATACAGATTCCTGAGTCTCACACTATGCCAGGTTACAGTGATGTCATATAATTACAGGTCATTGACCTTAGTCTTTTACAGATCAATTGTGCTTGTAATTCTGTGATTTTGTTCACTATTGGGAGGTCTTAGGTATCGTTGATAATGTGATTTACCCACATGCACATACATGTACTCGACAGGCTTCATTACCACTCTACTGAGTATACACATGAGACAGATCAGATTCTTGTAGATGAATCGATTACATTTACAGTTCAAAGCAGTGTCACATAATTGATGAATACACATGACTACTTGGGAAGTGGAGAAAAGTAAGTTTTTGGGCCAGGTGTATACCCCCCCCCCCCACACACACACAAATGAATTTTTTTGGTACATGTATACTTTTTTCAGCTTATTTGTTGATCCAACTGTCTGTCCTTGCAGAATCTTTACAAGCAAATTATCTCATGATCTACAGTCTACATCAAACACAAATTTATTTCCATTGTACCTTCACACTATATTTGAGCTTATTGCATTTTGGTGACCTTGATCTCATTTTGAAGGTCACAAAGTGGGGAGTAGCCAGTGTACCTGTCAGTGGTGACTGTTGTAGTTCTATTTCAATGGAGGTCACTGCTTCTGACTGAGCGTCCAGATTAGTGAAAATTTGTAGAACAGGAACAAACATCATTTGCCACTGAGTGTGACTTCAGTATATGCAGGCCGTTTTCATGTGCAGAGAGCAAGAGATTCTTCCCATAATCATTGTGGAATCATTTTGCAGACCAAACAAAATGCTAATATTCTTAGTAGTCTTTACTTAAAAAAAGAAGTTGTACCAGATCATTGCCCACTGCAGCTGTGCTCAACAGTGTGTGAATTGTGAAGAGGTCTTAACTCCCCCCCCCCCCCCCCCCTTTACAGCAGCCCAAACTGGCTGCTGGTCAAGTAACATCTGCTTTAATGTTTTTTACTAATTTCAACAGTAATGAGAAACAATTTTGAATGAAAATTGTAAAACCTATCAAAATAACATGCCCCAGGTCAACAGCTTTCCTTGGCATGGGTTGGATGATCAGTATGCAACACATGCCAAGGAAAGCTGTTGACCCAGTCTTAAATGAAGGTGGAAAGGGTTAATTACTCGATCATAAGCCAAGGACTTGGCCTTAATAACCTGGCTATGTTGAATTTAACCCCGATATAAGAATGTACCAACTGAAAACTGTGAAAAAAATTGTTTGTGTTTGGTGCAACCCTTGTTTGTACCCTCAATAACAAAATATAAATTTCAGTAACAAAATATAAATTTCATGTCACCACACAGACTAGATCATACATGAGGTCCAGCTTTGCTTGAAAATGCAATTTTCAGGAACCACTCTTGCTCAAAGAAAAAGGCATTTCATTAATATACCTGTCCAATGAATTGCATGAGGTGTTGTAGGGCGATAAGAGCCCTTGAAGTGATTCGGCTGTCTTATCAGCATTGTAACTCAGTGGTATGTTCCTGGAAATGGAAATTTGCTGGCACAATATTGTATACTGACACCAAATACAATGTATCTGTAATTTTCAATCATGAAATTGCTGATAAGCTGGGGCCATGACACAGTATGTGGTCCCACTTACTGAGTAACAGACTTTTCTAGCAAGTGCATTTGTGCTCCCTCCCCTTCTGTAATTTATTGTCATGTGCAAATCCAGTGTTCAACAGTCAAGTAAACACTCTGGTGTGTGAAATGTCATAGCAACCTGGCATGGTGTCCTCACACTGAAGCCAATTAATTAGCCAAAGAAGTCCCCATCTCCATTATTTATGTAAAGTCATCAGTAACTGTTACTGGAGTCATTTCTCTAAATTAGACAGAGTTTCATGTGTCGCGAGGCAGTGTCTCTCGCTTCAGAATTGATGAAGCTTACCTTGGAATACTGTACGTGCTGCTCTAGTCCTTAGAGCTACAGGGAGATGGAGATAGGATTGAAAAATTAACCTGTGGTACCTCTAAGTCAGCCATACACATTGGAGCAGTGGCTCTCAGCATTCTTGTCATGAAATCAAATTGAATCCTTCCCTTGATAATTAACTCATTCCATACCAGTCTCTGATTTTTTCGTATATTTACGTAGACTTAAGGCGACAATTACATATTTAAATTCCTCACGAAAAGAGCTTTCGTTCAAGCACCAACATGTCTATAGTCTTAGGTGAGTGGTTCTGCTACTGCCTGGCAAGTCATGCTGCAGCTGCTGCAAGGGCAGCTGCAGCATGACCTGCCAGGCAGTGCCAGAACCACTGACCAAGGCCTGTGACCATAGTATGGAATGAGTTAATGCCCCAGCGTCCTCCCGGCTCTATTGTCTCTTCATAGTTCCTTGGTAATCTGCAGCCATGTGTGAAGAATTGGTGTCATACAAGAACGAAACATAGCCATGGAATAACAAGGAAATATATCTAATATAGAACTTTTATGTGCGTATCAAATAGAATTATGTCCATTTGCATTTGACAGGTGACATGCAGAGCTCATTCTTGCATGGGCATCCATTTTGGGCTTTGTCAAGATAAATTGTTAATTCAGGTGAAGCTGTATAGTCAGACTCCAACTGATTAGCCTTCACCTTTTCACCAGATACTGATTGAATTAATGCTTAAAATATTAGTTGGCATGTATTGGGTTCAACCCATGTGAAAGAATTAAATTGTTGGCCTAGGGTTGGTCTCATTTAGAATTCTGATTCAGAATTTTTTCAATCAGTTACCAAATTCGTGAAATAATTCAATTGATGAACAGCTGACATCCAGCCACCTGTAGTTTGGTCAGTTTTAGGGAAAGGCTAATGAATACACCAGCTTTTTCTTGACATGGTGATTAGAATATACACAATTAGGAGTACATGCTCCACAAACTAGTACTCCGTGTGAATAAAAGAGTCAAAGTCATGATGATGAAGCTTTGATGAAATGTACAGGTTAACCCTTTGCTGCTGAAATCAACCAAAAAGGTCTGTTTATAAATTGTTGTCTGTTCTAACGTTTTTGCTGACTGGTAAATTTCATGTAAATGGAAACCATTTTTGCTGAAAATTGTGGATAAGATCTATCCTAGTGGCATGGCTGGAGCAACAACTGTCCTCACCGTGTGTTACAGGCATTGCACCCAACCCACGCTAAGGGAAGCTACTGACTCGGTCGTATTCTGATGAGAAAGGGGTTAAAGTACACAGAACAGGACAAAGATTTGAAATTGTCTGCTTTTGTGCGTCTTACGAGAGAGAGAGAGAGAGAGAGAGAGAGAGAGAGAGAGAGAGAGAGAGAGAGAGAGAGATCAAACAAGATTATGAAGTGATTGAACTACCTACACATGTATGGTTGATGTTTGATCTAAATTCTGCCTGGGAAACAAATTTAACCCTTTTCCTTTGAATTACAACCAAGTCAATAGATTTCCTTGGTATGAAGAGGATGCTAAACCCATACCAAGGAAAGTTGTTGACCTGGGACATGCTATCTCTGTAGGTCATCTACAGTTCCCATTCAAATTGTTTTGCCATTACTGTTGAAATAAGTAAACAACATTGCAGCCCACAACGTTACACCACCAGCCGGTTTTTAGAGGAAAAGCTTTAAGATGTTCAGGAGAAAAACTTCCATTTCCTAAAATTTAAAGTGTTCATTCACTTACAAAGTCTACATGAAAGGAGGCATATGCAGTCAGATACCCTTGGTGTTTAGTCTACCTTGTCTTCTCTGAAAGGTGCACAAACTGCCACAGATTTATTGTTAACAACAAAGAAATAATCTCAGAGTGTCATACTTAATTTAACAATGAATCCTGTGAGGAAAGCTCGTATAGATGTATAGTTATGACACCTCCAGCGATTTCATTGAGAAGCTGTGTAATATTTTGAGAACAGTATTCCACAGCTACACATGTGCCAGCACCCACCTGTCGCTGTTACCACCAGCTGTAGGTGACCATGCACTTCCCATTCCTTCTTCAACTCCTCAGTTGATGTATTACCTGTCATGAGAACCAGTCAGTACATGTAACCAGCACCCGGCAAATAAGGCAGCCACTGATCCAATTAACCTATATTTAAAAGGGACCATTTTGCTGTGTTTGGACAAAGATAGATGATAAAAAATGTGAAGGTTTACTTGAGATACATACATGCAATTTAAAATTTGACATACCATGTGATTTTTACCTCAGCTGACTTGTCAGTCAGCTGAGGTTTTTTGAGGGTCCGTCGTCCGTCGTCCGTCCGTCGTCCGTCCGTCCGTCCGTCGTCCACAATTCACATTTTCGACTTCTTCTCAAAAACTATCAGCCAGATTCATTTCAAAATTGGTGGAAATGTGCCTTGGGTGGGTTTCTACCAAGTTTGTTC
Source organism: Hermodice carunculata (assembly GCA_964020975.1). Classification (NCBI taxonomy): domain Eukaryota; kingdom Metazoa; phylum Annelida; class Polychaeta; order Eunicida; family Amphinomidae; genus Hermodice; species Hermodice carunculata. The sequence goes on from OZ026614.1 coordinate 15,605,891, forward strand.
AAATGGTCACGGTCCAGTGATTTTTTTATTTTTAATTATTTTTTTTGTTCTTTTTTGGGTAAATCTTAAAAAATCTTCTTCTCCGAAACCAGTCACCCAATTGCTTTGATATCACACAGGAACACTCCCTGGGACTCCTAGTTCTTAATTTGTTCACCAGGTGGCGCTGCAATTTTTTCCTAATTTTTTATGAATTTTTGTGTGTTATAGCTATTTTCGACTTCTTCTCCAGAACCGTCGTTCAGATTAAGCTGAAACATGGTGGATATGTTCCTTAGAGAAGGGTCAAACAAAGTTGTTCACTATGTGGGAATGCGGCAGATTCCTTATTTTTAACGATTTTTTCAATTCTGGTACTTGTCGGTCAATGCAGCTTTCCTATTGATTACTATGTAAGTCAATGGGTATTCTAATGCTAATTCACATTTTCTACTTCTTCTCCAAAACCGTCATCCAGATTAACTTCAAACTTGGTGGCAATGTACCTTGGGTGGCTTTCTACCAATTTTGTTCAAATGTTTATGCTCCAGTGATTTTTGGATTTTTAATGAATTTTTTTGTTCTTTTTTTTGGACAAATCTTAAAGAATCTTCTTCTCAGAAACTGCGTACCCAATTACTTTGATATCGTACATAGACACTCCCGGGGATACCTAGTTCCCAATTTGTTCACCAGGTGGCGCTGCAATTTTTTTAGGAATTTTTTGTATGGTTTTGGTATTTTTCACTTGTCAGAACGGTCCCTCAGATTAAGCTGAAATGTGATGGATGTGTTGTTGTGGAAGGGTCAAACAGTTGTTTACTAGGTGGTACTGCTTTGGATTCCTGATTTTTAAGGATTTTCAATTCGGGTACTTATCGTTCGATGCAGTTTTCCTATTGATTACTATGTAAGTCAATGGGCATTCTAATGCTAATTCACAGGACAACTGACACGAAATTTACTGTTTACTTGATAACTTGAGATCTGTTTTGAGTTAGCTACACATGTTAATTATTGTGTATGAAGGTCATGCTGAGACAGTACATGAATGACCTTGACTTCATTTGTGGGGTCACAGTGCAACATACATGAATTTTACTCTTCATTATAACTTGAGAACTACTTGAACTTTGATGTTGCACATGTAAGTGTTCTTCTATAAAGTTCAGACTTACTCAGAACATGGTGTCCTTGATCCTTTCCCAAGTTCGTAGAGCTGCAAGTGTGATGAATGTCAAGATCAGCTGAGGCACGGGCTGTTCACACAGCCCTCTTGTTTTATTTTGAGATATTGTTAATAGAGGGTGGGTAAGGGGTTTCCTGTACTGGCGTACTGGGGCTTTTAATCGACCGTGCTGGCATACTGGAAGCCCTCTTGTTTTACGTACTTCGTACTATCCAAAATTTTGAAAGATTTTTATTTTCCGCACTGCATACTCTAGAAAAATAATTACGTGTACCAGGGTACCGAAACCCCCCCTTACCCCCCTTCTTAATACATGCAGTAACTGCTACTCAGCATCATAACTAAAGCATAATTGTAGATGTATCTCCCTTTCCATCATGTGTGTGTATATATACATATAGAATCTTCAAGGATAATCACTTCTGAGCAATCACTTTGGATGGGTTCTCGGGGAGGTCTGTTAGACAGGTTCTACTATATGTGACATATTTTCCCATGAATGAATCATATGAGAGCAAATCACTTCTAAATGTGTGATCTTGCCCTATTTTTCAAGGTCACAGGCATTAAGGGAAGTGGAGGACATTTTTCATTGGATTTGCTTTTGTTTTGACCAAAAATGTTCACCATTATAAGTCAGCTACAGGTACATTGGTGTGAAGTGGGGACAGACTATTGGAAAAACACTGACCAACCCAGACAAATCAGGACTATGATGGTGTGGGCTGGCTATTGATACTCTGGGCCAGGTCGCAAACAAGTGGTTTCCAGTTCTGTCTGCAACAAACCAATACACTGACACCTGTTTTATGAGACCACCCAGAGTGTCCAGAAAAAGTCTTGCTCTGCAGTTGGTCTTAAGATGCAAGTAAATTACCACAGAAATATAATCAAGTATCTGTGGAGAGTGGTCTCGGGGTGAGTGGGTGTGTAGGTGGGTGTGTAAGTGGGTGTGTAGGTGGGTGTGTAGGTGGGTGTGTATATGCTCATCTGAAAGACTGGCCCACAGCCAGATGCCATCAACGCTAATTAGTCTTCAAGTTTGAGGAAAAAAATTCTTCATTTTTGTAATGTTATTAAGTGTACTTGCAGATGCATTTTTGTGAATTAAATCAAAATATCCATGTGCAGCAGCAAAAACTCAGAGATGCCAGTTTTCCGTCTCTATTCAGAAATCCGTATTTTTGTTGTGCTTTCTGTAGAAAAAATGAAGCAGATCTATACAGTGGTACCTGCTGTAAAGACCACCTCTCGTGAAAGACCGCACTAGTTTTTAAGACCGCCATTTCAAGACAATGGCCTTTAATTTCTTTGCAAGCTTACCTGCAGTGAAAGACCACCTGCCATATGTGACCACTTTTGTCTGGCTTTAAGGGTGGTCTTAAATAGCAGGTACCACTTTACTACAAATGGATTAAAACAGTCTTGATATGTTAAATCTCGACCCTTTTCTGTATTTTTGCCCAGGAGGCACCGGCATCTCTGAAAACTACAATTATTCCATCCATGGTAAATTTTAATTCACCACATGTCACAGTTAGGGTGATGATTACAAAGCACAAACACTTGTTTTTACATGCATGACTTCAACTTTGTAAGTTCTCTTTTCTCACCTCCAAAAAGTATAAACAAATCACATCACAGTCCAACCACATTAAATACCCTTCACACGTGTCACATTTCAGTTTAAATGTTGTTTTGTGAACGCATTGGTTTGATGACCCTCCCTCCATTTGCCGCTGTCCTGATATTTAGTTCATAACATACATGCTGTATCTCAATGTTAACTGTGACACACAAATTGAAGCAAAAGTCAGTACATAGTGATGTCCTAAGTATCGAGAGACAGAAAGCAACACGAAGGACAGAACATCAAGGCACAGTGTGCACTCTCGAAAAACACTTCTCTCTAATGCCAGGTAACTGTTACATGTATAGTTAGCATGTTATTTCCAGTGCCTCCAAGCTAGCCTATGTTAAAAGTGGGAGATCTCCCTCCTGCAGGTACTGAAAAGTGGGAGAGCGAGCACCAAAGGTGCAAAGCATACTGCAGCTAGGGGGGTCTGGGGCATGCTTCCGCAGGAAAAATTTGAATTTGCACCGTACCGTCATTTTCTGCATTTTGAACCATTTTAGGCACCATCATATGCATACATTGTATTCAGCGTGTATGTATTACACAGCAAAACAGTACAACTTTACAGCCACTGATGAAATAATGCTTTCCCCCCCCCCCCCCCTTAAATTTTTCAAACCGTTTGAGACATTTTATACAAACCAGTAGAGCAGGAGACTTTGTAAAAAAGTACGAAAAAGCAGGAGGGCGGGAGACTTGGAGGCTAGGCATTTCCGGCCGTGGAGTCACTTTATGGTATGCCATAGATAAGTGTTTGAAATTCAGTACAAAACATTATGTATGTCAGGATTCAGTTTTGAGGTAAATCACCAACTAGTCTGACACCTTCTGTAGCTTTCCTACCAACCCTGTGTCATCACAGAGACATAGCTTGAAAAGTCAGATACCAGTGTACAAGAAAATAATTTTGCCATGCTGAACACTGTGCCTGTGAAGTCTATTTAGCAGTCTTGTCAAACATGCCACAAAGTATCGGGATCTTTGTGTATTGTATTCCCGTGTGGCAGATGTTCACGTCTTTGCCCACTCCAGCAGTGGCGATATAATGTCCTCAGCTTAATTAACAGGCTTGATCATGGTGATTGCAATACACATTAACTGTTAGCATATCCCCACACAACTTGGAATACACACTTCTTTCAGCGCCATTTACACAGCCTGGGTCCAAGCCAGCTAGCAAATCATCATCACATTAATGGTAAACTTACAGATATAGTTCAGAATTTTTATTAACTGGGATTTTACATCAGTCAATACAAATGGTGTCCATTCCAGCGGCTGCTGCAAGAGCGTAGTTTTCATCGGGATAAATCAAGTGTTTTGGTTCCTGCCCTCCTGTCTCTCTGCCTCTGTTTCTTTAACTTAGGCCTACAGTAAACTTGGTGACTAAAGTTATTATTTCATTTCACAGAGACTGAGGTAAAGCTAGCACATGTTTTAACTTCAAAAGACAGGTTACCTTTTAGTCGGTACATAGAGGTACCATTTATGCAATATCATACCTCAAGGGTCAGTACATCAGGAGCTCACTCCTGTGTTCCCACTCCAGTTCAGAGTCCAAAGCACTTTCTTCACTGGAACTGCCTTCACCTCTTGACAAATTCAGGCTGAACCACATATCCCCTGAAATGATCATCCATAGTGATGTGTCAGAAATAAAACATTAACAGGTAACTCAACAACTTGATGAATTAAGTCAAACAAGATTGACCCAGATCAGCTGGTCCAGGCACATGCCCACCATGCCGTATTAATGACCTTGAGAGGTCACTAAGTCACTTCGTGTTTTCTCTGGGCCCTCAATATGTCGGCAACGAAGCTGCCAGGCAGCGCAATGATATCAGCAACTTTTATTGCTCATTTCAGGCATTAAATGAAAATAATCATATTTTCTTTTGACGATAATGTTGCTAAAGGTGTCCCAGCTCTTGTGAAACACATCCCTCAATGTGTCGGCAAGGAAGCTTCCAGACAGCGCAGTGATATCAGCAACTTTTATTGCCCATTTCAGGCATTAAATGAATATAATCATTTTTCTTTTGACGATAATGTTGCTTAAGGTGTCCTCTTCTGAAACACAAAAAGAAAAAGGCTATCTTTCTTTCGGCTTTAATGTTCATTTGTTTTTGGCAAGTAGTGAGTAAATTTGGCTGTCCTCATATAATGCCAATCTCAGGACCAAAATACAGCCGCATTTCTATAGATGCTCGAAGTAAAAGAAGAATCCCCACATAATGTTCATATAGACTGGCTGGACTCCTTGGCTGCATGGTTCAGTACCACATTCCCAGCCTATAGTTTCCTTGTCAACAAATCTTACCAGGGTGTACCTTAAAGTGGAGAAAGAAAGGTCCCAGTCGATGGGATGGCAGGACTCCTTGTCCACAAAGTACAGTATGTACAGCTGGCAGCACAAGGCAGACTTATTGTCCACCAATTTTACTGGGTAGTCCTTTTCATGGCGTGATATGAAAGAGCGTGTGTGGAGAGCAAGCTGTGCCTGCTGCTAGCCTCTCATGGCAGCACATCTCAACAGTGCCTCGTAAATGCAGTCAGGTGCATAATTTGGCTGATTTGGCAGATCAATATGTACAGAAACGCGGTGTTCCAAGTGGGACATGACTGAAATATATTTGTGCTGGCTGTCGTCCCTGACCATTTGGTGACAAACTCATCGTCATATCACAGCACCTTCCTGTATATTTCATGGGAAACTACATTTTATGCACCATATGGGACATTTACAGTCAGGTTACATGCAGACATTGAGTGGTATAAGGTAGAAGTTAGGCATACTGTAAGGTAGAAGTTAGGCATACTGTAAGGTAGAAGTTAGGCATACTGTAAGGTAGAAGTTAGGCATACTGTAAGGTAGAAGTTAGGCATACTGTAAGGTAGAAGTTAGGCTTACTGTAAGGTAGAAGTCAGGCGTACTGTAAGGTAGAAGTCAGGCATACTGTAAGGTAGAAGTTAGGCTTACTGTAAGGTAGAAGTTCGGCTTACTGTAAGGTAGAAGCTGCTTTGAAATTCATATACAATGTACTCAATCTGGTCATTAACTCATTGTTGCCAGTAACACATTCTCTGGGTACAGATCTGTACGACATCACCGGTTATATATATATATTTACAGACTCACCAAATTCCTGAAAACCAGAAACAAAGAAAAATGTTTTAAATTTATATTATTTCTAAACCCCAGCTTCATATTAAGGATGCAGTATTTGAAATAAAGCCTGTTTTCATGCCCAAGACAAATGAAATATGGGAAAGACAGGTTAACTGTCACTGCACTTGTCCAAATTTTACATCAATAATAACACTTATTTACCAAAGCTGCTTGGTTGCAGACAAATTCATAAACTTCCTTGTCCATATGACTATACAGTATGTGTTAACTATAATTGACTTGCATATTTATGTCCAGTTTATTTGTTTGAAGTCCCAGAGTATGTTATGCACAAGTAGTGACATTAAAATATTTTCAAAGTGCCACTTTTTTTAAATTGTCCTAATGTGATCATTGCTGCCTACATGTGTGTTATCTTGATGGTCTAACATAATGACAGCTGATTGATGGGACAAGTGACTGCTGTTTGAGGATAGATGAAATACCTTTTCAAATACTACGTACTCACAACTTGTGTATCTCCTTCATATTGAGCTCAGATGTGTTTTAATTGACCTGTTCACAAACAAGTGGCAGATTACAAAGAAGCATACTATTTCAATTAAGCATTTCAACATTTTAACCTCAGTAGGCAATTGTTTGCAAGGTTCAACATGTGGCTAGCGTGTGACAAGTGCTACTGAATGCCACTTCAGGTTCATGTAATTGTTTCATGTGCTTCACCACCAGTCTGGAGCAATTTACTGTCAGCATATGAAGTGTCTTAAATGTTATCAAACAAGCAATATATTGAACTATATAGAATAAAATATAAAGGTATTGAAGACTTTATTAGCAACTTAACCAACATTTCTGTGTCTTGGTCAGACACTATCCACATGAAGGGAAAGTTATGACCCGGGAAAAACACTGTGCATGTGAATCTGTTAATTGTTGCTCAGTTGACCTGTGATTGGAATTGTTTGTTAGGGGCCAGCCAAAAATGTCAACATTTTCACATTAGTGCACAGAGAGTGCGCTTTTTGAGGGAGGGGGAAGGGGCCTGAGGACTAATGTACTTTTTTTTTTTTAATTCATGAAAATGTTGATTATTTAAGTCTTACAAATAAAATTTTCAAACTGAAATGTTTATTGTATAGTAATATTTGCATAAAAAAATTTAATAAACAGTAGATGAATAAGATTAAGATTTTGAAAAATATGGCCAAATGACATAGCTCTGCATTTTGGCTTGAAAAATCAACATTTTTAAAATACTCATTCCAAGGGGGGAGGGGGTCATATGAATTATTACTCTGTGTACTAATGTGAAAATGTTGATAATTTTGGCTGGCCCCTTAAGTATCAAATATTGTGATATTAGTATTTGGCCGCCTGATTAAAAATGGTCTGTAATGGAAACTTCAGCAGGTGAATGCATGCAATAAGGACAGGCTGACAGTTGATATTCATTGGAGTCAAGTCAGTCACAATCTAAGGGCATGATCTTGTGTCTTATGCTGGTAAGGCTTTTGGCTTTGGAGACAGTGTTCACATGCAGTGTACACATAACAATATTGTCAGGCAAAAGTGACATTTATTGCGTTAATAGTTTTGGAGAAAGTGCAGTTTTACTCATGTTTTGGAGTATTTTGAAGTTGTTGTCCAGGATTGATATTAAATTTTCAAGGGAGACTCTTGGGGGGACTGCTGAGTCCTGAAAACTCACAATGTCACCTGTAAATTGATAAGAATAAGTTGGTATGGCCTAACCCTCAAAACAAAAACAATGCAATGCAGGGTGAGGGGGGGGGGGGGATGTGTCATGCAGGGTTTTCATAAATATTAACTTCCTGTTAAAAAACACTTGTTTTATTTTATTTATTTATTTGTTGATTTATTTATTTTTACAAATCTTTCCCACCCATTGCAGGTACTTGTACTGTTAATTTCTTACTTGAACATACATGTATGTAGATTGAAATAAACAAAGTGTTAATTGTCAGTGTTGGGAAAGTTACATTGGTATCTTTCAAAAAAGATAGTCTTTTACATATTGGGATCCCCCCCCCCCCCCCCCGAATGTATTTAAAATAAAAAGCAAATTTCTGGACCTGTTTTTGTTGTTATGAAAATGACTTCATGTCTGCGTTTTGGATCAGTTCAACAGAAGTAACAGAGGCTGATGGAATGGCTTTTGGAGAAGGCCAAGTGTGTGGTGTCAGCGTGTGGTAAGGCTGATTAGAGAGAGTGTGTTATGTGTTGATGGTGAGGGGGTGGAGATGGTGTTATAAAGTATTCATATTAAAACAGGGCCTCACAACCAGCATCTCTCATTCTTTAATGCAAACACCAAAACCGTGCCTGCAGGTAAATATATCTAAAGGCCACATGGCGGGAAAACAGAATAAGCCACAGTTAATATTGAACTAGATTTCTCCCATCAATTTCCTCGGTTTTTCAAGAATCAGCAGGTGTGAGTGTGCGGGGGAGTAAATATCTTGCTCAATACCAAAGTGCCTTGAAAAGCACCAGCGGGGATGGAGACAGTACAAATATAAGCCCGTTGATTGTTATGTGGAGTTGAACTAGAGAACAACAGGTTCAATGGTTTCTCTGTGGTTACCAGGAGGCTTTCTTATTAGCAATGTCCTCTATTTGTCGTCCCCAGTACATTACAGAAACAGAAAGCTGCCAGACCAAACACGGACGACCGTCTAACATGGCCGTATGTCACTGTGCTGGCATTGAGACAGGTTCAGGAAATGCCAACACTGACCACTTAACGGACATTGACAGTGTTGATACACATCAATTCTTCCTGTAGGCTTTGACAAATGAAAAAGGACGAGGGCAATGAACCAGCAATGAACTGAAGCCCAGTAGCCGCCAGCTGATAACCACTGACAGCACAAGCCTCGACATTACTCACGTATTAAGTCCCGGTATATCAATGACAATTTTCCTGCAAACAGAATGTTAACCGAGGCGTGAATGTAAAGCACATTACAGGAAGCCACTCCACTTGCCCCTCCGTCGCTCATGCTACAAGTCACAATAATAGCCAATAATTAATTTTAGCACAGACGGAGTGACCAGAGGGTCTTATGCCACATAAAGGCATCCATCGCCCATATGCCATAAAACTGGGAACTTTGTTGTCACTCTGTCAGTATCAAATACTGTGCGACTGAATAGAAGGCAATCATGACAGACAAATCTGCAGCACATGGCAAATGACCTAAGCCTAAATGTTGCAAAACTACATGTACGTCTGTAATATTATGGCACCTGTGCTGTATGAGCTGAGGTTGGTGTGACAAATAATCCCACAGGACTACAATGCATGTACCATGTGATGTAACCTTAATGTAGCAAATACAGTCAAACCTCTAACTGCTTAACACCCTGGGGACCCAGTGAAAGTGTTTGGTCATAAGTTAAAGGTATTCACAAGTGGGATGGTTGGGTGTTTGGGTTCATTAGTGACCAGAATCCTGTATTTTGTACACTTACCTGCATACAGTCGTAAGATTATCCATTCTGACTGTTTACCCAAATCTAGAAGTCTATGTACAGAGTAAGGGATGGAGAGTCCCACATCCTGCCACAGCTTGGAGTTTGGCATAGTCTGTTTCCACATGAAACAATACTGGCCCTTGGTTCTTCTTAACCCATTCCACCCTAATGACCCTTTTTTTTTTTGCTTATATCTAAATGTCGTCTGCTAATTGTATTTTACTAATTTAGGGATTACTTTTCAAAATTTTTTATGAAACTTGCATGGTAGATCATTCCAAATTATAGGCCCATGGTCAACAGCTTTCCTCGGTGTGCCCAGAGTGCGCCAAGGAAAGCTGTTGACTAGGTCTTCTATCAGGGTGGAATGAGTTAACTCTGAAGTTTTGCCTACTCAACAGACCAGTCTCCGTATATATAGTCCACTCTACAAATGTAGTAGAGATGTCACGAAGCTTGTCTGCTTAGGAGGCAATTTAAAGTGATACATGGATCAGTTTATTTCCCATGGACAACTGCTGGAAGAGATTGACTTTGAGTGTGATACATACTCTACCCCTAGTCTTCAATCTGTGAGTTGAGTACAGTTTCATACTGGTGTATCAAATTTAAAGCTATACCTGTACTGTACAGTTATATTCTTGCTAGATCAAAACATCAAATTATTTCGATCATAGCCTACATTGTGTTCAGTAGACAAAACGTTACAAAACATTTGCAAACAATTTGTAACTTTTTTTGACAGCAAGTGCTCTCAAACATTCCATTATACTGAATGCACCCGAGTTACATGCACTCAAACAATTCACAGAAGCCTAGCTGTGAGCTTAGTAGCAGGTTCATCTGACACAAACACCCAGAGCAGGATGGAATTTCACACCAAAATACTGTCAGAACAATACATTTTGTACTTTATATGGAGATAATTTGGGCATTCAAGGGTTCTTGGGTATAAGCATGTTAAGTAGCGGGAGGTATTAACCTTTTGGCTTTGGGACCCAAATAAAGTGTGAAGTGCTCAGGGGTGAGAGGGTGTGAACACCCATGCAGATGCCCACATAAAACATTTGGGACCAAAGAAAGAAATCTTAAGTGAGAGGTGTTCACTGGTTGCAGGTGTTCGGGAGCAGTGGTTTCACTGCATATGTAAACGTGTTGCAACAAGTACATGCTGGCACATATACAGTCAATGCTTATACTATATATGCACGGAATATGTCTCTGATGGTGCCTAAAATGATTCAAAATGCAGGGAATGAAGGTGAAAATTTCAAATTTTTCCTGGAGAGGCTTGTGCCCAGACCCCCTAGCTACATGTATATGCTTTGGACTTTTAGTGCTTGCAGCCCCCATGCTTTTCAGTACCTGCAGGAGGGAGATCTCCGTCTTTTAACATAGGCTAGCTTGGAGGCTGTGATGTAGATGACATGTATCTGTGGAGACCTAATTATATAGCCCACTGATAATAGGTACCACAGAGAAAAATTTTCTGATGTTGTTACCCACTTTTAACTTATTCCTAATGAAAGAACTCTCCAAAAGAGAAAAAACAGTTTTTATTTCATTGAAATCGGACCATCCGTTGATTTTTTATGAATTTTTAAAGATTTTTTTCCAACAGCTGGACTTAGACATTTTTCAGGATTTTTCAAAACTGGGACAAAAACACAACTTGAGGGTACCATATACAGAGAAAGAACCTCCCCAAGAAACAAAAACAACATAATCTGCATTCATTATACAAACAAGTTTTATTATAAATGATGACAAAATCTGAAATAGATTACATTTCACTGTTATGGGCTGACAAAAATCACTTTTATTTCAATGTTGCGACTGATTTAAACACATTTTTAAGCATTTTTCCAGTTTTCAGGGTACTACAGAAGAAGAAATACACAAGCAAGAAGCCCAAAATTAGAAATGTAGTTGTAGAATGATCCATATATCATGCCTATTTTTTTTGAAGTATATGCCTGTTACACATTTTCAGATATATGTCCTCAAAAACTGAAAATTCTTCAAAAATCACAATGTCCGCAAAATGCCCAAAATGACAGAAAATCCTACATATTCAAAGAGCCACCAAATTTAGAAAAACACAGACAACTTCTCCACCTTTCTTAAACTGTTTCATCAGAATGAATGCTATGTTCTGATATAATGATAAAGCAGATAATGTAGTGACAATAATATGCAAATTAGCTGTGAAAATCCACATAATTAGCCAACACACGAAATATGAAGAAAATGTGAAATATTGAAAAATTCACCAAAATTGAACTAGTACAGACAATTTCATCAAATTTCTTGCACTGCTTCATACTGTTGGATACTATAATTTTATTTAATCATTCAATAGATCCATGACTATTACCAGTATGCAAATCAAAATTTAAAATTTGCATAAATAAATGATATACAAAAATTGACCGAACAACATAATGGCACCAAATTGAGACCAATATTGATTTTTTCTCAAAATTTCTTTCCCCATTCAATGTTCCTTCAGACCACCTTTTAATATACTTATACAGTTGATTCACAAATGACAGAAATATGCAAATTAGGCACCACAAGTTAAATAACCAGTTAACAGAAAAAAGGAAAAATGTACATATTGAAACATTCACCAAAATTGACTTAATGCAGATAATTGTTTCACATGTGTCACACACATTCATTACCTTGACTGCAATGTTTTGCAATATCCATACAGCATATGACCTATTGAAAAATATGCAAATTAAGTTGAAAACTTTACATAACTGGCAAGTACATGTAAATTTACAGGAAAAGTCAATTTTAATTTTTTTTTCTAAAATTTGACTAAAGATAAATTTTCTAACATATTTATACTATTTCATACTGTAAAATATCTTAATCATGTAACAGATTAATGTGTGTAACAACATGCAAGTTACTTTTATTTAATTAAATGGCCTCCCAACTCCCCTTCGCCAGGGATAACGGTTTATTGTGGCAATCTATTAGTATCATCAATTTTTTCAAAATTTATGTGCAGTAACAGTCTCTTTTTCAACTTGACTATTTACCTCTTTTTGATTTTGGCACAATGTTTCTGCTAAATACAGTTCTGCTTTATTTTTTCTGTTAAAGTCCTTTAAAAGTTTTTTTGGTTTTGCCTTTATCCTTGAAACCTCTGTTTTTAGTTGGCTTGCACTGAACATTCGTGGGCATACTAAATCAACTAATTTTAAGAGTTCTGATGTATACTATGTTGATAGCTCTCGAAGAAGTCCCCTTGTCACATCACCCCTGGTACACTGCACCAGCTGGAAATCCACATCCCGGACAACACTATGGGTCAAGCTGGCTGGTTTGCTCTGTGGTCCTGAAAAGAAAGGAAACACAAAAAATTAATTTCACATATTTATCAGTTGATATAACTTTCATAGTTTATTGTTAACGCAACACACATACACTTAAGTCTTCTACACTTTTTACAATTTGTTTGAGATAAATTTATTCACATCCAAATAAATACTTTTTTTCCAAGTTAAAATAATTTTGGCCTGAACCTATCCATGTTCTTTTCTTTTCCTATTATTTTCTTTCTTTCTTTCTTTCTTTCTTTCTTTCTTTCTTTCTTTCTTTCTTTCTTTCTTTCTTTCTTTCTTTCTTTCTTTCTTTCTTTCTTTCTTTCTTTCTTTCTTTCTTTCTTTCTTTCTTTCCTCCTTTCTTTCTTTCTTTCTTTCCTTCCTTCCTTCCTTCCTTCCTTTCTTTCTTTCTTTCTCTCTCTTTCTCTCTTTCTTTCTTTCTTTCTTTCTTTCTTTCTTTTACAAAATCAACACACATTGATTTGTTATGTCACTGCCTATATATATTCTTAATACTAAACAAAACAAAAAAAAATGCACACCAATAATATCCAGGTGCAATGAGGTGTGCCAGAAAGACTGTCTCTCTTTGACTGGACACTTTAGCATGCCTTGCTCAGCTGTCTCCACCAGATGCCTTCCTGGGATAGGCGGGAAATAAACCTACCTAGCCACTGGTCAACCTGGTCCCAGGAAGACTCCATATGTGGTACAACTACAGCAGTTGTCTGCTTTTGACTTGCATCTTAAGACTTAGAGGCTGGGACAGCTTCCCCTCCCCTTGGCTAAAAACACAGCTTGAAACAATCTGGCCTCTTCATATCATCTGAAAAAAAAATTTACATTTATATATTTTACCATACTGCACTACTTGGCAAGGCACAAGTTGCCACAACAGGTGCTTAATTGGTATCACATAGCAATTTTGTGATGAAAATTAAATCAATGCTGAGCAAGTCTTGTTGTGTAACATGTATGTAGAGCTATTTATTTTGCATTAGTATAGTAAAACGTGCTTAACCAATTCTAAAACACAATTGTACCCAGACTTGGGATAATCTCCAAAATTAATATCTAGGCATATTTAAAATGCAATATTTCATGCAGCGAAGTTCCCAGTTCTTTATTTATTTATTTGTTTATTTATTTTTATTATTATTATTACTTTTTTTTTTTGGAGGGGGGGGGGCGAAGAAGTTTTTGCCACATGTGTGTGGGTATCATGTATTTGTAAAAATTATCCAACAGATATGAAGCCACAGGCATATTAGAAAAATCATTATCTCACTTTGCACAGTTCTGTTTTTACTTTTGGTTGGTTTGTTGGAGGGGGTGGGGGTAGGGAGGAAATGGTACCACTGCCAAGATCAAGTATATATAGTATAAACGTCAGATGAAGGTTTTTTTCTCCAAATCAAGAGAAATATTTGACAAATATTCAGCATATTTACAAAAAATCGACAAGTTTGAATTTCAAAACTAACTAGGCCTAATTATAAAAATAAAACGCACAAAGTTCTCTACAAATTTCATCGTCACACCTTATCCGAAATGTCACATTAAAACATTGAATTTCATTTGGACATGATACAACAGCAGACTGCCGGTATTCAAAGCTTAATTTACTGCTAAGAATTCACAAAAATCCAACAAAAAGGGCAGTGCGATATGTGACCGCTCCGTTTGCTTACATCGCGATATCGCACATCCGCCATATTGGATTTTACATTTTTCATCGACCCAAAATTTTTTGAAGACCCGCTTTGTCATTAAAATCATCGAATTCTGATACAAGTTGATGTCTATATTATTTATAACACTCTGATAAATCAAAGTTATTTGTTTAGAAACATGATTCAATCTAGATCGTGCGTAAAACGACGCACAAGTTGACGAGGTCTGGTCTCCAAAGTGCCGATTTATCAGTTTAATCGAGTCAATGAGATTACACGCGTTACACTTCAGACTAAAATTTCTCGTTAAAATAAGGAAAGATTCCTCTGAAAGTCCACCAGGACATTGTATAATGTATACTTGATAAAACTTACCAATCTCAGACCAAACTGTCCAGGGAATTTCGGAGGTGTGATCCGTGTTGACGCTCTGTGCATTGTCGGTGGCGACACGAAAAAATGGCGGAACTCCTTGCTCGCTTTAGGCAGGCTGAGCCAATGACAAAAATTAACGGCGTATTTTTGCGGTACATAATACAAACTCAAATTTTTTTTCACATTCTTCTGCTTCAAATAAGCTTCTTAACCATATAAAAATTTATCATGTACTATTTTTCTAACATTTTGAAATTTTATTTCAAAGTTTTCAATTTATTTTTTTGCAATCTTCTTCTGGGGGTACGCGTAAGTTTTTTATACGAAAATAAAGCTTAGAATCTGTTCTTTCTATCTATGGCAATTTTGAATGTAATCACTCATTCGGAAAATGACGCTGACCGAAACAAAGGAAAGGGTCAAATTTGGCCATTGCCCACACACGCGAAAAAGGTGTGAAAGCACTGAAAATGTCACTTTTTCACATCGCGCTCAATAAATAACATCCATATCAATGAAAATAACAACACCACAGCAATAAAGAAGAGATTTAGGCCTTTATTGTGATGTAAATTTTATTGTAAAGTGTCAGGGATAAGTTTGTTAAAATAAGGCATGAAAATGGGCTATTCAAGTCGCTTTCTCGGACTTTTCAGGTCCCACAGCAGGTTCTCTGTGGTACCTACTGATAAATTTAGGGGTTCAGCTGTGTCTGGCTTATGCAACTGTCTGTCCTGAGCAAAATCCTTGCAAGCAAATTAATCTCACGATTCTCTTGAAGCACAACTGTACAACCAAGCGTGTTGCAGCAGATGCATCTCTAACCCATACAGGGAAATAGACCTTCTTTCAACAGTTGCATCTATAACATATACACTCTGAAACAGCTACAACAAATTCGTCTGTAACACATATTGATAAATGGAGCTTGTTGCAACAAATATGCAGTTGTAACACACACTGAAACTAGGTGTGTCTGTAATCTACATGTATACTGTGAAACAGAGCTTGTTTTAAAAATACAGCAGCAACACATGTGAAACAGAGCTAGTTGCAACAATGGTATCTGTGACATAGACAGTAAAACATCATTATTACGACACTCAAGTATCTGACATATTCAATATAATGACACAAATTTTCATGGGAAAAGGTTTATTTTCTTTGTTATTTGATTCAGTTATCCAATACATTTCTTCGGGAATAGATGGTGTCATTATAACGAGTTTTGACTGTATTGTAAAACAAAGTCTGTTTGAACAAGTACATCTGTAACACATGTAGTGAAATATCTTCTTGCAACAAATGCATTGATATCAGTAACACACACTGAAACTGCAGCTTACCAACACAAATGTGTAAATCTAAGCTTATAACATGGTTCAACAAGTATGCAGTGCAAACTGTGTCACCAAGGTATATAGTTATAAACACATTTGTTGTGTATACAAAGCTGTGACATAGTGGTTCAGTCTCCAATACTACGTATAGTGATACTGGTAAAGGCCGGAGGCAGTGCCTACTTCGTGCAATGCTTGGCAAGCTATGCGTCAACTGCCTTTATGTCGCTGACTTCTGACCGGTCGTATAAACAAGGTGTAAATTCCGGCTCTTTCATGAGGAATAATTCAGCTAAGTATGGAGCATATAGGAAAATATGTCTCAAGTTTCATGGAGTACATTAAGCTGCACCCATCATGCTCATGTGATAGAACGTGGCGTTAGAAGACTAGACTTCAATGTCTAAGTACATGGAAAGTGGTATAATGCACAAGAATAAAGTGCCCTGTCATTTGGAGCGCCAGTGTTTTAGTAAAAGCTGAGCGTGCAAGAGAGCGACTTGAACGTCATGGCAGGAAATGCAATATGACCGTACATCATGCACGATTATATACCTGGTCATAAAATTAGATCCAAAATAACTGAAATGAGTTCTGAAACACAAACCAAAGAACCTCTGTTTACCAAGGACATACTAGTACATTGCACAGTCCACTTTGTAGGTCCCCCATGGTGACCACCCATGCACTTTGAATTTCAATGCCAGCATATAGCAGAATTAACTATAAATAAATAAGCTTATTAATAAGCTTTACTGTGTGATGAAATAAGCAAAATGGGGAAATAGACAGCAGCTTGGCTCCTGATCTTTAAGAGGATTCCAACAGCATGAGGTGCCCACATAACATTTCCACACACACAGCTACATGTATTGACAAATAACCTGTACACCTGTATATATTAATGAAAATCAATAACAATGACCATTTCTTTTTATTTTCAAGGATAAAAAGCTACATGCTGCAGTTACAATAAGATTAGATGTCGGGGGAGCTGCAGTGCATGCAGCATAGAACATGTAGATCTACAAGTTCCTTACTATATAATTTATATGAACCCTTAAAGTGCCAATCACTGCTTTTATCATTTTCTCATTACTGTTAAACATATAATGGTTAAAAGATTCAATTTCCTCATGAAGATACCTTTCATTCAAATACCAGCAAGCCTAGTCCCAAGCAAAAAGTTGTCTTAGTCAACAGCTTTCCTCGGGACACTTTGAGTGCAATGTGCACAAAGTGTCCCTAGGAAAACTGTTGACTCAGTCTTGAATTAGCACTTTAAGCATTAATTACACAAGGAAAAGGAGGACACAGCTACCATCAGGTGGGAAATGAAAGGACACCTATCATCAAGCTGAGCTCCTTCCAAACCACTTTCAGCAGTTTGCACCTTCTTCAGGGGAGGGTGGAGCAAAATTTATTGAGGAATACACAACTGGAGTATACTGTCGGAGGAGTTGCTCTGTTTCTCTCTTGACCTTAATCCATTAAAAAGTTCATAAAAGGATAAGATGCTTGTTATTTTTATAGTGAGAGAATTTTTATCCTGATATTAACCCGTCCATATCGGGAAAATTCTCTCACTATAAAAGCAACAAGCTTCATATGCTTTTATAAACTTGTATGAGCACAGAACAGTACAATGGATGATGTCACTTGTGGTCAAGACAGAACCAGAGCAACTCCTGTGGAAGTATACTTCAGTAGTGTGTATATAGTGTATTCTTCAATAAATTTTGCATTTTTTTTATGACGTGAAAAAGTTAGTTAAAATTTGGAAGTTAGAATATGCACCATTGTTCATTGTTTCTAACCCATCATTTTTTATATTCCATGTTTGATGTACTTACACGTGCACCTCATCCTCCTGAGGAAGCCCCGGGGGGGGGGGGGGGGGACATGTTGAGGAGGGGGCTCCCTATAAACCTGGACCAGTTGGTATTTGTCTTCTATGTAGTATTCTTGATTTACACATGCACCTGGTGCATATATTCTCCCTAGATTTTAAACATTGTTTTATCAGAACCAGTGTCACTGGTGAGAGGTTTATGTTAATCAGTCTTCATCAATAAGACATCCCTGTTGCAATCAAGCAGTACCATAGATCTTGAAAACTCCTGATTCTTTTACGTAAAGGTTGAATGGTTGATGAACTTTTGTATTATATGGGCATGTTTTTAATTGAATGTCTTTTCTGTTTGTAGTGCCCATGCGGATATCGCCCAGAAATTACGGCACTCTGATGGTGAGTATGAGAGCAGTTGTTTAAGACAAGACTTTATTGGTTGCTAACTTTTAAAGAAGTAAGCATCTTACAAGGCTGGAGTGTGAGTTACTGGTTTTCTCTCACTCTGGCTCATTGTTGGTGGGGAAAATCACTAGTAACCACTGGTCACTCGTGATTTTACTATTGGATTTACTGGTTTTCTCTCACTTTGGATCATTGTTGGTGGGGAAAATCACGAGTGACCGCAGTTCACTTGTGATTTTACTATTAGAGTTACTGTTTTTCCCTCACTAGGGATTGTTGTTGGTGGGGAAAATCACGAGTGACCTTCGCTCATGATTTTCCCCACCAACAACAATCCAGAGTGGGAGAAAAATAGCAACTCAGACACTCCAACCATGTAAGATTCTGTTTATTCCATGTTTATCGGGTATTCATCATGAAAAATATACCCTAGGCCTACTTTCAATGCTGACCTGGTGGCCCACCATGTTTTTTTATGTTGGTTGCAGTTTACGTCACGCGTGACATAATCAAACAACCCTTGTGCACATTGAATTTTGTCTAAATGCTCATTGCACTATGTCACTGATGCGGGCATGTTGCTATTTACATGTAACATTGTTTAGGTCATGTGATCTACAGTGAGTTACTACTTTTGAATTTCACTCAAGAAAATGATAATTTGCCCCCAAACAGAGAATAAAGAATGGTTCATTTTTGTGATTTACCCCTATTTTTGTTAGATAGAATAAGAACTATTGAACAGTTTTCCTTTGTACGGGGTTGGAATGCATGTCAAGGAAAGGTGTTGACCAGGAGCATGCTATGATAATAATTAGGTCTGTTGTGCATGTCTCACCAAAATGTTTTCTGTTAGGGATATATTAGGTTAGCAGTGACTCACAAATTGTGACATATAACCCTTGTTTCATGTATAAAGTGAGGTGAAGAATACATTTTCGGAAAGCTAACAAATTTTTACTATTTGCAGTGTGTTCTATAGTTTGCCATAAATTTAATGCAGAAATACGTGGAAATGTACCAGCTGAATCAAAAATTCATATCAAAGACTGATGATCACTTATCTACACTTTTATAATAGGTGTGCAAAGGCTGGCTCCCAGAAACAAAATTTACACAGCATGAATCTTTAGTCTGTTTGCTTTCTAAAAAAGTATACTTTATCGTATTTATTAAATTTACAGGTTTAAACTGACGTATATTCTCAACAAGAAGTTACAGAACCAGATGACAATTTCACTGTCTGTGGTTTTCAGTGATTTTGGTGGAACGGATTAATTTTGGAGTCTAAAAGTAGATGTTCACTGTTTTTGGGGAGATCTACATGTACTTTGGAAAAATTATGAAGATGGAATTTTTATATTATTTATATACAGTGTATCGTGAGTTTGAAATTATGCATGTTTGGTATAAAATGACAAGATTAGCAGTCCTGCCAGCAACTAAACTGACTCTATGGTAACTGTTAACATGCAGTTATAAGAATAGTCTTACAGTGGCACAGTTACTCCATGTGTTATAAGAGTAGCCTTACTGGCACAGTAACCGCATGTGGTATAAGAATAGCCTTACTGGCACAGTAACTGCATGTGGTATAAGAATAGCCTTACTGGCACAGTAACTGCATGTGGTATAAGAATAGCCTTACTGGCACAGTAACCGCATGTGGTATAAGAATAGCCTTACTGGCACAGTAACCGCATGTGGTATAAGAATAGCCTTACTGGCACAGTAACCGCATGTGGTATAAGAATAGCCTTAAGGGCACCGTAACTGCATGTGTTATATGAGTAGCATTACAGTGGCACCGTAACTGCATGTGTTATATGACTTGCCTTACTGGCACAGTAACTGCATGTGTCATACGAGTAGCGTTACAGTGGCACAGTAACTGCATGTGTTATATGAGTAGCCCTACTGGCACAGTAACTGCATGTGTTATATGAGTAGCCCTACTGGCACAGTAACTGCATGTGTTATATGAGTAGCCCTACTGGCACAGTAACTGCATGTGTTATATGAATAGCCTTATTGGCACAGTAGCTGCATGTGTTATATGAGTAGCCTTACAGTGGCACAGTAACTGCATGTGTGCTGTATCAAGGCAAATAGATAAGGCCACACAATGCATGCACAGTACGTAAAATCATCAAAGTAAGCTGCTCGACGAGATCCAGAATGAAAAAGTATCTTCAGTGGTGCTATTTTAACCTCAGCAACATGATTGGCTGCACTCAAGCATCACATAGAGATAATACAACGATTCATTATTGACAGGGGGGAAACATGCCAAGGATGGAAAGTGTCACTTTGCATGCAAGGATCTGGCATGAAACTTGTATACTTAATAATGTACCTTTGATGCAAGGAGCCACTTTGCAGAGATGTTGATTGACAGTTATATGGCATTATGGGTCAGTCCTAATGACAAAGGAGAGGACACTGGGTGATAATATAGCAGGCGATGGCTCATGTGTATTCCCATGGCACTAAATTGTCTGTTTAATTGAGTTCTTGGATGCATCCGTAAAGGTAGATTGATGTAAGGGCCCATAAAATATAACTTGGTTTAACATGCTGTCCACAAGTGTTTACATGACATGTATAACCCATACACCCTTGTTTCACACCACACATTACTTCTACGTTATCAGTAAGATGGTATTTGAAATGTGGGCCCCTGTGACCTTAAAAATAAGCCAAGGTCATCCAAGATACCGTATTCATAAGGCCTTCATAGAAGACTTCCACGGTGCAAATATCAATAGCCATGCATCAGTGGTGCTTAAAATATGAACACAGAGGGCCAAAAAAGGAATGTTCTGGGGCCCCATGACCCTGACAATTGGTCAAGATCGTCAACAAGCCAGAATGCACAAAAGAAGGGTATAATGCATCAAAAAGAGGGTATTATGCATCTTCAGTGGCAGGGGACAGATAAAGAAAGTGGAGAAACTGCATCAGGTGTCAGCAGACTGCTGGTCTATCCTGCCCATACCCTTGATATTTGTCCCAATCACTGGTGGCATTAGGGAACATACATGTAGGCAGGGTACATAGGGCTGTTGGTCTGTAGTCAGGGTATATAGGTCTTTTAGTCTTTAGTCAGGGTATATAAGGTCATAAGTCTTTATTTAGTCATTGTATAGAGGGCTGTTAGTCTGTAGTCAGGGTATATGAGGCTGTTAGTCTGTAGTCAGGGTATATATGGTTGTTAGTAGTCAGGGTATATAGGTCTGTTAGTAGTCAGGGTATGTAGGACTGTTAGTCAGGGTATAGAGGGCTGTTAGTCTGTGGTCAGGGTATATAGAGCTGATAGTCCGGCTAGCCTTATTCTGCAAGGATATCTCCTGAACCATTTCACATACAACAGTACAATGATAAAATTTGTATGATAGATGCATTATACATGTACCTTGATTGTTTGACATCATCAGGTATAATTCATTGTTTCAATTGGTACACAGTATTTGGACATGAGGAAGCAAAAGAAGAAATTCATTGGTGGGATATGATGAGATATTAAAGATCTTACTGGAGGAGTGTGCAGCTCCATTGATATACATGTAAATATGAATTGCTATATGTGACAGTGGGGTGCAAGATCAAGACAGTGCAACTTTAGAAGCTCATATAGATAGTCATTTTTGAATAACTCATTCAGCTGAGGAACCGAATATTGCCACATACCTGGGTGGCTATGGAATATATGAATATTTGTGATGAAAACAATGTGTACAAACAGTGTCAATTAACTCTTTCAGTGCAAATCATGTCTAAAGTCAATCTACTAAAATCAAACTAGTCCGAATTATCATTAGGATCTCAGATTCCTATTCCTCGTAAAAAGACCTTTCATTCAAATACCAGCGTGTCTCTAGTTCCACAGAAAATATTCCATGTCAACAGGTTTTCTTGGCCTGCATTGGGCGCATTGCAACCAATGCGCACGGAGTAAAGCTGTTGACTCAGTCCAAAATTTGGCAGCAAAGGAGTTAAATTCAAAAACAACACCATGTGAACATATCAGCAACAACATTGCCATCATTCATAAAGATATTTTAAATGAGTACAAGAAACAGAAGATTCAGTTCATTTGCTACACGTATACTCGAGATAATTCTGTTCACAGGATTATGTTTTCATGACAGTGCCCTTCTATGGTATCTGAAAATGTGGCTGGTCAGGGAAAATTCAGTCATCTAATTTCATTGCTGATCTTCAGCACTGTCACCGGTAATACGATGGTGAGTGTAATTGTACACACAGTACCCCTGAGGCTGACCAGTATCTTTAAACTGCCAATGGCCTCATCATGAAAACCGTTACCCAAGTGCAATGTTATAGTATCCATGGGGGCTAGTCCGGTATATATGCTACACACTTTCCTATTCTTTTGAACACAGGAATATGCTTGGTGTTTTGTTCATGCAAATTTTCTCGCTCCCTTTGAAGTGCATTGAACCCACAGACATCCATTTGGAATCCAGCTGTCTGCTACTGTTTCTAATCAACTTTTCCCATTTTTTCCTTTAATTTTTGTCGGTCGGCGATCTGTAGAACCTTAGTCCCTGTGTCTTTTTTTTTTTTTAGTTGAGCTGGTGCACTGAGGCACACAGGAATTGACTTTTTGCATTCTGATTGTACACTGATTACCAAGTTGAGAGTTGTCCACATAGGGGCTGAGTGTTGGCTGTGTGTATACATGTATTTGTTTGCTACACTCGCCGAGCCAGATGAGTCCCCCCAGTGCACCCATAAGCCTTTGCGATAAACACGTTCATACATCATAAGGCAATAGGACAATTAAACACACAGTACACATGGGAGCTAGTCCGGTATTTTTACACCGCCAACTGCGTGATCCTGATCAGTTGAACAAGGCAGACATGTATTGGTTTTGTGCATTTCTTTTGTCTTCAACATCTCATGGTTCTATTCAATAGCTCTTAAAGATTTCGTTGGAATGTGGTGAGACTTGCTAGAATTATATATGTTGGTAAAACCTAGGGTAGAATTTTACTGTGGTGACCTTGACTTTATTCTCAAGATCACAGGACTGTTGACATTAGCACATCTGTCAACTTAATGCTGGATTGAGAAACTTTTGCTGACCAGCCCAATCTGACATAAATTGCTGGCTTAGTCAACAGTTTGATTCCATTGTGCAGCGTACTCTCCTCCTGTCCTGACAAGGCAGTGAAGGGTTGCTAATTTAACTCATTCCATACTATGGTCACTGGCCTTGGTCAGTGGTTCTGGCACTGCCTGGCAAGTCATGCTGCAGCTGCCGCAAGGGCAGCTGCAGCATGACTTGCCAGGCAGTGCCAGAACCACTGACTTGAAACTATAGGCATGTTGGTACTTGAACGAAAGCTCTTTTCATGGAGAATTTAAATATTCAATTGTCATCTTAAATCTAGGTAAATTTACGGAAATATCAGGGACCGGTATGGAATGAGTTATTCTGAATGTTACTTCCCGTCCATGTATATACATGGATGATATGCATACATACATGTGTGGTGTGGTCCAGTAGAGCATGTAGCTTATGCTGGGAAGCCATGAGTTGGAACGCAATAGAGGCTGTCAACAGGCTTTGCCAGTGTGTGCAAAGGTAAGCTTTGAACTGATATCGCATTAGTTTTAAGAACATAAAAGAAGCAGATGACAGGCCATCAGGTGCTTGCTGGTAACTTTTGATTGGGAAACAGTTGCATGCTGAGCAGACATCTTATATGGTACACCATATGTACATGCATAAAGTTGTCAAATTTGAAAAAATTGTCACTTTGTTGCCGTTTATACAGTTGATGGTACCTGTCTTAGTGGTTGATCATTAGAGCTGATCAGTATAATACTTGTATGCTACTTACAATTTTAGCAAGGTGAGAACTCTAATTTGCCTTGTTGGTTTTTTGCCATAAACTGGCACATCATTTTCTGTTTATGTCTTTGCCATGTCTGTGTGCATCCATACATCTATCTGTTTGTGCATATTGTAAAATGCAATAGCTTCTCAAAAAATCAAGATTCAACAATCAAACCTTCAGAGCTGAAGCATCTTACAAGGATCTGGAACGAGTTTGTTGCCCTGTGACCTTGTCCTCTTTTTCAAGGTCACAAGTATCAGCGTAGAATAGCCTTGGAAGCACTGTCTTCAGAACAAATGGAACTCCAGGCCTGAACCTTGACAGCTGATGCGTCTTATGAGGACCTTAGGTGCATTGGCTCCGTAGCAACTTTGACCTCTTTTTCAAGGTCACAGGCATAAACATAGAATATCCTTACAAACACTCTGACAGACACTCATGGTACATTTACTCACCAGAAGAGGACAATCAATTGCTAAATATTATATACAATGTAATTGACTCCCTGTATGCTTTTAGCAAACTGATACCTAATAATATATACTTTATGAGTGCACTGAGCACCAGATGAAACTGGCTGATGGCAAAGGGAGTCTCAAGGTTGTTACAACCATTATATTTTAACATCATAATGCACACTAGTGCTTCAGAATTTATGTTTTTAAGTTAGATAAAAAAAATAGTTTGCCCTTTTTAATTTGATTTGGTTTGAATCTGGATGATATAAATTTTAATTTCTACTGTGGCACCCACCTTACTTTCAGAAGTGTATTGTTTAGTCTGTTAATTGACATCATGATATGGGTTTTTTTTTTTTTTTTTTCTTTTTTTTTAATAAAATCTCTATATCCTGTTTTGTTGTGTTTACAATTTGTTGATTACCTTTTTGACAAAATTGATTTCGATAAAGGTGCCATTTATCTGCATGCAGGAACGTGCATTATGTTCTCTCCCTCATATAGTGGTCCCATGTTTGACAGACCACACCACTGTGGGTGCTCCCTGAAAGGTGGGATTATAGTGTTGTAATGCCTTTACTATTTGTTGTGGAGATTGACATTGGATGGCTGTCATTCTGCTATGCAACAATGACTGGCTGTCATTCTGCTGTGTGACAATGAATGGCTGCCATTCTGCTATGCAGCAGTGAATGGCTGTCATTCTGCTGTGCAGTAATGAATGGCTGTCATTCTGCTGTGCAGTAATGAATGGCTGACATTCTGGTATGCAATAATGAATGGCTGTCATTCTGCTGTCTGACAATGAATGGCTGTCATTGTGCAATGTGACAATGAATGGCTGTCATTCTGCTGTGCAACCACCCGTTAATGACTACCTAAGAAGACAGTGTGTTCAGCCATTTCATGAGGCAACATATGCTTTAATTTGTTCAGGGTGAAAACTAAATGCTGACAGAGATTTATGGAAAAAAAGGTAAAGAAATTCATGAACAATGTATTTTGTTTAACACTTGTCCCCTCAAACAGAACAGAGCTGGCTGGTGGTTGAAATCATCCACATCAATGGTTTTGACTAATTTCAACAGTAATGAAACACAATTTGAATAAGATTTGTGGATGAGACCTGTCAAGATAACATAAACCACGTCAACAGCTCTCCTTTTGTGGGTAGGGTGCTAAGCATCCAACCCATGTCAAGGCAAGCTGTTGACTCAGTCTCAATTTAAGGAGGGAAGCGTTAGTGCATAAATCATATTTTTTTCAAAAAGAATATGCACATTTTAATTTTTGAAGCTATCATCAGCATTGGAAAATGTAATTTAATGTGGCTGGGAGTTGGCACAAAAATGTAAAATGTAAAAATGTTTTAAATTTAAAGGCAGTGTTCTAAATTGATAATGTGCATGAATTAACACTTGTCATTTTATTGCAATTTGATACTCTTAGAAATCTTTCATTTTCTTGTTCAATGTAATATTCAAAACTGATCTTAAAGAAAATTATATTAAATACTGTCTCCACCCTTCATTTAACTCTTGTTCTCTTGAAAAACATAATCCTGCAACTCCAATCATGTTTTCAAAGGTGTCAAGAAAGCATACAACTTAAAAGTTTTTCACCTAGACTTAAAGCTATGGAGTACACTCTACAAACAGAACTGTCATTCAAATGTTGCACCAAGGCAGGGAGTGTTTAGTTGTATGTTGCTGTACAAAGGTTTAGCACTAGACATTTGGAATGACGTGATTGTGCTGATAAGTGAATTACATGTAAGGTTAATAATGGATTGAGACATTCGGGCTTGTGTTTATACATCGTGCATTGTCAGGACAGAGGGGGAACCATCATGTGCTGATATCCTTGAAGTTCTGGACTGACACAGCTACATTGTGTGTACTAGGTAACTTGCCAGGACCTTGAATTTGCCATTTCTGAAAGTCTACTGTCAATAATAATGTAATTGTAAGACAGTTCTCAAAGGTTTTCTTTCATTCAGAAAGCAGTTATTAAAAATAAATGTATGTTCAAATTTCTTATTTAGAGACTCAAAAATGCAGCTTTATGTTTCATTATGCCCGCCCTCCGAAGAAGGATGGGGGTGTATAGCAGTTACTCTGTGTGTTTGTTCCTGTGTCCCATTGAGAGGTTTTCATGCAATAACTCGAAAAGTTTTTTGCTTAGGACTTTCATATTGCACATGCTTATAGTCCTGAATAAGGTCTCGTGCAAGTTAGAAGGTGATTGACTTTGACTCAATTCCCAAGGTCACAGAGCTATTTAAGTGAATTTGGTTTTCATGGAATAACCTGAAAAGTTTTTTGCTTTGGCCTTTCATGTTGCATATGCTTATAGTACTGAATAAAGTCACGGACGAGTTTGAAGATACATGTAGGTGACCGTAACCCCATTCGCAAGGCCACAGAGCTATTTTAGTTAATTTAGTTTTCACACGAAAACTTTAAAAGTTTTTGACATAGGCCTGTCAAATTGCAGCTGCATGATTACAGTCTTACATAAGGTCTCGGATAAGTTTGAAGATGGGTGACCTTGACCCAATTGCCAAGGTCACATAGCTATTTTAGTGAATTTGGTTTTCACACAATAACTTGAACAGTTTTTTGCATAGGACTATTTTATTGCACATGCTTATAGTCCAGCTTAAGGTCTGGGACAAGTTAGAAGATGGGTGACCTTGTCCAAATTCCCAAGGTCATAAAGCCATTTTAGTGAATTTGGTTTTCATGTGATAACTTGAAAAGTTTTGTGTATGGGGGTTTCATATTGCACATGCTTATAGTCCTGCATTAGGTCTTAGAGGAATAAGATATGGTTGTCATTCTATCTGTACACACACATGTACAGTATAGTACAGTCTGGTGTGGTTTACCACCACATATATGTTATGTCAATTTATAAACTGTGATGCAGGCTGGTTTGAACATATCTGCATATATATTTGAAGATAGTCTTTTTTGGTTTAATTCATAAAAGTAACTATACTGTACTTTCAATTTTTACAAAAAGAGAACAGTGGTTTTCACATGATAAGTTGAAAAGTATGTAACATAGACCTTTCTTATTATGTCTCCCGGTGGAAGCCGGGGGACATATTGGTTTAGTGCCCGTTTCTTCCGCTTCTTCTTCTTCTTCTTCTTCTTCTTCTTCTTCTTCTTCTTCTTCTTCTTCTTCTTCTTCTTCTTCTTCTTCTTCTTCTTCTTCTTCTTCTTCTTCTTCTTCTTCTTCTTCTTCTTCTTCTTCTTCTTCTTCTTCTTCTTCTTCTTCTTCTTCTTCTTCTTCTTCTTCTTCTTCTTCTTCTTCTTCTTCTTCTTCTTCTTCTTCTTCTTCTTCTTCTTCTTCTTCTTCTTCTTCTTCTTCTTCTTCTTCTTCTTCTTCTTCTTCTTCTTCTTCTTCTTCTTCAACAACACTTGGTTTCCGTGCGATAAGTCTTGAAGGACTTGACAGAATTTGATGAAACTTGGTAGGATTATGTATCTAGGCAAGACCTAGGTTGGGATTGTATTTGGGTGACCTTGACCTAATTTTCAAGGTCACAGGGTCACTTATTGGAAATTGGTTTCCGTTCGATAAGTCATGAAGAACTTGATGGAATTTGACAAAACTTAATAGGAGCATGTATCTAGGCAAGACCTAGGTTGGGATTGTATTTGGGTGACCTTGACCAAACTCTCAAGGTCACAGGGTCACTTATGGGAAATTTGTTTCCGTGCGATAAGTCATGAAGAACTTGATGGAATTTGATGAAACTTGGCAGGATTATGTATCTTGGGAAGATCTAGGTTGGGATTGTATTTGGGTGACCTTGACCTAATTATCAAGGTCACAGGGTCACTTATGTGAAATTAGTTTCCGTGCGATAAGTCTTGAAGAACTTGATGGAATTTAATGAAACTTGGTAGGATTATGTATCTTGGCAAGACCTAGAAGGGGATTGCATTTGGATGACCTTGAAAGAATTCTCAAGGTCACAGGGTCACTTATGTGAAATTGGTTTCCCTGCGGTAAGTCTTGAAGAACTTGATGGAATTTGACAAAACTTGGCAGGATTATGTATCTTGGCAAGACCTAGGTTGGGATTGTATTTGGGTGACCTTGAGCGAATTCTTAAGGTCACAGGGTCACTTATGTGAAATTGGTTTCCATGCGGTAAGTCATGAAGAACTTGATGGAATTTGATGAAACTTGGTAGGATTATGTATCTAGGCAAGACCTAGGTTGGGATCATACTTGGGTTACCTTGACCTAATTTTCAAGGTCACAGGGTCACTTATTGGAAATTGGTTTCCGTGGGATAAGTCATGAAGAACTTGATGGAATTTGATGAAACTTAATAGGCTTATGTATCTAGGCAAGACCTAGGTTGGGATTGTATTTGAATGACCTTGAGCGAATTCTCAAGGTCACAGGGTCACTTATGTGAAATTGGTTTCCGTGCGATAAGTCATGAAGAACTTGATGGAATTTGATGAAACTTGGTAGGATTATGTATCAAGGTAAGACCAAGTTTGGGATTGTATTTGGGTGACCTTGACCTAATTTTCAAGGTCACAGGGTCATTTATGTGAGATTGGTTTCTCTGCAATAAGTCTTGAAGAACTTGATGAAAATTGCTAGAGTAATGTATCTAGGTGAGAGCTAAAATAGGATTGTATTTTTCAAGCAAACTTGGTCATTTGTAATTTGTTATCACCTGTAGCTTATTCAGAGACGTAAGTGTTCCACCGGGAGACATTTGATTTTCTGGTGGAAAATCAGTCTGTTCTAGTTTCACATGGTTTTAATCCTACATAAGGTCTGAGACAATTTCGAAGACGGATCACTTTAACCCAAATCCCAAGGTCACAGAGTGAGGGGAGCATAGATGTAGCAATCTCTGCATTTTAATTGTAAGTTCAAGATTCCCTCAGCAAATGCTTGTGTGTATGACCATTCACTTTTCATGAGGAATAGTTGGACATCAAAATAAATAGTAAATTCATATTTCAAATATTATATAAGATATTATCATTAAATTTCACGAAGAATATAAGTACATTCAGTTGGTACTCTTTTATGTTTGGCTTTTAAAGGTATAGTCAGATTTTGTGCAAGTGTTTCACGTCTAGATGACAGCTGACAGCTGATTTGTAACATTACTGCTGTCATGATAGATATGGATTAAAGCTGGGTAATACAGCATCTTAATGAGTCAATACCTCACATGGAGGACATTTCAATTAGCATAACATGTCATTAAAAATATGCACGAAACCACTCGGAAAGGTTAAATAATCATGCAGCAAGCACATCTCATTAATAAGCCATTTGTAGTGTGCACTGCATGTCACTTTGTGGGTTTTGTGTCATCAGTAACTATCAATCTGTTTGGATTTGTGTATGAATCTAAGTCATTATGCCAGTACATGCAGATGGTAAGGAATTGGCCACCTGGTCGTTCATCTTGTAAAGAAAGCAACTTTGACTGCTTCCTCCTTCTCTCATGAGCTGTCAAGTCTGGCTAAGAGCAGTTTCCATTTGCGTTGGTTAGCAGGAACTTAAGTGACAAATGATGACAAGTTATATGCATGTCTCTGCTGTAGTGTAATGTCTGGAAAATATTTCTGTGATACAATTCTGAGACAATTCAAGCAAAAACTCAACGGTACGTGGCCATACGGGATTGAATGCATCAGGATACAATTGTGTATGTACATGATATCTAACCACACTTCAATGCTATGCTAACCATCCTTCAAGGTCCCACAGGCATGACCAGAATTACATGTATGTGTGGATGATATTTGACCTTTCTTCAAGGTTAAAAGGCATTTCATCTATTGCAAGCTGCTTTGCATAACCCTAAGTTGATATGTCAGTGCAAGAAACCATTAGGCCCATGTGAGTATGACATGAAGTAAAGGTGTGGTTATACTTTATGACTCTCCTTTGTAAATGTTTAACTTCTGTCTGGTTATCATCTAATACCCTAAAAAGTATATTTTTTTCTGAAAGAAAACATCAAGTTTGATTCTGGTACTGAATATAAAGTTTTACAATTGCTATTGATGTGATTAAATAATAATTAAAATTCTTAAATTTTTCATAAAATTTAGAATAGCATTTTAAAAAATAAAAATCATATTTAGTTTATAGTGTCAAGTGGAAGAACACATAATGCTTTTCAAAACTGTATTTTAAATTGTTGAAAAGGGCTTAGTTCTAATTTTATTGTTTAAATTCTTCAAAAATTGAAAATTTAAGATTGATTTAAACATCCCATCAATTTTGCACTAAAACCCTTATCTAAAATGTAAAAGATGTTTTTGCTGCTAGAAGTGTTACTGTTTCATTTCCCATCAGAAAATAATGTTTTCCACTTTGGTGTTTGCACTATTTTTTGTTTTTCTACTAAAAACAGATAAACTTAAGAATTTTTAATTTAGCAATTAAAATTCAGTTTTTTAACACTTGCAGAGATTTCATTATTTTTAGTTACTTAATCCAAATGTATACTTTCAGAAAATTTATAGTTTATATGATCTCAAATGAGAAGTCTGGAGAATATAAGGACATGTTTGGAGCAAAGTCGTGTTTTCTGTGTAAAGTCCTGTAAAAGTGTACCATGGCCTTAAGCAAAACAATAGGCTGAACAAGCAAAAGAAAAAAAAAAACTCAAGTCAGATATTTGTTCAATGTGGCATACTTTTGAAATAATTATTTTTCATAAATTTGTGGTTGGTTGGTTTATTGATTTAAATCTTCTTACATACATGAGACATGTTGGTGGGGTCTAAAATGTCTGCATGTCAGTTTCCTCCTGAGTGGAGCAGTCCATATTTTTTCTTCAGATTACAGATTCAGATTTAGACAGGTCTATGCCATGAAGAAATCATATGCATAATTAATCTAATTTCCATGTCATGAACTTGGCACATTATTACAATGTATTAAGTAAGTGAGAAAATGAGAATTAACATGACACGATTGAATTTAGAATGGGATCAAATTTTGAACATTCCTCTATTATTGTGACAGTCACCAGGACTTTGCCAAAAATGCATGTGTGCGATTTTGCTGTTGTGAAGTCTATATTGTTAAGTTTTATGTCCCAATACTTTAGTACAAAGTGAGGGAAAAACAGGTAAAAAAAGAAATGCTGCATAGGGTGAAAAAGGCAAGAAACATGCATGCACCTTAGTAAAATCTTCTCTTTATGCCGTAAAGCTGTCTGTTCAAAATCAGGTCCCTCTCACAGGCAGAGCTGCTGCCCAACATGCTTGGGTGAATGACATGCTAGTGTGTTTCCTTGAGGCCAAGCTTCCTACTAGGTCTCCTGTACATTGAGTTGTCAGTTGTATAATATTCATGTTTGATTATAACTGTCAATTGGGTTTGCACAAGACCATGGTAAATGCTTAACAGTTTGGAATTTGATCCCCCCATACTATTGGAAAACTTTCTTCAGGAAAGTCCTGTCTGAAGGAAGTTGATTTATTTCAGGCAGAGGCAGCATAAAAGGTTCAGAATATGTATCCCAAAGTCATATTCTGTGGCCTTAAAGTGCATATATCAATATTTCAAATCCCTGTCCATAAGTAATACAGATGCTTGCAATAACACACTGGTGACAGGCATTTGCATGCAATGGAACACTATTCATAGTTTAATGAGAGTATTTTATTGTGCGTGGTAGGATCAGTTCAGCTCAACTTCAGCTTTAATTTGGTTTTGTGTATTATTTCACATGGTTTTTTAGACCTTCTTGAGTCTCAGATCTAGATTTTTCAGTTCATGGATTGGACAAGGAAACCAGCATCTTGTTACTGTGACTCATTCAACAATGTGCTGCCTCAGCATATGTCTTGTCACAGTTTCTGTCCTGTACATTTTGGATCACAGCACCATTTTAGCAGAGCTATGTTTATGTGAAATTCGACATAGTAGTTGAACAATGGGCACATTTGATGTCTTGTGCAGGTGCAAAGACAGCACATCGGGTTACATGTTCATACACAGGATGGTCAAACAGTTGAATTCTACACCGAGTTCTGGGACGTTTTAGGTACATGTGGTGGATGCATTTACCCACTCTTGTCAGTGTGGTAAATTATCAAGTTCTGAAAGATGAGCTGTAATAATTATGTTGGAAAGAATGGAAAAGACAGAATGCTATTTAAAAAACTGGCATCCAATATCACTCCTTATGTTGACTATAAAATTGCTTCCAATTAAAGCATTAGTGAAAAGGATGCAAAAAAGTAATTCCATTTGGCTATCGATGGAAGGTATATTAGTCAACCTGTAAGAACTGTTGCAGATATAATAAATTATGCAAAACAAATGTTGCAGGGATGTTACTGTTTACAGATTTTGAAAAGGCTTTCGATTCAGTGGAAACAAATTACAATAAAAAAGTTTTGACACATGTCCACTTTTGGCAGTGCTTTCTGTAAGAAGGTGGAGACTCTTTATAAAATATATCTAGCTGTGTAATGAATAAGGAAACCTCTTCAGCGTATTTTAATGTGTCCCATGGAGTGAGACAAGATGATCCTTTATCCCCATATCTCTTATGTTTTGGGAGTCAAATTAGTGGCCATTGCATTTGGCAAAATAAACTATAAAGCTATATGTATATATAAAATGAAGACATAAAGTTAACACAATATGCAGATGACGCAACTGCTACATGTATATTGCAAGATTAGTTCTCACCAAACATTCATTTCTGCTTAAAAGGTTTGGTACTTATTCTGGT
Organism: Hermodice carunculata; assembly: GCA_964020975.1. NCBI lineage: Eukaryota > Metazoa > Annelida > Polychaeta > Eunicida > Amphinomidae > Hermodice > Hermodice carunculata. The sequence goes on from OZ026614.1 coordinate 15,639,395, forward strand.
ATCAAATGTATGTAGATAAAATTGAAGGAATTTGGCTAGGTTCACACAGAAAGAGTCAATGGGAAGTAGATGGTCATCAACTCCAATCAAAGCTTTGGGTATTTATTTTTCATATGATGGAAAACAAAGTCAACAACTAAACTTTACTCAAATATTTGCTGATTTAAAACAGTGTCTTAATATGTGGATTGGTGGAAATCTAACAGTTATTGGTAGAATACTGTTAGTAAAATCTGTTGGATTATCAAAGATACCTGGGGACTGTCATGTCAGTTTTACTGTACATTCAATGTTTTTGCAGATTTGAAATACTGAAATACTGATAACAAATAAGAATGAAAAGGGGAGACTTTGGAATTCGATATCTCGTGATAAATTCTGTGTACAGTGACACTGATCTTATGGTCCCCAAGTATCTGTGTAAAGTTTCATAGGAAAAGAAACCGTGTTTGTGAATACATGTCCAATACTTTGGTAGACATTTGTGATAAATGTCAAAATCAGCACATCCATCAGTTGACCATTTTGACAGTTTATACTGGATGACCTTAGATCTGGTCTGTTGCTGGACCAGAGTTTCTGCTTGCATTTGAATTAGTGCAAGGGCATTATCACAACAGTATGTCCTTGTCACTGAAACATGGTATGGTATGGTATGGTATGGTATGGTATGGTATGGTATGGTATGGTATGGTATGGTATGGTATGGTATGGTATGGTATGGTATCTTATGGTATGAGATAACATGACACAATGTATGGTATATGAAATGATATGCACATGTTGACAAAGGCTCCATACAGCTGGTTAGTGCAGAATTTTTTTACACTGTGACAGCATTCCAAACAGGACTCATTCATACCCATCTTGCAAGTGTTTATTATTGCTGCAGCTTCAAATATCTTATACCATGGAAAGTTTCGTGCACAGCTTCACATATTTTATACCATGGAAGGTTCCATTGCACATGATCATGAGTGGCAAGAAACACAACTCCTGCACAAAAGATATTTTCCTGCAGCTGTGAAAAGATTAACTAAACAGTTAATTTCTGACAATGATGTGATTCACCTTTTTCTCATGCAGAGATGTTCCTTGCAGTTGTCAGCTAAGAAGTCATCACTTAAGCTTGTTTTGCCGAGACATGAGTGCCTTCATGAAAAAATAGGTGTAATTCTCGCCTCTTGAAGCCTGGCTTAACGTGAAGCTCTCGTGTCCTGTCAAACACTCATCCCCAATGAAAGGACAAATGTGCTCTGACAGCAGCCCGCAGCACAGCGCTGAGCGATAATGGGGTGGTGTACATGGCAGCGGGGTGGCCCGTGGCCATGTCCTCCTTGGATTAAGACAAGATTATAGCTTTCCTTTGTCAAGAAAACTTGCTGCCCTGAGGCACTCTGTATCGTGTGCTTTCTGTTGCCCTAAAGCATATACATGTACTATTGTGTAGATTTTATCTGCAGTGCCCACTGAAAATGTTTTAATCAAGAATGGATGAATAAATAAGTAAGTAAATAAATAAAAGATGATATTTGATATCCAGGAGCTTTAATTTGGCCTGTGTAAGGGGAAAGGGTTCAAAATGGTCATTGTAGCTGACAGGAGGTAGACAGTGCTGATGTCACCCTGCTGGTACCTGAGACGAGGTAGACAGTGTTGAGGTCACCCTGATGGTACCTGAGAGGAAATAGACAGTGCTGAGGTCACTTTGCTAGTACCTGAGAGTAGGTAGACAGTGCTGAGATCACCATCCTGGTACCTGAGAGGAAGTAGACAGTGTTGAGGTCACCGTGCTGGTACCTGAGAGTAGGTAGATAGTGCTGAGGTCACCCTGCTGGTACCTAAGAGTTACTAGCTGGGTTACCTATCAGAGCGCACAGAGTGTGTTAAAAATATTACTGGAAACATGAAAATGTGTATATTTTTGGAATGGACACGACCCATATACAGTGGTACCTGCTGCATGCAACCACTGCTGTGAGCAGCCACACTACTTTTTAGTTTTATTTTTTCTTTCATTCACACTACTTTCTTGTGGTACGTCACATTGCTGTGACACAGGAATCAGTTTCTTTGTAAATTTACCTGCAGTGACAGGTCACCTGCTGTATGTTGTCACTTTTTCATGGCCTAAGCGGTGACCACTTATACCAGGTTTTACTGTATTCTTTATCTGACAATAATTTCAACCTCGTCATCCAGTTGTTGATTTAGCTTTCAGCTTTGTGATAAGAATGTCAAATGTCAAACCCCTATACAAATTTGAAAATAAGTGTTTGCAGGTTCATTCAAATTTTGTTTGTTTTGTACAAAATTCATGTGTGTTAACGTGGCTCAAAAGGTGTCTAGGCCGGGTTTTTTATGCCCACCATTTTAGTGGGAAAGCATATCTGTTTGGCCATGTCTATCTGTCCTTTCATTCTTTTCTCTGCCCATTTGTCTGCCCACGTCCAACATGAAACTTGTGTCGTGCATACTTCCAAAACTATGAAACTTTACAGCATTATTAATCAGTGTATAGAGACTTGCTCCTGTGGTTTTGTTTGTCTGTTTCTGTGCTCATTACCTTTGATTTAGTGGTAATGACCATTGTCTGCATCACATCCAGTTCTCTTTGCAATAGTGAAACAGTAAATTACAGACAGTTAAATAAGTGAGAAACAGCAATCATCAGATGGAATGAAAAAAAAGTTTACATTAATTGTCCCTACCACAATGCACAGAGATCCAATGAAGGTTTACATTGGCCTTACCACAATGCACAGAGACCCAGTCAAGGTTTACATTGGCCTTACCACAATGCACAGAGACCCATTCAAGGTTTACATTGGCCTTACCACAATGCACAGAGACCCGGTCAAGGTTTACATTGGCCTTATCACAATGTACAGAGACCCAGTCAAGATTTACATTGGCCTTACCACAATGTACAGAGACCCAGTCAAGGTTTACATTGGCCTTACCACAATGCACAGAGACCCAGTCAAGGTTTACATTGGCCTTACCACAATGCACAGAGACCCAGTCAAGGTTTACATTGGCCTTACCACAATGTACAGAGACCCAGTCAAGGTTTGCATTGGCCTTACCACAATGCACAGAGACCCAGTCAAGGTTTACATTGGCCTTACCACAATGCACAGAGACCCAGTCAAGGTTTACATTGGCCTTACCACAATGTACAGAGACCCAGTCAAGGTTTACATTGGCCTTAATTACCACAATGCACAGAGACCCAGTCAAGGCTTGTTAAATTTCAGTCAGTCATGTGTACCTTTTATGATGTTTTACCTTTTTTTTTTCAGCTATGTTTTGTCATGACCTCCATGACTGTCTCCAGGTGGCCATGACTGGTGGGGACATCTGTGTCCTGTGGGACTTCTGTAGTTAATCAGTGTCTGTTTTGAAGTTATAAGTTATGAAAAGCCAAAATTGAGAATTCCTGTATTTTAGGCTCCCTCCCCTTTCGAAAGCACATATTTGAAAAATTACATGCAAACAAGATATTAACAAATCTATGACACTTTTTTGAGCCACACAAGTGTTCAGTGTTTCTGTGAAAAGAAGTTTGAAGTTTGGATAAACTTGAGAAGAGTTATATCCATATTTACATAAGGGTCTAATATTGGACGTGTTTGTCAGTGATTTTAATGTTTAGTCACCAATTGCTTACAAAGTTGAAATTATACTCATATTTGATATCTTTAGATGAGTTCCTTTACAGAAATGCATACTTTTTAAATTTGTGCATCTATGAGAGCTATAGTAAGTACAAGTTGTAGTAACATGCACTTGGCATCTTACTTGTCTTTATTAAAGATTACACACTTAAGATGGTAAAAATAGAGATGTAAAAGACAATTAAACTGCATGAAGAAGCATATCTTTACATGACAACTGCAGATGTTTGGTGTGTTCACTAATGCAGGGACATGCAGATTGTGTGTAAATTAACTCTTTCAGTGCCAATCACATCTGAAGTCGATCTACTAAATTAAGTCAAACCAGTCTGAATTATCATTAGGATTTCAGATTCATATTCCTTGTAAAAAGACCTTTCATTCAAGTCCCAGCATGCCTATAGTTCCAAGGAAAATATCCCAAGTCAACAGCTTTTCTCAGCAAATGCATGCCAAGAAAAGCTGTTGACTCAGTCCAAAAATTGGCACTTAAAGAGTTCTAAAGCCATTCCATGTTTTACAGGCTGAACTGATATGCTGCACATTGTGTTCACCAAGCATCCTCTTGTCTTGAACAAATCAATGCCCGTCTTTTGAGCCTGGTGTTTTGGTATTCGTTGGTTAGAGATCATTATCTCTTCACACCAATGAAATGTGTTCACTTCAATCAGTTAGGCAGGCACCCTGGGCACTGTGAAGATAATGTGGACCCAGGGAAGATAAGGTTGCCCTGAAGAGAGGTCCTGCTGTACATGTATGTCTATGGGGAATCTTTACCCAGAACTTTGAAGGGTTTGCTTTCATTATGTGGAATTTTTGTCATATTATGTAACCATGTTCCCCAAACACCTTGCCCCTTTTTTTTTGTTCTTCTTGTTGGAATACACTGCATCTCTGAGCCACATTGGTTCTTCTAATCTAATTGCTGTTGCAGCCTTATTTTACGATATTGCAGTTGGGTGCATGGTTGGTTCAGTGGTAACACATCTTCACCTCTGTCTAGGTTCAGTTCGTAGCATGGGCAGTAAGTGGAAAGAGTGTCTACCTCTCTGGCTGTGTGCAGTGGTTTGCTTCCAGTCCTTCAGTTTCCGCCATCTGACAATTAGGGAGGAAAGTATACACCAACATCTGTGCCATGGAGAATGATTACGTCCACTATAACATCAGTACTTTTTGACATAGAGCTTTCATATTGCAAAAAGTTATAGTCCTCTAAAGGCCTAGGTCAAGTTTGAAGTTGGGTGGCCTTGACCTAATTCCTAAGGTCGCATTGCCACATTAATGAATTTGGTTTCCCCATGATGGTGTTTTAGCTCTAGGGCTTTCATATATACATGTACTCCTCCAAAGGCTCACATCATTATTTTTTTCACGTCTGGAGCTACAAGACAGTGCCCGGCCAGGCTAAGAGACTCCACCAACTGTGTCAATGATGTAGTCCTACCCGGCTTCTCAGCGTGGTGAGCCACTTGTTCACCTCCAAATCTGTTAAGCCTTTGGTGGTGAATTGCATCAGATTATAGTCCCCTATAAGGACTAGCTTTTAAAGTTCAAAGATTTTGAATTACACAGGTTCTTTTTGTCTGTCTGTCCGTCCATCCATCCAACTACATTCTGGTTGATAACTAGAAAGCTTTTTGAATTAGGATTTCCTACTTGCACAAGCTCATGCACCATTGTTAGACCTAGGTAAAGTTCAAAGCCCAGAGAATGTGACCTCTTTTTTCAAGGTCACCAGGTGGGTTTTGGGGTACATGTATTTGGTGTCTGGGTAGTACCTAGAAAACTTTGGGAGTTAGGACTCCAAAAGAGCACACAATGATACATCAGTGTACTTGGTCTCTGGATGCTGGATGACATGTTCAACACTTTGTTGCTGCATATGGCTGACCTTGGACCCATGTCCAAGGTCATTCACCCAGTGTCCAATACAAAAAATGATATGTACAGATACTGCAGAGGATTGCACACTTTTGTATGTGCATTCCTAGACTTTTTAAGTACTGGACAGATTTTTTGTCTCTTTTTAATGATTTTTTGGGCACGTTTTCACTATTTTTAACATCTCCTGCAGAACTGTCACTGAGATTAGGCTGAAGCTTGGTGGATATGTTTCTTGTGAAAGGGTCAAACAAAGCTGGTCACTAGGTGGCACTGCTGTGGATTTCTGATTTTTAACGATTTTTTTTTTCAATTTGAATACTTATCGGCAAATGCACTTTTTCCTATTGATTACTATCTATATCAATGCAAATTCACATTTTCGACTTCTCCAAAACCATCATCCAGATTGACCTCAACTTGGTAGCAGTGTACTTTCGGTGGCTGTCTATCAAAATTGTTCAGATGGTCATGCTCCAGTGATTTTTTGATTTTTTTTATTATTTTTTTTGGGGGGGGGGTTGGGGGGGGGGGCAAATTTTAAAAAATCTTGTTCCCCCAAAAAACTTGTGTATTTGCTTTGATGTCACACAGGAACACTCCTAGGGACTCCTAGTTCTTAATTTGATCACTAGGAGGTGCTGAAAAAATAGCTCAGCTAACTTACTTGTCAGGTTGTGCTTTTAGGAGGCTCAGTTATCCATCTTAGAAATACATTCCAAATTTCATATGCATTCACGTAAACCTCAACACAGGTCTATTCAGTTGCAACCTTGACTTTGTGGGACAGACTTAGGTCAGCTGAGCATGGGCTGTTCATGCAGCCCTCTAGTTATTAATGTAGGCTTTGCCTGTTTTTCAATCCATGTGAAACATACAGATCTTTACTTTTTTATACCCCAAATGCAACAATTTTGGCTGTGTTCTAAATGGCCACATGCCATGACAGTATGTGTTTGGTGAATGAAGAGTAAAGGAGGCAAGGTATGGAATGCCAATCAGAGAATATAAACCCTGAAGAATTACTATCTGCATGGTTGGTCTGTCTGTTTTCATTTATTCGTGAAGCAAATGCAAAACAATGGACTGAAATACTAGAAATGATGCGTTTACATGTACGTGTAGTACATTGTACATATTAAACAGGATCAGTAACAGAACAAGAAGATTTTTCTGCATTTTTGTCAGTCGGCCAACTGATGCCAGCCATGTTCATGCCTCTGTAATGATCGTATTTAAATATACCATCCATCGATCTTCTTAGACAGCATGATGACTGTGTCATGAGAAATGTGAAGCTGTCACTTGTGAGCAATGGACGTGGCTTGATACATATTTCTACAACTCAGCCTGCTTGGTTTACTGAGGGATTAAGGAATATTTCATGACGTACAATTTAATTCAGGTTGTCATGATGTATGGGTGTCATTTTCACTTTGGATTAATTGTACCTTAGGGGACTTTTTGCATGTTAGTGATGATGATGCATACTTTTGTGCATGAAACTAAAAAAAGAAATAAAGCTGTGTGGGCCGGTGAAATGTGATTGAGGTTCCTCTTCTATGCATTGACTTGATCAATTCACAGCAGCATCAGTTGTTTGGGGATTCTTGAAAAGTGCTTGCCAGGAGTTTGTACCTTTTTCCCCTCAGAAGTATTAAAAAAAAATATAGTTCTCATCTCCCTGATGGTTGTTTGCTTAACTAACCAAGTTTTAAGTTTTTTCCATTCTACATCTGGTCCCAGTCAAAATGTACCCAGGTGAAAACATACCCTGTACTGTAAATGTCAAAACTTACCCTGTAAATGTTCTTTATTTTTTTGTGTGTACTTACGAGTGCACATTTTGTTACAGGGGTAACTGCCGCCTTTGGGTTGTTCGCAACGTTTATTGGTTAAAAGAGGCTTACACTTATTTGGCGCATGCTCACACACAGGATAATCACTGACATGCTTTATTTATCGTTCACTGCCACTTACAACATTGTTCAATATTAAGACCGCTTACAGCGTTAGAAATTATTCACTGCTTACAGTACCTGCACATTACGTGTGAACTGCACACTTGACATGCTCGTGGTGCTGGGCACACTGAATGCAGCTATATTGTCGGGTTTACCAGCTCGAATTACATTCTTGCAATGCATTAACTGCTGTCACATCATGTGTGTTGTTAGCCGCACACCAATGCCAACGTTCACCCAGCCACTTTGTACTTGGGCGATAATACAGGCCGTCATCGAAACAGTGGTCTGGGCAAATGCGATAGATGTGTGTTAGCCGCACACTGAAGGTTTTATCAGTTCAAATTAAAATTTTTGCAATGCATAAACTTCTGCCTGTATCATGTGCTGATAAACAAATGAGGCAAGATGTTGGAAAGTTGTCACGTGCACAGTGATGCAGTGTTCACGTGCACAGTAGAGGCAAAGTCCTGGAAACCACGTGAAAGGTGGAATCCGATTGATTGGCGATTGGCTTCTGCATGTGTTTACAACGCCCCATACAAATAACTGTGTATGCTTACAAGTGGAAGCCAACATCTGCAACTGATTCTGCCCCTCATAATATTTGAGCATATTTTTCATGCCCCCCGCCCCCCCCCCCCCCCAAAGAAGGGGAAACAAAATCAATATTCCCACACATATGTCTAAATGTATGTTTATAATACCACATTTGTCCAATACTTTTCAGTGAGCTTCAAAAAAAAGATACTCTCAACCTATGTAATCATAAATCAGACATCAGGTTATTCCTCAAATATGCTATGAGACTTAGGCGCACATTTCTTTTTAAAAGAATACTTGTTGATCATATTCTTCTTCAGTAAGGTCATTTTTTCAGTCATAGGGTCATCAAAATACAGCCATTCATTTAAAAAGCAAAAACTTTTTTCATCTCTCCATGTCACTGTACACTAAACGGATTGTGATTTATTGCATTTTTGTAGAATTTGTTGACATTTTTGCATTGAATTGTTAATATATGATGAAGGAAAGTGGAGTGTTACCAACAGTGATATATTGGCTGCATGGGTAGGAGGATTAGGTGTTAATCCCCTCAAAGCAACCTTTTTGTATAAAGACGCCAGTCTGTGTTAATCCGCAAAAACCATACGGGGTCTCTTGAAACACATCAAAGATTCCTTTGTAAATTACAGTGAAAATATTCCTCAAATTTATCCATAATAGACCTGTTCATAGAATATAAATAAACATATAAACTTGATACAAAACATGACATTTCCTGTTGAAAACCTATCTGACTAGTTGTTTTTGTTGGGCTTCTTTGTATTTATTTGGGCATGTACTTAGTTTCTGGCCATCGTGAACGAGTCCACTTTCAATGTCGACATATTCTTACACATAAGAATATGTTGGCATTGAAAAATGAAGAACATTTACAGGGTATGTTTTCACCAGTAAAAATGTACCATAGGTGCATTGAAAAATAAAGATCATGTACAGGGTACTTTTTTTGCGGTAAAATATACGCTTGGTGCATTGAAAAATGACATATGAAGAACATTTACAGGGTATGTTTTCACCAATAAAAATGTACCCTAGGTACATTTGAAGGAGGGTACTTTTTGACCAGGGTGTGTTTTGACATAGAACATGGAGAAAACATTGATTTTGGTCTGTTTCTCAGGCAAAAATTGCAATTGAGTTTAACATGCAAGTTTCTTGAAGATCTTGTGCTGTGCTTACATAGGCCAAGCAAATGCATTTTTTCAAGATGACCATGAAAGTCTCCCAAGAAATGGCAACTTTTATGGAAACCGAGACTCTAAATCACCTTACTTTTTTATTTATTTTACTATAATTTTTTTTCTTACAGAAAATGTTAACTCAGCGCTACAGATGGTGAATAGTAATCATCAAGAACAAATTTGTGGGGGGAAAAAACATCATAAGTGTTGTTGGCAAAACAGTATATTTTTATCATGAAAGGAGCTTTGTGATTGGGTCAGGTGGCCGTCATGGAAGAGGTACTTGTATAAGTACATTTAACAGTTTGACTGGTTTTGTTCATTTGAACTCATCAGAAACTGAATGGAAACTGCTGGGAGGCCCATATATATATATATATATATATATATATATATATATATATATATATATATACACACAGCTAACTTATCATCGGTGAAGGGGCTATGACAATTTGGAAGAAAACAAAACTTTTATGATAACCTTGGCACAGATGTTGTAGGTTGAAATACACCAAAGTGCATCATGATCATCAAAAATATCAAGGGAAGCATGTTCCGGAATCCACACAGCTTGACTTCAGTTCACAGCCAGTAATACACCATGCACCTACTGTAGCTCTATCCCACTGCTGGATTTTCGACCTGCACTAAGTCAGTTTCCGCCAGCTTATGTCCTTTTGGGTTCATATTTACCCAGGTCACACTTCACAACACTAAGAAATTTTATTTAAAAACTCCAAATGTGCTGTCCACAATAAATCCTCTTCAGAGACCCCAACCCTCCCGACTTGGGTAGGAGATTTCTTATCATGAAAATTAATCAGATTTCACACACACACACACACAGAGAGAGTGAGAGAGAGAGAGTGAGAGAGAGAGAGAGAGAGAGAGAGAGAGAGAGAGAGAGAGAGAGAGAGAGAGAGAGAGAGAGAGAGAGAGAGAGAGAGAGAGAGAGAGAGAGAGAGAGAGAGAGAGAGAGAGAGAGAGAGAGAGAGAGAGAGAGAGAGAGATGAGAGAGAGAGAGAGAGAGAGAGAGAGAGAGAGCAGCTGTTTTCATAATGGGGGAGAGCAAGAACAGAAGCTTCTACTCTCCTGTAGAGGGCATTTCAGTCATTCAGGGCTAGAGTTGTGTATTCCCATAATTTCCATTGCAATTTACAGCTTAATAACTTTCAAACCACCTGTTGTAGAAACAGCAAAATTTGTGTGGTAAAGTTATGTACATAGCTGAAATGTTCACATAAATTTTATTCTTGCGGCTTTAAAAGTAGTCTTTTTAATTTGAGGTTCATTTAACATGCGATCCAAAGGGAATACACATCTCTGGCCCTGAATAATTCTGTTTATCTCATTTTGGTAACTCACAAGCAACGTCATTGGTTAAAACATGCTGGACATGCTGGGTGTACCAGTCTATATCCCTGGCTTGATTCCGCATCTTCGGATAGCCTCACTCTCGAACCATGACGCCTCGCTCTGCGCTTTGCAGATGACAGAGACCATGGTGGCTGCAAGCCGAAGGTTTCCCTGGTTATCAAGGGAGAAAATAATTTTGTCAGTTCCCTAATGATACTAGATAAAATCGTTACTCCCTGGAGGAGCCCAGTTTACAGAAATATACACCAGTGGATATTTCGGTACCCTGGGCTCCTTCACGGAGTCACTAATAGTATTGGATTGTGTATTCAGCTGAATACACAGATAATTGGTAAATGTGACCTCTCCTATTATCTCCTGTTTGCTGGACTCTGCAGGTTGGAGTCTCGGCCTCTTTCTGCTACAGAATGTTCTCTCCCAGACAAAAATTCTGCTCGAGTAGGTGTATACGTGCATTTTATGTGAATGTAACCTGCTTGCAACACATATTTGAATATATCCCAACCTGTATGAATGCTGCATCTATATGTTTACGGAGTGCAGGACTCAACACATGAACCTTTAGTAAAGGTGTAAAGGCTTAACATTAACTCCCTGTGTCATATCTACATGGAGCAACCAGGCAGGTATCCTAGTGTCTTTGTGCAGTTTATTCTATTTAAAGGTGAATTATCATTTTCTAGAGTAAAATTCAAAAGTACATTGTAGTAACTCACTGTGGATCACATGACCTGAATATTGCTACAACTAAATTGTGAGGCGCCTGCATCAGTGATGTATGGTGCATTTAACATGTAGACAAAATCAAATGTACAAGAGAGATGTTTGATCATAGTACGTCACACACAGGACATCGCATAAATAACTACGACAGACATAGCTTATGGAGAGTAAAGAGTTCGAACTGCGGAATAGGATATTGACTACTAGGAAGTGGTTCTCGGCAAAAAGACACAAATACAATAAACATACATGGCACACCAGGTCAGCATTGAAAGTAGGCCTAGGGCACATTTTTGCGATGACTACCCAATTAAACATAGAGTAAACAAAATCTTACATGACTGGAGAGCAAGTTACTATTTTTCTCTCACTGCGGACTGTTGGTGGTGGGAAAAATGTGGTCTTTTGTGATTTTGCCCACCAACAACGATGACCCTCGTGAAAGAAAAATAGCAACTCAAGTCTCAGCCATGCAGGATTCTCTGTTTATCAAGATCAATGACAAAATGGGGTTTACTAGTGAGGAAATAATTGTCCTAACCGGGCATCTGGGAGTAATGACTGTTCAAGCCATGCTTGTTGGCTCACACAGGGCAGATTTGTCTTCAGATTGTAAATATGTACCTGGATTCATTGTTTTGGATTGCATGCCCACGGCCCATGATTCATGAGAAATGGGAAGACCTGCTTGAAATTTTAATAATATCACCTTGTAGTTTGTATGGAAATGTTGATACTAGTAACACTGTTAATGCTCTCAAACGACATCAGACACATTCACAAACCTTTCAAAATACACAGTTCACTACAGTCGTATTATATCGGGGTGTAACACTGCAGTCTGAACGATACAGTCGTATTATATCGGGGTGTAACACTGCAGTCTGAACAATACAGTCGTATTATATCGGGGTGTAACACTGCAGTCTGAACGATACAGTCATATTATATCGGGGTGTAACACTGCAGTCTGAACGATACAGTCGTATTATATCGGGGTGTAACACTGCAGACTGAACGATACAGTTGTATTATATCGGGGTGTAACACTGCAGCCTGAACGATACAGTCGTATTATATCGGGGTGTAACACTGCAGTCTCAACAATACAGTCATATTATATCAGGGTGTAACACTGTAGTCTGAACGATACAGTCGTATTATATTGGGATGTAACACTGCAGTCTGAACGATACAGTCGTATTATATCGGGGTGTAACACTGCAGACTGAATGATACAGTCATATTATATCGGGGTGTAACACTGCAGTCTGAACAAAGCATCAAAATTTGATCCAAATGTACTTTGTTGGATGCTACTTCAAGAAAAAAAAATACTGATTATAGTGTGAACCCAATAATTGTCTTGGAGTACATTGTAAGTCCAGGGTAAATTAGCTTGTCATAAGACCAACAATGCAGTATCTTTTTTTGCATGCCGAACAAGACACATTTCAATGTCAGCTAATTTCCCCAGTGTTTCATATTGTTTGGTTTTCTGATGGGTTACCAGGCAAAATAGATGTGGGAGAAAATTTTCACCAAAAAAAAAAAAATCCACCAGTCTACTGCCTATCCTGTGTAATTATCACAGGACAGACAGTGGACTGGTTCTTTTTTTGTGTGTGTCGTAAAATTAAGGTAAAAAAGACCCCCCTCTGTCTATCAGTATGTTCTATGACGTCAGTCGCTGTCAAGTTCTACTCCTTTAAAAAGGGTTAATAAGAATTGGAATCAGAAATCAGACAGATTGAAGAGGATAAAAAACTGAGTGTTGGAAAGAAGAGAAGATCTAAATTAAATCATCTTTGCAATGGGCTTCTTGAAATTGTCCCACTAGATTATTTTATGGGGTAATTTGTCTTCATTATGAAATAGCAACAGACACCTAGCATGCTTAACTTCATAAATGGAATGAAGCAGTCTGTGTACCATAGGCCCATCTGGTCTGCTCAGAGTGATAGTAGGTACCATAATACAGCCAGTGCCTGTGTGAGTGATGTGAGAGTTGTGTACAGATGAGCCCCCATTGACCCTGTGGTCTCTACACAAACATACCTGTACGCTGGTACACCCGGGCTATCAACACAGACAGCTGAACATGGACTACAGCATTGCTATTGGCAATCTGCACTGTGCTGAGCTGGGATTAAATGGTTATGTTTATGACTCAAGGATGGACTGTGTCAATTGTCTGTTATTGTGAAAACCCTGAATCTGATTTGTGTGTGTGTTTTTTGTGTGATTTTGAATATATATTAGTGCCTGGGAATCTTGCTGGTGACAACCTGGTACACTTTTCAAAATGTGTAAAACAGTATAATACTCACACAATGACTTTGTTATCAAGGGGATTTCTTTTACCTGTATACTTATGACCCCTAAAAGCAGGACCCCTCCCCCATGTCCCCATCATCATTGGATATGTATGTGGAGAGTTTGTTTATTTTATTGTACCAGTGCTTTTATTACCTCTTTTGGGAGGATGTGGTGGTCATGAAAATGACCTTTTTGTTTGTTTGAAGGCTGAACGCATCAGTTTCTGGTCTGACCATGCTTCTGATGTAAGCCCGGACCCTCTTCAGCATGCTGCTGCTGAGCTTGGCTGTTGCGGTCTGGGGAATTTGGCTGGTGCCACTGGTCTGAGAGCCTCTATGCCAGTTGTCCAGGATGGCCACAGGTTCCTAAATATACTTGTCTCGTAAATGTTCAATGGGGGAACAGGTCAGGAGATTGGGCGTGTCATGGCAATATTTGGCTGTTGTGTTGCTGGAGACACTGCTGATAACTCGTGCAGTTTGTGGCTGTGCATTGTCTTGCCGGAACAGAGGCCAGGATGTTGTACCCATTGGGTAACTGGTTGCAGGATTTTATGCACATAGCACTGGCCTAGCTGGTAGAGTCATATTTATCATGAGTTCTGTTCTCCCAGTTGCTGTGATTGCCCCCCCCCCCCATGTAATGATGCTACCTCCCCCACAGTGTAAGTCAATAACTAAGTAAGTAACTGTGTAGGAGGTAGCATCATAACATGTGGGGGGGGGGGGGCAATGTTCCATCATGCATCCATCTCTAAATAATTTCTCTGAAGGCATAAGTTGAATCCATATTCTCCCATCATAAAAATTGAGGCAGAATCTTGACTTTATTATCCAACCACATTTGTTTGGTCAACACCTATCTCCTGTTGATTGTACACCGTGGTGCTGCAATGTGGCCCCCCTGGTGCCACAGCTGACCAAACCTCTCCACTGAAAGGAACCTGTGTCTCTTCTTGTATTGCAACAGGTCACGGTTCTCCCTCTGGTCTGAAAGTCTTGGTTCTGGCTCCAGCTTTTCTCATGCACCCTCTTTGGTTGAAAACAGCCCCACCACCTCTGTAAATGTACCACTGACCTGGGGCATCCTGTTCTCCTGGCAACCTCACACTGGGAGACCAGCCTCCAACATGCCAATGATCCTGTTTCTGTTGAATTTGGAGAGTTGTGAGTAAGCTGTTTGTCATGGCATTGTGGAATCACATTGATCCCTGTGGTGCCAGTGGCTCCTTATAAAGCCCAGACGCACCCTAATACTAGACACCCTTTTGGCACCACATACAAAGATTTTATTGCATAGACGCTCCCTCTGGAGGGTATAGCAAGCATTACAGTGCTCAGCACCCAGGCTACACCGAGATGATTGCCGTGGGTCCGAGAAGTTAATCACATGTAGATTCGCAGAATTAAATAAAAGGCTTAACAAAGCAAAAACAAAAAAAATCTCTATCTAGTTTACTAAAAAAACAGAAACAAACAACAAAAAAACAAAAACTATCTAGTTCCAAAAAAAAAAAAAATTGTGACTGTTACTTATCATTTCCAGGACATTTTATTTCGTGTGACCACTCAGGCATACTCATAGCTATCCTGTCCATGTTATGTAACAGTCTGTACACTCATATTTTCAACACAAGGTGATATTTAGAGCAGCCCACATTAAACCAATGGGGGGAGGGGGTGCCCTTTTTTTGTTTTTGTTTTTTTCCTGGTTTTTTTTTGGGGGGTGGGGGGTGGGGGGGGGGTAGAAGTATACATGTACTTTAATGGGAATACAAGGTATGATGATGTGATGCACCATACTGTTTGGGGTGGGGGAGTAAATAGTATCTGTAGTGTATTGATAAGACAGGTTGAAAAATGCCCTGCATGTACGTGGGTCCACTTTTGCACATACATGTATATGGGTCCTGTGACCTTGAAAATGATGTCAAGATCAAAATATAAACAGATCAATAAATGATGTCAAGGTACAAATCAGGTAAATTTCAGTTGCAGTCACTCAGCAAGTCTTGTGATATTGTGTTCGCAAACAAATGGTGGATGGATAGAACCATGGACAGACAACCCAAACACACAATGGGTGTCTCCCTTGGGATGGACCCATAAAAGGGGTGAAAATAGATTAAAAATCCCAACTTGTCAACTCCATTTTGCCAGCTGATTATTATTTTGTTTGGCATGAAACAATTGAGATGGGTGGCCTGTCTATGTGTTTGGCAAAATGTTTATACATGTAATTGTCAAGTTTGATGTGATGCAGACATATTGCCATTCGAGGAATGGTCATTTTATTTTTGTCATCATCATAGCTGCTGACTCATTCCATACCAGTCCCTGATTTTTCCATATATTTACCTAGATTTAAGAGGACAATTGCATATTTAAATTCTTCCTGAAAAGAGCTTTCGTTCAAGTACCAACATGCATATAGTCTTAAGTCAGTGGTTCTGGCAATGCATGGCAAGTCATGCTACAGCTGCTGCAAGGGCAGCTGCAGCATGACTTGCCAGGGAGTGCCAGAACCACTGACCAAGGCCTGTGACCATTGTATGGAATGAGTTAAACTAAGGACAGACTTATGGTAAAACTCACCATGTCTAGCATAAGGTCACTTATGTTTGTGTCACTTCACAATGCTAGCCAGGAAGGTATGGTTACAAACACAACACAGAGAGACAGGCAGATGGTGAGAAATCTGGGATTCCATTTTTCCAGGAGGACATTCCTGTAGTGCAGCAGAACTACAGTCAGGAGGAAACACCTATGGCAGTTAAAGGTGATCACGAGGTTACACCTATGCCATTATACAGCACAAGTGCATTTCTCTATAAATTACCACTGCCAAACAGGTATAGAGGATTAGCAGATATTAGCCACTTTCAAGGAAGTTGCCACGATTCTTTATTTTGCAGCCAGGCTGTGCAGACGGTCTGCAGCTGGTGCTCTCAAACCAATATGTACAGTTGATCAATTTGGAAACAAACATTCTTCACCAGTAATAAATTTGCCTGTATGTTTCTCTGGAATTAGTTGCAAATTCTGTACTCATATTTGGCTCATATGCAAGGCAGAGATATTGATTGCTTAAATTGCATGTTCCATAATCCATGTACTATGGTGAGCTATCCTGCTGTTGTGTATGAAATTTGCATCACGGTAGCCTCTCTGATTTGATGCAGCTGAATGCAACAATCCAATATAGTGGGAAAGTAATGCTTTGCCATCAATGAAGACTTAACAAGGGAAAGGGTGACATTTCAGAGAGCCAAAGCATACCATTAACCTTCTGAAGCCTAACTGCCACCATATTGGCTGCACTCCACTATGTTACCAAATCCTGAAATGTGGGTGTAGGGAGGGAGGGAGGGAGGGAGGGAGGGAGAGAGAGAGAGAGAGAGAGAGAGAGAGAGAGAGAGAGAGAGAGAGAGAGAGAGACAGACAGAGAGAGAGAGAGAGAGACAGAGAGAGAGAGAGAGAGAGAGAGAGATTGGAAAAACAAAATGTCTGTAGGCTCCACGACATAAAAAGCTATTCATAAAACATCATGTGCACTGCAAATTAATTACACACATTTTTTTTGATGGCGACACAGATGCAAATGCCTAAAAGTTGTTTTCCATTGGTAAGTCCCAGAAAAATGATAGGTTTGTACACAGTGTAAGGATGATGTTTTTGGTGACTTGAGTGGGCAAGATCGTCTTAACCATTGAGAGTGAAAGCCCGTTACAAAGCCACTGTCTGGTCCCCAAACAAAGTGTCAGATTACTGAAAATGTCAGATAAATTAATCAAACGCAAAGAAAATGCTCTTTTTATCTCTCAAAACTTGACTTGTGCAGTGGATATTTCAGTGCTGTTATAATTAGGGTCACTGTAGTTGAAGTTGAAGGCTGTTTGAACCAATCCTTGGCATTGTCATAACATTGAAAGCCGATATGGGCTATAGTCAGCCCATTTGCTAAAAATCCTTGGACAGAGTAAGGTACATGTAATGGGAAACCCAAATTAGTGTTTTTAACTCAGGTGACTTGTCATCACCTGAGCTTATAGGATGGTCAGTCATCCGTTTTCAGTCCACAATTTATATTTTGACTTGTACAAACTCATTTGTGAGATCCACTTCAAACTTGGTGGGGTCTGTGCCAAATTTGCTCAAATAGTAATGCTCTAGTGATTCTGGAATTTTCATAAATATTTTAGTTCATTGTGTGACAAAATTATCAAAAGATTTTCTGAAACCACTCAGCCTATTGTTTCAAAATTGCATAGGGACACTTCTGGGGATCCCAAGACCTTAATTTGTTCCAACAGGTGGCACTGCAATCCCCCCCCCCCCCATTTTCTTAAACAAGTTTGCGTGTGTTAAAGTTATTTTCGATTTCTTCCCGAAACGTTAACTTAGATTCTTCTGAAACTTGATGGAATGTAGCTTGTGGAAGGGTCAAAGTAAGTTGGGCACTAGATGATGATATTCAGCATCTCAGATTTTTTACAATTTTTTTTTCAATTTGGGTATATACCAATCAATGCATACATTCCCATTGATTACAATACAACTCAATGGAGATTGCAATGGTAAGTCATGTTTATGACGTCTCCAAAACTGTCAACCAGAATTAATTTCCAACATGGTGGGTGCGTACATGTACTTTGAGTGGGTTTCTTCCAAGTTTGTTCAAATGGTCATGCTCCAGTAATTTATGGAATTTTCATGAATTTTGTGGTTCATTTTTTGGCAAAATTTTAAAAGTATTATTCTCTGACTGCCAAGCCAATTGCTTTAAAATTGCATATCATCACTTCTGGGGACTACTGCGCATTTTGTTCAACAGATGGTGCTGTGATTTTTCTTTCATTTTTTTTTTACTGAATTTTTATGTGTTTTTGCTTTTTTATTTCTCCAACAGTGTTGTTTAGATTGTTCTGAAACTTGGTGGAAATGTAGGTCATGAGAGGGTAAACTAACTTGTTAACTAGGTAGTGATAATGCAGAACCCTGAACTTTAACAGCTTTTTCAGTTCAGATACTTGTTGATTGATGCATTCATTCCTATTTATTGCTATGCAAGTCAATGGGAATTACACTGATAATTCACATTTTTAACTTCTCTGCAAAAGCTTTACCCAGAATTACTTCAAACGAGTTAATGTGTAAAAGTGGAAAGAACATCCATTTTAAACTTGTTTCAACAAATGTCCAAGTTATCTAAGGCCTAGCAAAAAATGTATGTGTGGTTCTGGTAACCCAACCAACCGAACTGAAAAGGCCTGACATTAAATAATTTTATGACACATACAAAAAAAAGTTTTAAGCTTCACTTCCCTAATAAAAATTGATCGACCCTGCTGAAAGATTTTATCGAGAAAGTGGCTGTTGTGTGCCACTATTTTCCAATGAAGTCAACTCAAACAGCATTTTATTTCAACTTGTCTGGAGGGTTAACTTGGGAAAACAGCATAACTGCATAGCTTCAGTTGTTCAGTGACTGTTATCTTAATATTTCCCAAGGTACCAGGTGTCCATTCTCCAAGTTACCAGGGCAAAGGGTAATTCAAGTACTTTTTAAAAAATGACTTGCTATCTTAACTTTAATCTGCCCACTCGGTTGTGTCTGAAGCGGTTATCATCATAAGTTACAAATCCAAATGCAACACGATACCCTGGCAAATCATGCATGTGTTGGTGAGTGCCATTTTGAACATGGTGCAATGCATTGTGGGACAGGCACACAAAAATACCTTTGATTTGGATATCAAAGTGAATCACGGCCACGTCATATATCATATCATTATTGATGCTCTGAAATATTTGCAAAATATATACTTTTGGTTTCGTATATTACATGTATATCCCCCCCCCCCAAGATTTTCCTATTACTCTCCTCATTTACAAACCATTGGGTGCAGAATCCACAATTTTCAACATGGCAGCCAAGTCCATGTGGGTTAGTCCCTATTGGATATTTTGAAGAGGTAGTATCCAAAATATGTGTTAAGGGAAGGTTAATTTGTCCAGTGAATGTAATGTACAATATATAATGGGACTTTTCTGGTGTGAGCATTATCTAACAATGTAAAATACAATGCCTTGAAGTTACCAGTTATGGGCGGCGGTGGGGCCCAGAAGAGGAATATTGTATCTGACACCGAAGTCGCCCCCAGGCTATAAATTAAGGAGCAACACTGTCCACAGTGCCTAGAACAACCGCTAGGTCAAAGATGCAGCTTAGTGGAGAAGGGTGCCCAGATCATTGTGGATACAGGTCCGAAACTTACGGTGGATATTTATATAATTGATAACAAAGAATAAACAGGAAACAAATGGATTTTTACGGGTAAGATTGTCAAAAATTGGCCAAAATGGTACTGGAAAGTCTAAAATAAGGGCAAAAAAGTGGAAGACACCTGCTAAACGGGTGACAGGTATGAATCTTAAGTTGATCTGTCCAAAATGTCTTTCAATCAGATGCATACTGCTACATGAGTTACTTGACCAAAATTTGTCAACTAGAAATTATGAACATGTGAAGTATTTAACCTAGGTATTAGAAAAGAAAACAAGGTAAATGGCATATATATACAAAACAGTTAACCGTACAGTGCATGCATGGAGGCAATGAGGACTGGAAATGAGTACAAGACATTGGGGGGGGGGTAGTCCCGTTATACTTAGCATTACGGGTAGGCTCTGCAGGAAAAAACCCCCAATTTTTGACCACTTGTCACTCTCAAAGGCCCCCCTTTTTGTCAAACCATTGATCCTATAGGCCCCCATGTTTTGAATTGTTGCTCCCAGAGACCCCCATAAATTGTACTTGAGCTCAATTACGACTCTTTTTTTCCCGTTTTTGGGATGTGCACCTCTTTGCCTGTGGTAGTTAATAACTCTGTCAATACCAGCTCTCAAAGACCCCCCTATATTTATGGATTCAGCTCCCATTAGGTCTGGGTTCATACCCTCAGTGAAGCCCACCCATCCTAAAATATGGGGGGGGGGGGGGCAAGACACATACATTAAACAGTAACAGAAAAGTGAGGAGAAAATCCTGATCATCATGAGATGAATAATACACGCACTTACAAGAGAATTGCCTGACAGCTGTAACATGGACATATTCACATAGGATCACAAGGAAAGTACCAGTGGAAACTGAATGCTTTACTGCCATTTGTATGAAGTTTTGCTGTCTGGAGACTGAGCGCAACCAGCTGCATCCAGAGACTCTTTATGGTAACTGAGAGTTTGCATGTACAACTACACTGCATGGAGATAACAGGATTTGGTGAAACTAATGCAGGAATCAGAGCCCTATGTACATGTACAATGTATTTCATAGGGCAAGCACAGCTTAGAAATTAGATAGGAAAACTAGTTATTTGTGGGACCACAGAAGTGAGGAAATGCACATGCACTTTATCAGGGGACTTGAGCATTGGAACCAACCAATCATAATGAAGAGCATAAGCCATTGCTCCTGATTCATGGTCAGGGTGGGGCACCTGATGGGTGTTTGGGGATTTGTAAGTGGGCAGCCAGGGAGACCTAACAGAGGACTTAGTGGCCTGAAACATTGCAGTAAGGATACTCGTATTGTCTTCTTCCCTCCAAAGATGCAAAGCCAGGCCATTCTACTCTGAGTGCAAGCATATTTCATATTGGATGTTCTATAATCAGTCATCAACCCTGCAACCAATCGATAAGTTTTCTTTACATATAAATCCATATGATCCCGTCGACTTGGATAGCAGTGGACGGGTGAAATAGAAGGTCTTGGCAGTGGAACATACAACAGATCAACCTGTGACACAGCATTTAAAGGAAAGTGACTGACCAACAAATCAGTGAAGCAGCCAAGCAGGATGACTGGTGTCACAGAGAAAGATTCCCAAGAGTTACAGTATGACTGAACTAGTCTTGATCTATGCTGGAAAGAAGTCTCTTAAAAGCAAGCTGCAAACCGTGCAGGATTAAGGGGATTTTGCATGTACATGTAGCGCCCTCCCCCCCCTCCAACACAAGTAAGTCAATAACAAAAGCCACTGTTTTTAATGAGGTCTTTGGAGTCCTGACTTCTAAATTTAAGAAATCACCCTGTACATGAAGGTGCGTAAATGTATTAGGTGCCCCACCTCTTTAAACTTTCTAACAGTTTTGCCGCTTTTTTATAGGCATTCTAAGGTGCATGGTGGCTTCAATAGTAAAGATGATGATGATGATTATTGGGGGGGGGGGGGGGAGGGGACTTCCTGCCCATATAGCCAAATTAAGGGCCCAAGGGACAATTTGCTAATGTGATGTCATGAAAATGGTATTTAAGAATTGAACTTCCTTTCTATTGCATTCATCAGCGCTTTTGCAAAATGCCTGTGAAAAAAGTGCAAATGCACTGATGAATGCAATAGAAAGTTCAGTTCTTAAATACCTGTAGAGCATATAGCCAATATAAAGTATGATTCTGTGAGGCTAATCATGTGCTTGGCATTTATAAAATTATGATTTTGGTCTGTTTTGGGAGGGGGGGGGGGTCAAGGGGTCAGAAAGTTATGAATGTTGTTTGGTGATAAGTGAAAATAATAACAGTTATGGATAGTGCCCAGAAAGTGAAATTATATACATTGAAAACTGCATTTTCAACTCCCTGTGATTCTTCAGAGGATATGACAACATTTGTCTGCTAAATTTTTGCCTTTTGTATTTCGGTACCGTGACTCTCTGGGCAAATTCCTCTGCTTCAAATTTGATCTGGGGTTATGCGTAGCACCTTGTAAGTAATTGAAGGAGGATTGGTTTTGTTTGAATGGCAGCAATGTGCCTTCACTACCTATTGTGAAGAGTCACAACTACATGTACTGTTTGCGTGCCCAAAACTAAGCCCCTATTCTGCAGCCTGACTTGTTCAATATGAATAGAATCAATTATTGGACAAAGCCAGTTACAATACGTCAGATAGATTGGATATTGTGTTATTGCCGCCTGTATCTGCCTTGAGATCAATGTCAGTGGCTTCACCTGTATAACTGGATGCATTCTTAAGGTGCAGGTAAATGCCATCCAGCGGAGAAAGCTAAATAATGTAATATCTGACAGCTTACTGCACGTGACTATTTCTGTGAAATAGTAAAAAGCTGTGTTTTACTTTATGGATCCATCATGTCGTGCATTTCCACGTCATTTAAATTGAATTTCACAGTTCTTAACCCTTTCTTGTTCAAAACACCCCGAATACCAGGATGTGAATATTGTGTGCCTTAATGTTTAAATAACCTCCACAAACAAGGTTTTTGGGGATAATCAGTTTTCAGCCTGTTTGACTGTGTCTCTGGCTGCCCCACAATGCATCAGCACCAGAATCTGCCAGCAAAAATATCTTATGATTCACACAGGCCACATCAAACTCAAATTTACCTCACTTTTACGCTGACATAATTTCTTGACCTGAGTACATTTTGTTGACCTCACGTGGTCCATGTATATTCAAAGCAGGAGGTATGCAGTCTGGCTGTGACAACTGGTCTTGTTTTTATTTGTCATTTGGAGAGAACATTTTAAATGAGACTCCTAGATGATACCTATCAGAACACTTGTCCTGGCATGGATTGGGTGCTCAGTGCCAGCAAAGGATGTGGAGTGGGTCTCATTGTAACCAGAAAAGGGTTCATTCTTTGATGGATGCTATACCCTTTGATGACCATGCCAGGATGATCACCAAGTGGAACACAGAAAACGCCAGCTGAGTAAGGATAGGTCATTGTACAGTCAGATATGATGTGTGTATAACCCCATGTACAGAACCTACATGTGTGGGTAGGCCAAAGTTGACCAATACCATTAGAACACTTTTGTACATCATGCACTAACTGTTGGTTCCCAGCAGCATTTCAGGAAGACTCTTTGGTGTGTCAGTGAAAGTGGTGATTCTTGGCCCTCTTGCACACACAGACAGAAGTGACCTTTACTAAGCACCTGAGGCAGTTGAAGTTGTGAGTCCCCAGCTATTGCCATGATTATAATTACCAGCGTAGTGTAGCGTAGACTTGATAAGTACGGACATGTGAAAAAAAAGTATAGATCTATACAAATGTTATTATCCAATCATGTTATAGAAGGCCATATACCTGAGTACAGTGGTTCCCTCTAACAAGGTTACCCCAAATGCAACCAAGTGGCCACATTGGAGGAGTGGTCTCTCTTGAGAGGGATAATACAATGGAAATACCACTGTTGTGGTATGGAGAAGTGGTCTTTATAGGGAGGGTGGCCTCTCTTGAGGGGGCTCTGATTGGAAGGAGACCACTCGGCACTGTTTCCCTTTTTGGGGCCCTGCACCTTTATGTGCCCTTCCATTTCTCTAATGTAGAAAATGTGCAATAAATCCACTAAATTTGACCATTATGTAAGAACAATGCCATAATATTCAAAGTGTATACATTTATTTCAGTATGGAACGTTGCTGTGCACCCAGAATGTTAACCCATTCCATACCAGTCCCTGATTTTTCTGTATATTTACTTAGATTTAAGACGAGAATTGCATGTGTAAATTCTTCATGAAAAGAGCTTTCGTTCAAGTACCAATATGCCTATGGTCTTAAGTCAGTGGTTCTGGTACTGCCTGGTAAGTCATGCTGCAGCTGCAGCATGACTTGCCAGGCAGTGCCAGAACCACTGACTAAGGCCTGTGAACATAGTTTGGAATGAGTTAAACGGGACTGGTACAGCAGTCCACTGTCCTTATGAGAGACCACCCGGTCATGCAGCCAGTGTTCCAGTTCCATTATGTTTTCTCCTTTACCATAGGGCCAATACACCAACATGGTCACTTTGATGTGACACAATGGATGGCTTTATGAGACTAGCAATATACTGTTCTCAAACCCACACTGGCTTCATTCCAGTCTTGAATCATGAGCTGTCAGATGTTTGGGTTGATCATGGGGTCACTTAAATGTCTTCAAGAGGTGACTGCGGAAGGTTCTTATGAGAGCAGTCATGCAATTCCTTAATTAATGTTGAAACTCCGTTGATTTAGATACTCACTTGGGTGACATCCCTGCGGCAAGATCTCTAGTAAGGTTGCTGGCTGTGGCTTTTGTTTCAGCAGTTTAATTAAACTGCTAAAACATTCTGCATCAATCTTTATCCGCAGAAATTTAATTGCCCTTGTCTAAACAGATAGAGCCAGGAAGGTATTGATTTACTGTGTTCATTCTTCTGTCTGGATCACAGGCTTCACCAGCAATGATTTACCTGCAGTTAAATGTGTATTAGCACTGAGCTGTTATGCAAATCCTGGGAATGTTTGGTTCCTTCTTCAAGTTAGCTCACTTGACCTCTTAGTCAGCTGAGCTTGTGTTGTGAGCTGTGCTGACCAAAGATCGCAGAGCTTATGTGATCACTTATGTCTGTCTGCCTGTCCTTTTGTCCATCCATCTGTAAACTTTTGCTTGTGAGCATGATACAGTCCACCGTTTTTAAGGTAGGCCCATATAACTTAAGGAACTTATCAAGTGTTTGAAAATCTAAGTCGAGTTTGATATTAGTGGCACCACCTGCAGTACTCTGTAATGTGTGGGTCAAAATGTGAAAATCTTGTGACTGCTCCAACATCTTTAATGTGTGATAGATCTTCATTAGATTTAGTGGGATTGTGGAGGAGGCCAAAGTCTCAGTTACTTTTGATACTAGTGTTGCCACCTGTAATTTGACAAATTGTAAACCAAAATCCGTTTTAAGATAAAAATTTCCATATCTCAAAGGGTAATTGGATTAGACTTGCCAAATTTATAGGATAGATAGACCATGTCCAATGCTAAGATGTTATACAAGATCTGTTACCTTGACCTATTTTTGTAAGGTCACCAGACCTGTTAAGTTGGAAGCAGTGTAATGGTGGGGTGTAGTTTGGACATCAATTGCAAATAGAATTGAGCCTCCTGATCAAAATTGCACTTGAGTACATTGTGTACAAAACTGTACTTTGTGACCTACTTTTTGGGTCACCATGACCCAATGATTGTGTGACCTTGGTGAATTTTCAAGGTCATTAAGCACTTAAAAAAAGGACATTTGATACATTATCTTGATAAAGACTAAGGTGAATGATACCAAATGTACTACAAATGTGTATCATGTGGAAGTTTGATGTTGTATAATACAGTTTATGTCTACCCTTGATTAATTTCTCAAGGTCACGGATTGAATACATTTTAAAAAATAATGTTTCGGTGATGGTAGTAAGCAGAGGATTAGGCCCTTGGGCCTCTTGTTTCAGTTGTTGAATCTCTGCTGCAAAAATACTGGCTGTATTTCTTTGAACTTTGTAGGCTTGTAGTAGTGTAGCTGAGGTAAATGCCTACCAAGTCTCTTTATCAAAAGGAGTTTGCATTTCGTGATTTTTGTTTGCCTCATGTTCACAAAGTGTTGATTACCATTCATCAATGCTTATGTTTATGTGCAGATCATAACTGATTTGAATTTGGGCTTAAATTCATAAAACTTAAAACACATATAAGGTGTGTCATGTAATTAGGTTGCTAGATCAAACATTTGGGTCACTATGATAGATTCATGTACTGTTCATTGCTAAGCAATATAATTTTTTTCTTTCTTTTTGTCATATTTTATTTACATCTCATACATGTATGGCTGTAGAGTACTTCAGACTTGCAGTGAAGGAGCTGTTTGTGACCACTACATGAGTGGTTGCAGAGTGCTCTGTGGACCAGGTCTATATATGACAACACAGTGTATTACATATATCAAATGGCATTTGGCCTTTAAACGTTGTGATGCTGGGACTAAAAGGTGACTCTGTCAAACTCTGTGTAAGCTACTAGGACTAAAATTTCAGTTTTCTATTAAACCCTTTCCTTCTAAGACTAAAGTCTCAGCATTCAATGAAACCCTTTTCTGCTAGGATTAAAATCACAGCACTCTATTGAACCCTTTCCTTCCAGGACTAAAATCGCAGATCTCTATTAAATCCTTTCCTTCCAGGACTAAAATTTCAGCACTATTAAATCCGTTCCTTCCTGGACTAAAATCTCAGCACTCGATTAAACCCTTCCCTTCTAGGACTCTATTAAGCCCTTTATTAAACCCTTTCCTTCCACGACTTAAATTTCAGCACTCTTTTTAACCCTTGCCCGGCTTGGATTAAAATCTCAGCTCTCTATTGTGACAGCATTACTCTCATTGTCCTATGGCCTCTTGAGACTACTCTGAACTTTTGAGAAAAAAACTTTGTCCCGATGGAACTGAAGCTTTGGCACTCAGAAGAAAAAATGTTTGCAAGTTAGGAGTGAAAACCCCATGTCTGGTTTGAAGTTGAGCATATTGTGAGCTGGGACTGCAGTCTCAGCTCTCACTTTACCTCTGTCCAGCTGTGACCACAATCTGAGCGCTTGGAAGTCAATGCTTGTTATGCTTGGACTGTATTCAGAACACTTCAAAAATTTCATTTGATCGCAATCGTCCAGAACAATATTGTGGGAAACTTCCATGGATTTTGATTTAATGTTTGTTAAAAGTTGCAGAATGGACCTCACCTTTCCACCTTAATGGTTTTAGATGAGTCAAAAATTTAGCCTGGGTCACTCTATCTCCAAGAAAAGTTGTTGATGCAAGCATGTTGACTTGATCTATGTACATCCCATTCATTATTCTCATTGAAAGTATTTTACATGAAGGAAAAACATCAACAAAATCATTTAAGCTGACCATGTTTGATATGATACCAATTTTGACCATTTTTATAGAAAATGGTTAATGCACTCAAAGGCCAGGTCAGTAACTTTCCCTGGATGTTACTTACCACACATAATGGATGCAGAGTTTTATAAAACCAGTTTTGACAAGATAGGACAAGGATATGCAGCCATGTTGAGTGGCATGTATACATGTAGTATAGGACAATCTCATGGCCATCCCATGCACCTAAAGTATGTGTGTATTCCAGAGGCAGGTTACCATAGCAACAGGATAGCAGTTACCTTTCCTCTGTGTACAATGGTGGAATTGCCTGGATCTGTTGCTTGCTTCAAGCAAGGAGGCTACATCTAGCCTCCTTGCTTGAAGTAACAAATGTATTGGTCTATTGCCCCAATAAACTCGTTCAGGTGGCTCAAGTTAGAATTGTGCCTTGGCCTGAGGATGCTGGGCCGGAGATTGTATTTACCTTAGCATTCAGCCAGGTCTCTAGGGTGCTGACCTAAGGTTGCTTTCACTATGGCCCCTGGGTTGATAATGTCAGATCGTATTCACCTTATTTTATTATATCCTCCACAAAAAAGATGGGGAGGGGGTCTGTTTTCAATCTCCATCTGTAGTGGAATCCTTACAAGCAAAATATCTCATGATTCATGTGCCACATCAAATTCATATTTACATCAGTTATACCTTGACTATTTCTTGACCTGATTACATTTTGGTTACTTAAACCTTATTTAGGATGTCACAGGACCTGTGTGTGTATGTGTGTGTGTGTGTGTGTGTGTGTGTGTGTGTGTGTGTGTGTGTGTGTGTGTGTGTGTGTGTGTGTGTGTGTGTGTGACAATTGTTGTGCTTGTATCTGTGCATGTCACAAGGCAATGCCGTTGTTTTAGATCATCAATATACATGCATGGCTTGAGACAAAACCATTATTATTTTGCCTCTGTGTGCAATATCAGGCAATATTATATTTCTGCCTAATTTAGTACATTTGTACATGTATATCATGTTGGATACAACATCATTGTCTTATTTTCTTTCTGCAACTTGAGACATTTTTATTGCCTCACTGCAACATTGTCCTTGTATGCCTCTCTACAGCTTTAAACAAGACCATTGCCACATTCTGGTGGTGCACTGGATGCAGTATCAGTCATATCAGTATCTGTATGCAACAGCAGGCAACATCATTGCCTTATTGCCTCTGTGCAATATAGGGCAACATCATTGCCTTATTGCCTCTGTGCAATATAGGGCAACATCATTGCCTTATTGCCTCTGTGCAATATGGGGCAACATCATTGCCTTATTGCCTGTGTGCAATATGGGGCAACATTATTGCATTATTGCCTCTGTACAATATTGGGCAACATCATTGCCTTATTGCCTCTGTGCAAAATGGGGCAACATCATTGCCTTATTGCCTGTGTGCAATATGGGGCAAATCATTGCCTGATTGCCTCTGTGCAATATGGGGCAACACCATTGCCTTATTGCCTGTGTGCACCATTGCCTTATTGCCTGTGTGCAATATGGGGCAACACCATTGCCTTATTGCCTCTGTGCAATATGGGGCAACACCATTGCCTTATTGCCTGTGTGCAATATGGGGCAACATCATTGCCTTATTGTCTCTGTGCAATATGGGGCAACATCATTGCCTTATTGCCTGTGTGCAATATGGGGCAATATCATTGCCTTATTGCCTGTGTGCAATATGGGGCAATATCATTGTCTCCAAAAGCCATAACTGCAGCATTATGCAACATAATATTGTTTAATGTTGCCTTGGTAATGCTTCTTAAAACATTACTATTCAGGAGCACTGTTTATTATTTCTTGGCCTGCATGTACATATTTTCCAGCTCTGCTGACCAAGGTTCACAGAGTTATGCAACCGCTCATGTCTGTTTGTCCACCTGTCTGTCCTTAAACTTTTGCTTGTTAGCACGATGTCGTCCCCAGTTTTCAAGTTAGCCCAATATAACTTTCAGGGCTTATAGGGTGTATGAAAGTCTGGGCCCTTTCAATATTGGTGGCGCCACCTACATTATTATGTAATAACCTATAGTATTATGTAATATACAGGTCAAAGTGTGAAAATATTGTGACCGCAATACTCTCCTTAGTTTTCAAGTTAGCCTTATTTTACTTTCAGGACTTCTAGGGTGTATGAAATCTAGGTTTATTTCGATATTTGGTGGCACCACCTACAATATTATGCAATATAGGGGTCAAAATATGAAAATCACTCTTGTATCTCAAATTTTTGGCAGATCTTTACCAAATTCGATGGGATTGTGGGGGAGGTCAAAGTCTTAAGTTGCTGGTGATACTAGTGGTGCCACCTATAATTTGATGGAATTATGAGCCAAAATGTGATTTAAGATATAAATTTCCATATCTTAGAAAGTAATTGGTTTAGACTTGCCAAATGTATAGGATATATAGACAATGTCAAAAGCTAGAATTTGATACACTATCAGTGACCTTGACCTATTTTGTGAGGTCACCATGCCTGTAAAGTTGGAACAGGTAATTTTGTAATGGCAGGGTGTAGCTTGGACATCAATGGCAATGTCACACAGCACCAGGCCTGTGGGCCTTTTGTATTATGGGCCTGCTGTTAGATTATTTGATTCCTGCATGTTGAAAACATGCTGCTTTAAACCAAAACAAAGAACCTCATCCACTTTAGTGTCCCTTTTATGATATGCTAATTTTAATGTAAATGATTTTCTCCCAGGGGCCTACCAAACAATGACATGTCCAGAGAGTGTGCTTTCTCTTTTTACATGTGTGCAAAGTACTAGGCAGTGACCCATGGTGTTAATTCATCTAATCTGATCAATTAGCATATATACAAACACCAAGGACTACATCAAACACTGATCATCAACCCGGGGTTTGCCTTAAAATCCCGGGTTAGAAGCCAATGCAGCATGGCCACAAGCAAAGTGAATTGTGTGTGCAGTGCATACTGGGAGATTGTAGGGGTCATGGCCAAACAGATGCAAATGTGCAATCCACAGTATGGCAGATGCCTTGGTAATTCTAGAAAAAAAGAGTGTTCCCAGTATGAAGTTACCATCGGGTAGTGGGTAGTGAATTTTCCCTACATATTATTTTACTAGGAATCCATTTCCTTCATTTTGTTGCACATGATAAATATATAAATATGCAGGCACAAGTTACTGGTTTCCAAATGGCACAATCAGTACATCTGAAGCAAAGTTTTTATTTTCCGTTCCCTCCCATATTTCTACTT
This sequence comes from Hermodice carunculata, assembly GCA_964020975.1. NCBI lineage: Eukaryota > Metazoa > Annelida > Polychaeta > Eunicida > Amphinomidae > Hermodice > Hermodice carunculata. The sequence continues at coordinate 15,670,069 of OZ026614.1, forward strand.
AAATTTGCAGCCAGTCTTCAAAAACATCTTGTTATACTTGATATATTTCCATAAAACAGACCAACAGTATTTATTACTTATTCCAGGAACTACCATGTTGGATTTTATTGATCACTTTATTGATGTGTATGCAAATTTCGATATTTTCAACAGTACAGCCCTGTCTAAATTTAATGAGAACAGAAGTTCGTTATACCTGATACTTGGGCACTGAGGCACATAGCATTTAACATTTGGCATTGTTGAAACTTGAAACTTTTTTGTTGGATATTTGCATTTGCAAGGATAAATGAAAGGGTGTGCTGGTTACTACACACTGATCTAAGCAATTACCCAGAGTGCATTGCTGTAAACATGCTGTGACATCATAGGGTCATAGGACAATTGAAAATCTTTTTCATTATATCCAAGGGAGACCCATTTTCCCTGTACATGTATAATGTATATTAGTTATCAATCCTGCCAAGAAATGCAGGCTGTCCCATGGCTGTTGAATGTACAGGCCTCTGTAATGGAGGAACCTTTACTGTAAGTGGATATTGTACAGTGAAACACATTATGGAATTGTTTGGAAACAGAGACTTAAGCCTGCGCTTTATTTCGTGGTTTTACATGTAGCTATCATACCATCAGCGTTATGTGCTCTTTATGAATAAAACTTTCCAGAAAATTAAAATCAGATGCAAACAAGTTTCTGGTTCCAGTGTTTTGGAATGTGAAAGTGTGATTTTTTGGGGGTATATGTATGTGTGATGTTACTTCAGCTTACATTACACTGAAAAATGGGAGACTGTGACAGAACTGCATTATAAGGACATGATTTAGATGGTACATGTATCTCAGGTGTTCTCCACACAGGCATATAAAGAGCTGTTCAATTTTAGTTGTTCATGTAAGTGTCCAATAAATCAAAATATATTTCGGGAGAAAATGATCAAAAAGGAGTTTTTGTAGGAACTTTGTTTTTTTTGTCTGTTTTTCTTTTGTCCAAACACAAGTTTTTAACATTAATTGTTACTAATTTTCTTCAACTCACATAAAAAATAGATTGCTGTGAGTTTGCAGTAGACTTGCCTGCATGGTGGACCTTGACCACCACTACTTAATACATCTATTCTCTGGAATCACATGAATCGAAAGTTTGAATAGACTTTCAAGAAGCAGACAGTATTAAATGGACTCAGTGCACTGCTGCGTGGAGGGTGGCCTGTGGTTAGGGCGTGGCTCTTGGCGAGACTAGATGGGCCTTATTAAAGGGGCACTATGACATTAGAGACACGGAAATTTGTCTGCTGGGTACCCTGTGTGTCATATACCTGCTAGAAAGGCACTGAGCAAACTTAAATATTGTTAGTAACCAGCTTTCAGGCAGAGGAGAGGTTGGCCGTCTGAACACAGCAAAGGTTAATGACTGTGTACAAGGTCCCGAACACATATAGGTTCTTGCCCTGCAACCACATTGACCTTGTAGATGTGCAAACTTACAAGGTCAGTTTGTTCCAGGGAATAAATAAGCCCATGCTCTTTAGCAGTCGTCGGAGACACGCAGGGCTAATTATTCATGCTGTTCAATTTCTTGTGGAATTACATGCACCCAGGGTTCTTGGCTTCAGACAAGAAATCTGCTAGTGTTTTAAGAGACTATTGATATTGCTTGATTGCGGTTGGCCGTGGTGTTTATTTTGGGAAAGGTGTCATTGTCTGTGCCATTATTTGCTGCTGAGCTACTCCGAGTCCCAGGGAGATGTTATTATTTGGGTATTGATGGACTGTCGTCTGGCCTCAGGGTGTTCTTCACGACGCAAACGTAGCAGTCTTACTTACACTTAGTTTCCCACCAAAATTGTATGAAAATTGGAATTTTGAGTTCTTAACCAATTATGGTACATGTGTTTAATTTTTCAAAAAGTGAAATGGGGTGAAACAAGATATCATTGTATTGCTTGGTAAGCAGTGGTGTTGACTCAAGTAATTATCGACCCAGACAGGTGGGTAGATATAGGTGGTACATGTAGATAGGATTTCAAGTCGTGTACTTATTTGACCTTACTTGTACTTATTTGACCTTATGTTCCTTTGCAATGACGTGTGTACATTGTATGTATAAACCATGGACACAATGTGCTTTATCTTAATGAATATATTAAGATTTTGCGGGATGGCTGGGTGGGTAGGTGGAAATAACACATGTTTATGTGCGATCACATTCAATTTATGTGGTCATTTTGTTCCTTCCTGATTTTAATACCTAAACAAGCATACCAATTTTACTAGTTTACATGTTGGACATGAAAATAATGTTTATATTCACACAAATCAAATACTGTACATTAATTGTTGCCAACATGCATGGAAATATACTGCTTTTCAATTTCCACAATAAAGTTTTGAATTTTGGATGATTTATGTTGTCAATTGTTTTCCAATTTGCAAGACTTATGAATTTCATATGATTATGATGGCTGAGCATGTGACAGTGATTTGCTGATAAAATGTAAGGAATGACTGATTATTTGGTAATTGAGTTTCCTCATACAAAATTTTCAAAATGAAATAATCACCAAAGGGAAATACCAATTTGTTCTTTGACTGTTGATTGATATGTCAAAGATAAATTCACTTTAAGTTTCTAAATATTTGGTGGCCACCACACGATGTCATGCACATGCAGCAAGTTTGTTGACAGAAAACTTTAGTTCTTCATGTGGCCACCAGGTGACTGCTGTAGCCTGAAGAAATAATCAAGAGTTTGTGGCCCAGTGACCACAACGGCCTGTGGTCTTGGCACCACACCACGGGTAGTGTATGACAGGAATAATTACACATGTTATTTTAAAAAAAAACAACCACTGAATTACAGATATGATTTCTACAGGTGAAAGGCCATGTTGAATGAACCCCGGTAACAAAGATTGACATTAACACAGAAGGCAAGAGAGGGCTCTTGTTTTTGTCTCGTTTCACCTCCAGTTGTGTGTCTCATTGAGTGTCGTTGTGTTACAGCTCAGATGAGTGGTATGAAGGATGACCTCCAGCGCAAGGAAGTTGAACTCCACCAGGAGAAGGACAAGGCTACTGATCTCGAGGTCAGTCCGGATACTTTTTTATTAAAAGAGGCAAAAAAAAAAAGTGGACAATTTTAGGGAAATGGGCCACTTTAAATCAAATTAAGGGTGGTGCAGACTATTTTTAAGAGTGTATTTCTTTATAAAGTAGGCATGCAATAAGGAAACTTCATGTAATTACAATAAAGATGAAAAGCTGGTAATAACCCAATATATTCCTGTGTTGAGAGGCCATATACATAAATGTATATCCCTGTACATGTACCTGGTGACAAGTTCTGCTACTAGCAAGTAAGTATACAGGCCACAGCCATTATGTATTGGCCGCAGTTTTTATAACTGTTGTATTTATTTAGAGTGAAATGTACATGGGCATATTAGAGTACAGTGAAATCTCCCTATTGAGACCTCCTCATAAAGGCCACTGCCTATTACAACCACCTTTCTACTTTCCTGGTTCTATCTATATTTATATTCTGTATCAAGATTACTGCCATCATGACTAATTTTTTCCAGTCCCATGGCCCTGAATACAGAGATTCTTTATAGATATAAAATCTTGCCACTGCCTATTACAACCACCTTTCTACTTTCCTGGTTCTATCTATATTTATCTTCTGTATCAAGATTACTGCCATCATGACTAATTTTTTCCAGTCCCATGGCCCTGAATACAGAGATTCTTTATAGATATAAAATCTTGTCAAAGTACAAATGACTGCAGGGGCACCTACCTCCATGTTGAGTTTTGTTTGTTAATGGTCCATGAAAATTAACACATAAACTGTTGCAGATACATGTACCACTGAAATTGACCCCAGTCTAGTCATGAGAAGATGAGGCTGGATGTTTGTGACACAGGGAGGAATGTTTGCAGAGAACTGATGTATAATAAATAAAGGCTGGCATACCTCACTGCCAGTAATTGCAATCTAAAAAGTGCTGCAGTTATGTGCTTATAATGCCTCATGAAGTCACAGCAGTTTCACTGTAGTGGAGAGTATGAAGTTTTCAGACTATAACAAAAGTGAAACAGTGTAACTTGCATTTAAGACCATGAACAAAAAATGCACCAAAATGGATTCATTTTTAAGAGTGATAAATTTGACATATAGTTGAAATTAACTCTTTGAAAGCCATACAATGTGATCTGCAAGCTTTTGAACCCTTTCCCCCTCAAACTGGCCAAAACCAGCTGGTGGTCAAATGTCATCTGCTTCAGCATTTTCAACTAATTTCAACAGTCATGAAAAACAATTTGACTGAGAAATGTACATGAGACTTATCAAGATCACATGCCCTAGGTCAACAGCTTTCCTTGGCATGGGTTGGGCACTAAGTGCCCAACCCATGCCAAGGAAAGCTGTTGACTAATCATTCTATCATTAATGATGACAAAAAACAAATAAAAAAAAAGAAAACAGTTGACATTGAAGATACTTGCAGTTAAGACCCTAGCTACATCTAAATTATTGTTCCCTGTTTCAGTGTTGAATGTACAGGCGGTATTTATGCAGAGTGAGCAATCAAGTATTTACAAATATGTTTTGAAGAGTGGTACATGTATTGCAAAGGTTAAAAATAACACTATGCATAGAAAGATAGATAAATGATCAGGGTTTGAAGACACTTCATTTTGAATTTTAAGTAAAAGCACTACAAATTAAGAGGATAAAACGGATCTATAATCAACCACAGGATAAGTGGCAGGCTATATCTTTCAAGCTTACTTTCCCAACATTGAAGTAGAAGATTTAGTCTTGAGTAGATGTTGCTTTGACACAGAAAAGAAACAGATACCATTATTTTGTAAGCAGCTTTTACAAGTGTGGACAGATTTCAAATCTTGTTATATACCAAAAGATGCCAAAGAGGTCAGAAAAGAAGTTATATGGTTTTTGGGTACATTACATATAAATGTCTACTTGCTGACCTACGTTCTGGGTCACCTTGACCCAATGATTGTGTGACCTTAATCTATCTTTCAAGGTCATTAAGCACTTCAGGAAAGCACATTTAATTCAATATTTTGATAAAGAATAAGACAAATGATGCCAAATGTACCACAAATTATATCATGTGGAAGTTTGATATTGCATAATATGGATGACCTTGATTAATTTTTCAAGGTCAAGGTTTGAATAAATTTCAGGAAATTATGTTTTTTGGTGATGGTGGTCAGCAGAGCATTAGGCCCATGGGCCTTTTGTAGTTCATTTTTTGGAAAATCATTAAAATAATTTTCTTTGAAACCACTTGGCCTATTAGTTTGATATTGCATAGGGACACTTTTGGGGACCTTTACACCTTAATTTGTTCAACAAGTGGCACTGTGATTTTATATAAATGTGTGTGTGTGTATATATATATATATGTATGTATGTATGTATGTATGTATGTATGTATGTATGTATGTATGTCCAGACTGACAGTTTTGACACAATAACTTGAATAGTTTTTTGCTTAGGGCTTCCATATTGCACATGCTTATAGTCCTGAATAAGGTCTCGGACGAATTGGAAGATGGGTGACTTTCACCTAATTCCCAAGGTCACAGAGCATTTTTGTGAATTTGGTTTTCAAGCAATAACTTGAAAACTTTTTGACATAGGCCTGTCAAATTGCATTCCAGTCCTACATAAGGTCTTGGACAAGTTGGAAAATCCGTGACTTTGACCCAATTCTGAAGGTCACAGGGCCATTTTAGTGAATTTGGTGTTCGTGCTATAACTTGAAAAAAATTTTTGCATAGGTGTTTCATATTGAACATGCTTATAGTCCTGCATAAGGTCTCGCACAAGTTCAAAGATAGGTGAGTTTGACCCAATTTCCAAGGTCACAGAACCATTTTAGTGAATTTAGTTTTCATATAATAGGTTGAAAAGTTTTAACATAGACCTTTCTTATTGCACATGGTTTTAATCCTACATAAGGTCTAGGATAAGTTCGAAGATGGATCACATTTTGCCTGCAAAGCAGACCAAGTTCCATGTAAAATACACAGCTGGGGTCTGCTTTGGAGGCAAGCATACAGTAATATTCTTAATAATTGCAATGTAAGTCAATTGGGATTGCTATGGTAATTCACATTTATGAGATAGATTCACTTCAAACTTGGTTGGATGTACTTTTGGTGGGTCTCTACCATCTTTTCATTTTTAAGGGTCTGCGCTGAGGGGACCCTTTCTGTTTTCGGGTTGTCCGTCCAGATGTGCACATGCTTGTGACCGTGATATCTACAGAATGCCTTCTTGTATTTTGCTCAAATTTGGCAGTATACTTGTTTATATCAGCTGGCAAGATGAACTAATTAGATTTGGGTGTCACCATGACCTAATTGGAGCTAATGACAGGCTAATTACATGCTTGTTAGGGGTCATTACCACAGTATGCTTATATAGCATACCAAGATGAACTGATCAGATTTTGGTGTCACCATGACCTAATTTGAACAAATGGCAACCTAATTATATGTTAGTGGAGCTCGTTACTGCAATATCTCCATGATGCTTCCATGTATCTTGCTCAAATTTTTACAGTATGGTTATCTTGTAGATCAGGATGATCTGATTAGATTTGGTGTCATCATGACCTAATTTGAGCAAATGGCAGCCTAATTACATGTTCATTAGGGCTCATTAGCATGATATCTCCAGAATGCTTCCATGTATTTTGTTCACATTTTGCAGCATAATTATCTTTCATGACAGTATGAACTGATAAGACTTTGGTGTCACATGACCAATTTGAGTAAATGGCAGCCTAAGTACATGTTCATTATTGCTCGGTACCATCATATCTCTAGAATGCGTCCATGTATTATACTCTAATTAAAGTTTGATAGGAATAATGAAGGGCCCACCTAATGGGGGGATACTTTTTTTTTTCTTGTTGTCTTTCTGGATGTCCGTCTGGATGTGCACATTCTCGTAACAGTGACATCTACAGAATGCTTCCATGTAGTTTGCTCAAATTTGGCAATATGCTTATCTTACCTGGCAAGATGAACTGATTAAATTTTGATGTCACCATGATCTAATAAGAGAAAAAGTCAGTCAACGCTTTACATTGAAGGTATAAGTCAACGCTTTACATTGAAGGTATATCTAGTTTTTTGTATGTGGCGACATTCCTGTGACATTATCCCCCACCCAGGAAGTATAATGGGTGGAAATGTGGCTGGCATGAGCAGCAACTTGTTATTTTAAAACTACCATCAAAATTATTATTTATTTTGTTTAGAGAGCATTGTAACAGTTCTTGATGAGCCCAGACACGGGTGAAACATGTTGAGCTGCTCTCTACTTAAAATACTGAAAAAAAAAAAACTGTTTCAGAGAGGCCCAGAGCCCCCAGGCACTTGTCTGGTTTGTTTATTTACCATCAAAATTAAGGGTTATATTTATTTATGTTTCTTTTTTTCCTTACTTTGGTCACAGTTCATCTTTTTAAGGTACTGAAAACAGGTTGTAGGAATACAGTTATGCTGACCATGCATTTTGTTCACTATGTTTTTTTTTCTCTATATACACCGTTCTGATTCTTTAAGCCTCTGAGAATGAGCCTTTACCAGTCAGGACAAGAATAGTCAATGTATACACAGAGAATCTTTGATCTGCAAATTGTGCACTTAAGTCACTACGTACATGTGAACTCGAAATGGTTCTGAAAATACGGTCACTTAAGAGTAGAGGTACGTTATCAGACTGTTGCTTGCCACTTGTCTTCCCATCATGTGTACTTAACTTGATGCTCTGTATCCTGGCATTTGATAAGTAAAGATGGTGTTATATTAGGACTTCTGGAAATAAACAAACCAAAAGTGTGTTTGCTTTGGAGATGGCCCTCAGAATCCAATGCACAACATGAAAGAAATTAACCCTTATGCTAAACTTGTAATTTGAAAATAAACATAGCATCATGCCATTTTTTTCTTTTTTATACAAAGTTTACCATAGGCCAGTTGGTCCATACATAGTGACTTGTTCCTGTAACTTCAGCTTCTCAGTGAATTGGCACAGAAAATTGACAACAAATAACATAAATGAAATAAAAAATGCCCTGGTGTTAGTGGGATAAGTTTAAGGTGAAGACAGTAGCTCTTACATGCCTGGCCACAAGTGTGAGTGGCTGCCTGGCCCAGTGCTGAGCCAGGGGAAGTTTTGTGGTGACTGATGTTGTCATGTGGGTGTGTTTCTCAGGACTCCTTACTGGAGAGCAGGCTTAAACACCAGCTGGACCTGAAGGAGATCTGGCGCCTTGTCCACAAGGAGATAGAGACAGAGTGCCTGTCTGACAGCCAGGTGAGTACCCTGTATACACAGCCAGGGCTTCTCTCAGTTCACGCTGCAGGCTGACCCTGTGTTGAGCAGGCAAGGGTGACTTCCTTGTGCATTGTGGATGCTGGTAGTCAAGGGTTTGTTTCAGGTAAGTCTGATACGAGAGATGCAGGGTCTTATCTTGGCATTTGTCTGTTTTCTGGTTTTCACTCCATGCAGGAAAAAGTTTTTGTCACAACAGAGGGAGTAATAGTTGCACACTATATAGTCAAACACCACCTCCACGGGTGACCAGGTTGTAGTTTCTCAAGACAGGTGGACTCTTGTAGAAGGTTTAACCCTACCCTCCTTAAACTGGTCAGGACTGGCTGGTGGTCTATGTTTGCATCAGTGTTTTCAACTATTTCAACAATAACGACAAGCAGTTTGAGAATTGTAGATAAGACCTATCAAGATAACATGACCCAGGTCAATAGCTTTCCCTGGCATGGGTAGGGCACTTAACCCATGCCAGGGAAAGCTGTTGACTCAGTGTTAATTCAAGGGGAAAGGGTTAAATAACATGAATAATATACAAATAATATACAAGTATCATGAAATGATGGGTCTCTCATTTGATTAGTCTCTGGTGACAGAGATTACTGGAAGTCTATCTTGAAGAGAAAGGCTTAACAATTCAGTCTGTCTATATTATATTGCTACTTTACTAACAACAAGAAAACATTAGTCACACCAGTTTTATTCTGGCTTGAGATTTCTTTCAGACGTGTCTCATTTTATGTTTACAAATCAATAGGATCAACCTTTGATGCTTGCCTGCATCATGTATGGTCTCATTTTTTGCACTTTTTTCTCCTCCTAGGTTAAAGTTTTGTAGGAGTGGCATATTTGTGAGAATTTATCTGTATATTGACAATGGTGTACAAAATATGGTTACCCCTACATTGCCAGCTCCATAGATTTCAACATTAATAGCAACAGTTTGTACTAAATGACTATCAGTCTTTAAACAACTTCAATAAATTTTCATGTATCTGACGTAAGAGGGGAAAGCCCTTGTCACAGATTTGTTCAGACTAAAAGGTTTCATGTGTAGATATACTATTACAAATGTCTATACATTGCTGTTACCTTGTAACAAAGCAGGTTTATTCAACTTTTGTCACAAGAGTGCAGGAATGTTGGGTGTATGTTGGGCCCTTGATTGCAACTATGAAGTCAGCGTACAGACATGTAGGTACTCCCAGGTTGTGCCGCTACCAGATAATTCCACATGGACCGGAACAAACAAATATTTAACTGCTGTGATCTGATGCTTGTAGTATACTTTATTATAATTATCTGCCTTTGCAGGTTTTGATTGCCTTTTAATACGGGGACCCTCAAAAATAGCAGAAACTAGTGAGGAAAGTAATGTAACTAACTGCAGGTATAAGGAAAGCAGAATCATCTACAGAGCTGTTTCAGTAAAAACCAAAATTGTCACTATTTTGGACAGAACAAACAAATAACAATATTAAAGCAACAAAATGAACTCCCCTTTGAGTCCAAGGAGTTAAATCAATGGATATTTCAATGTTTGCTGGAGTACTATCAAAAGAGATGTGTGGTGCAATATTTGCTTGGTATATAATCAAAAGAGAATTTGTCTAGGTAATGTAGATCAGTGTTGCTGAGTGTAGCCCGCGTGGGTCACCGTGCTATACATGTGCATCATGTTTGTGTACAGTGTATATGAGGGGTAACTCGGTGGTGGTCAAGGCATCGTATTCTGGGCATGATACGTCTTAATAACTGTGCCCCGCTCGCTCCCTTTATGTGACTTCAAGGTAAGCAAGGCGTTATTTGTGTACATCTGTTTACATTTAATTTTTTGCTGAACTCTTGCAGTTCCAAGTGTAACTAAAGTCGATCTACTGAATTCAAACTAGTCTGAATGAATTATAAGGATCCCAGATTCATATTTCTCATAAAAAGACCTTTCATTCAAGTACCAGCATGCCTGCAGTTCCTGATACAATATCCCAGGTCAACAGCTTTTCTTGGCATGCATTGGGTGCATTACATCCAATGCACACTGAGAAAAGCTGTTAACTCAGTCCAAAATTTGGCACTGAAAGAGTTGAATTCTTTTTATTTTTTTTCATTTTTGGAGTGTGTCAGCAGATAGGCAACATGAAGTTCAGTTTGTTGTAAGAGTTTGTATGAAACTTCCTGACCAACACAAAAGGTGATCATTCAAAACAGGTGGTCTCTCATGACAGCTAATCCAGCAGGGAGAGAATTCACCATAAATTGGTCTCTCATGAGAGAGTGATTTTCTTGGAACAGGTAGGGCCCCTGAGTAGTGATGTACCTCTGGGAGACGGGCAGAGGCATGGTAAACCCATACGTGTGTGTATGTTTACAATCAATAGGCAGATCTCCTGAGCATGTTCCACAAATCCTCTTATCTGTCAGCTTCATTAGTTTTAAATGTTTCATAATTTGTATTGATTTTGCTTTCATGATTGTTTTTAGCCTTTATTGTAGTATTTCGAGTAAAAACAAATAAAGGCAGATTGCAGAGTTTAACAATACCCATTTTTGTTCGCTTCAATGTGCAACAAAAATAGTATATGCACGCATCTGATGTAATGAGTATTTAAGTACATGTACATCATTGGTACAACAATGAATTCGAAGGTAAAGTGACATTGTCATATCTCCACTGGGAATATAGTGTTCCCTCTATAGTCCTAGCCGATGGTCCACAGAGTAGACTGTTATAGCAGAACTGCCGTATAACAAAAGGATTTCTACGATAGGCGTAATGGGAAAAGCACATCAGACCGAGCCAAGGAACTGCAGTGTTATATCAGAGTATAATGTGTGGTGATGGGTGTTACAAAGTATGACAATGTGAAGGGAGCATGATGAACATAGTGGCTTGGTTCACAGCCAGATATCTCCGCCACACTCATAACTGTGAGAAACTTACACAACTGTGTCAATGCAAGGCAGAGAGAATCTGTCGATCTCCAGAAAATAAACTTCCTATAATTGTTGCATGAATGGAGCATATTGGGAACCTAGGCAGCGGTCATTTTCTTGATATTTTTTTGAATATTTTTTATGACAAAATCACAACTTTATATTAAATTTCAGAAAAAATTCTAATGACATGTATCAGCAACTAATTGTACATGCATAATTGATTGCTCTAGTTAAGAAGTGTGTTAATTCTGTTCTATTATCTGGAGATTAGGAGTTAATTTTGAGGAAAAAATGGATGGCATTACTCCTAAAAGGAGACTTGTTTCTCTATAGCAGGCATTAAGTTCCCAAAAAACAAAAGTGGCATGAGATTTTTCAAGAAAATATAACAAGAAGACCTGCTTGGTGTAATGCGCGCAGTCAGTCTGTCTGGCTGCCCACCCTGCTGCTAGCTACAGTCATTTGCAGGAACTTTTCTGGAAGAACCTTGGCACTGTTTTATAATGAAGATTATTTCCAGTTCATACTAAGTAAAAACTTGGTATACTGATAGTACTTCATGAACATCCTTAAGGCAGTTTATTTCTTTTTTGTAGGTTTACCATAATAATAATTTTTAGGTATTGGCTAATATTTTGTTGTGTGAAGTAAGTCAACTTTAAAATTCACATTCAGTAAATGAAGGGAAAAAATTGTTATATATTTTTGGCTTTGATCATGTGGAAGCTTAGTTTTTAACTAGTGACTGTTAATCTTCAAATTTGTATTATTTGAGAGCATGAAATTGCCCTTCAGATTTAACTGTAAGTTTGTGAAAACTAAATATTATTTTAGGAAAGGAACTTTGAGAAGGAATTTTTTGTGTGTATATGGTAAACTGAACAATTTTCTGTTTTGTAAGGAAATATAACAGAGTTACATTTAAGGCACATGATATTCATTCATTCATTCATTCATTCATTCATTCATTCATTCATTCATTTTATGGGGAGGGGGCATGTAGGAACTGTGCTCTAGGGTTATCTTTTATGCATTTTCTGCTGTGGTAAGGTTCTGTTTTGTTTATTTTAGGGAAGGGGGAGGGGAGTTCCACCTCAGATCAAATGAATGTTCGTGATTACAAAAAAAAAAAAAGAACATGGGTGAAGGGTATTTTCCATAGAAGGCTTCCAGAAGAGTTAACCTTGGGACAGTGGTTCAAGCTGTTTTATTGTTGTGTATATTTGGGGTCATAAAACGGCCAGGGTATTTATTGGCAGTCATAGCTATTGACACACACTTGACCTGTGACCTTTCTACCTGGCATCTATCTGGTGAGATCACAGATTGATAGATCTCGCCAAACTATGTAGATGTGCCTTGTCCTTAGTGCCAGATAACTTGGCTCTTCAGACCCAAGTTTACAGGAAGCAGCAGGAGAGGTTTTGAGGCCCAAGAAAAGACTTTTTGAGAAGTGTTGAGGTGTTGGTAAAAGGATTGGCTTTTTACGAAAGACAGGTGTCTGGGTGAGGATTGTGAGCGTAAGATACAGGAATTAGCATCAGTGATTCTGAATGTCTGTCAGGGGACCTTGGGGATTGGTACATTCATTGTTGTTCTCTTCTCCCCCATTCCACCCAATCTGATCCTACAGCTGTCATAGCAAACATAATGTGAAGTCTGTGACCTGGCAAAGCTTATTTCTGCTTCAGTTGACATTGAACACTTTCACCGCTACCCATTTCTTGGGTTGGGCTCACACCTGTGCATCCCTGTATCCATGGTAACAGAATAATACAAACACACCTTGGATCGAAATAAAACTTCAATGGACAACAGATACCCATTAATAAAGTCAAAGCTGTAAGCACAAATGTCAATTTAAGTGTTTATATGTACCCCTACATTCCAGATTGTTTACATTCCCAGTGCAATAAGGTTTATACACATGGTACCTTTTGAAACATTCATTACATGTCACAAAATTCTACATTGCTGAAACATGGATCTGGTTTGGCATCTTTGCACGCTTCTACTGCGTACATGACAGGCACGTGTTGGCCACAGCATTGTTTGTGTAGTGGGGACAGCGTAAGCTCATGCCCTGCTTCAGGCCCCCAACCAAGCGGGTAGATGGGTCAGTGCGAATAGGATGGACTGTTTGCAGGCTAGATGTCGCCAGCGCCACCTGGTGCAGGGTCAATATCACCACAAAATTCTATGATCTCACCAATGAGTTTGTCAATGAATTCAAGCAATGTTTTCTTGTGTGGTTTACCATGCAATGTGAGGGCATTCTATGCAGTAACATGCATCATGGAAATTCAAAGTTTTTTGGCCCATTTGATTGCTTTTCTCATAGGAGGGTAATACTAGAGCATTTGGTCCGCCGTGTCCACTCTTTTCATGTGAGCATTGTAATCAATAGCTGCCTTAGGCTCTCTACTCTCTCCCCAGCTGCCCTGTCAGTCTTACCTGTCTTGTCCTTTGCAATGTCAGGCATTAATTGTCTATATCATATTCATAGTCCTTCTGTCTTTCCAGACAAGCACATCACCTTTCTCCAGAAAATAACATCTCCCTTATTCGTAGAGGCTACTCCATCACACAGTGCCTGTGTCACACCTCTCTTCAGACACAGGGTTCTACAGATGTCTTCTTTGTTTGCCAGAGGTATTTCTGCCAAGTTTACAGGGTTGTAATAATTATGCAGATACACTCCATAATAATGTTCCCATATGGTTCAGATAGAAAACCCGTCACATTTTCCCCAATAGGGGTGATCTTGATGGGTTTAATTTCTTGACACACAGCCTTATGATCCCATGATGCGTGTTTGTGACACCTAGTGACCCATGCCATTTGAGGTCAGGTGGGTCAGCAAAGCCCATTACATTTCAGTGAACCTGAAAGTTTTACCCTGCATACGAGGACGATTTTTGAAATTATCATCTTGCAATCTACTTGAAGTACATATTATTATCTTTCAAATACACCCAGGTGTGATAAAATGAAAGTTTATTGCTTATTTGGCAACATATAGAGATGCTAAATTTATATCTGCTAATTCCCCATGTTAATCTATGGAGGAAAAGTGAGGGTCATGGAAAGTGACCACAAATGTGGGTGGTCAGCCATGAACAGGATAGGCAGCACCACCTGTAGGCGAATTTAGAACTAACCCAGATATAGACTATATATTGTCCTCCCCTGGCCGTCATAAGGGTCAAAATTCCATATGTATCTTTTTTGAGACTCTGCAACAATGTCAGCCTTCATGCCATATTTATCTGGCTTTGCAAGATTATACACTCTAAATACAACATACTGGCCTACCTCTCCAAGTCAACATCTGTTTATCAAGGGAAACTACTCTGGTAGGATTGGTAAATGTGCCTGAATTTATCTATCGGTGATCAATTGTTGTACAACCTGTCTTCACAATTAGGCTCAGCTTCATTGTCACTGAAGTGCAAAAACTTCAAAATCAGCTCTTTAAATCTTTCCTGTCCCACGGTGTATCCAGAGAGTGAGCAATAGTATTTTTGCATTTGTGGACCAATATAATATAAAGTTCAGTTAGGGTAGTTCTGTCAATTTCTATCAAGAGCAACAGAGCCATAATTCTCCATATTTGTTTCTGTTTTGTTTGGTAACAGGATGCCATTTTCTCATATGTGAATTTTGCTTCTGTTCAGTTTGGCTAATGAATTAGTTAGCATATGGATTTGTCTGGTCCACAGTGAGGTCAACAAGTTCATCTGTGAAATAAAGTCTTAGCCACCCAAATGGCATGTCTTCATTGTCAGCTAGCCTTATTTTGATATCCAGAATTATCTAGAAATGATTATAAATTTAGTTATATATCTGTATTTAGCCAATTGTCACCTGCCAGAATTGTCTGTGGCCTAGCTGCCTGGACATGGTGGTATTTGTTGACGTGCACAACTTATGCCATATGCCCCTGGGCACGGGCACAGCCATGCCCATGCATGTGTTTACAGCCATGCCCATGTGTGTTTGCAGCCATGCCCATGTGTGTTTACAGCCATGTCCATGTGTGTTTATAGCCATGTCCATGTGTGTCTACAGCCATGTCCATGTGTGTTTACAGCCATACCCATGTGTGTTTACAGCCATGGCCATGTGTGTTTACAGCCATGGCCATGTGTGTTTACAGCCATGTCCATGTGTGTTTCTTCCTTATCCTTGGCCTCTCTGTGTGCATATATCTGGATACAGAATGAAGTAATTTGGTTTAATTCAGATACCAAGATAGACACGAAACATATTATCCATTGATCGTGTCCAACAAGCTCAAATAGCCCAGTAACATGAACAGATAGAGGGGGTGTCCCAATACAAACTGTATGCCCAGTGTCCCAAACTGCCCCATTCTTCCCTTTATTTTACCATTGGCATCATATCCCACTGTCATTATTATGTTTAAGGACGACATGTTTTTGATTTGTGCTAAAAACTTACAAATTATGATGCTCATCATCTTGTGTGGTATAAATTGTTCATGTACAAATCTCTGTGCCTCAACTAGACGGTAGAAGTGTTATGCAAGACATTTGTGACAATGCACTATCAAACTGAAATCCCTTTTTACCCTCCCAGGTGGGTCTGGGATGTATCAAGGTATGTAGTAATCCTGGGAAGTTTTATTTGTTTGATAAAAACAAAACAAAAATACCTGGATTTTTGCTGGAGTAGGCCTATCTGGATTAGAATTTTGGCTAGCACTGGCAGTCTATTGTTGGCTGAAACATGGTTGACACATATCTGGTCGTTGTTGCCAGTCTCATCAGCCGAGGTCACACTGACACTGCTAGCAATTGTGCTGATTAGGCATTCGTCTTCATAACTGCTAGAGTTACTGGCTTTTCTGACTTGGAGTCACCAGCTATTTCATTCAATGTCATGTCAATGGCTTCTTCAGCCATGTGTAATGATACTTTTCAGGTGGCATTCTTCATAAATGGTGGATTAGAGTCACTTTGCGTGGCATCTGACATTTCATGATAAGAGAGGAGCTTTGGAACTTCACATTTCCATTATTGATGAGGAAAAGAACATGTTGGAACAACTACTGTTTACCCATTTACACGTTAGAAAAATACTTTTAGCCATAAATATTGCTATAGTACAGTATCATAGCACCTGTATACATTCACGAGGCAGTTAGACGTCATGGATCATTACATGAACAGCGTAACTTGTAACATTACTAATTAGTGGAAGCAGTGCAACCTGAGAATTCTCAGGATGCACACTGAGAGCAAGGTCCTTCTAGCCCCAAAATTCTCGGGCTGCACGCTGAGAGCAAGGTCCTTCTAGCCCCAAAATTCTCAGGCTGCACGGTGAAAGTGTTAAAAGCCATAAGCAAACTGATTTAAGGCTTGTCCTCCTTCCTAATTGCAGTAAAATATATTGAAAACACCAGCACACACAGCATAATTGGTTGCTCAAAATTCCTTCATAATTACAGTTTATTTCAGACTGTACAGAACATTTCCAACAGTTTTGCAACAAAAGGGCTGTAATTTAACTTCTTACAGCACAATAAGAGTTGATTTAGATCCTTACTGTATTGATCTTAGGCCCATGCCCCTGTTGTCCTTATCACCTAAGTTGAACACACATCACAAGGCTACTTATTTTCACATGTACATATAGTTTGTTTATTTTGGGCATTTAACTGCACTTCAAATTTGTTATTTTTGGACATAGTTCCTATCAATTAAACCTATGTAAAATGCTATTTCATTGTTTTTTTATTTTCATGGTTTTGTGCCATGAGGGAAATAAGCCAAAATAAAAATACATCAAAATAGAGTGAATAGATAGTAAGCTGAAAGCATTGATACAAGACTGAGATTGTGTAAGTGCCTGGCACCAGCCATTTAATTGGCCAGTCTTAACCTGACCTTACCTTTTGATGCTTTCTGCTAAACAAAACAAGGTCGTCATTAGGTCACGTATAAATATTCATTTGAAATGGCAGTCATGCCGACTGATGACTTGGTCATCTGGATATCTCTGACACCAGCTTGATTTTACTGCAGTGTCTTATGCCTTTGGTGTGAAACCTGTCTATACAGACCACCTATAAGTACACATGTATATACAGACCACCTGCAAGTAGGAACCTGTGTATACAGACCACTTATACATGGGAACTTGTCTATAAGACCATTTGTAAATGGAAACTTGTCTATACAGACCACTTATGCATGGGAACTTGTCTATAAGACCATCTGTAAGTGAAAACCTGACTATACAAACCACTTATACATGGAAACTTGTCTATAAGACTATCTGTAATTGAAAACCTGTCTACACAGACCACTTATACATGGAATCTTGCCTGTAAGACCATCTGTAAGAGGAAACATGACTATACAGACCACCTATATATGGAAATGTATCTATAAGACCATCTGTAAATGGAGACCACATATAAGGAGACACCTGTATATATACAATGTACACCTCAGGTAGGTAGAAACCTGTCTATAGAGACCACTTATACATGTGAACTTGTCTGTAAGACCATCTGTAAGTGAAAACCTGACTATACAGACCACTTTTACATGGGAACTTGTCTACATGTTTAAGAGCATCTGGAAGTGGAAACCTGTCCATACAGACCACCAAGAAGTATAAATTTGTCCGTTAAGACCACCTGTAAGTGCTGATGGATATCAGTTAATCTTTATTCATTTCATACGTTTTGAGTCACAACACACGGATTTAACCAACATAGAATCAGTACTTGATTAACTATTAAACACAAGAAGATTTACCTTAAAGCACTGCAATTATGATACCAATACAACTCGCAAGAGGAAATTGTGTAGGCTATGCCTGTTTTCCAATTGCCTTAATAATAAATGTGTAAACCAATACAACTGACGTACATGTACTTCCATATTATAAAATATGTGTAAACCAATACAACTGACGTACATGTACTTCCATATTATTGTCAACAAGTTCTCAGTACGTCCTATGGGCTCCATACAATGCTCACTCAGTGTTAGAAATAAAAAAAAAAAAGAATTGACGTGTATGAAAGGCACCAAATATGATGTGATGGTAGAGGGCTTTGAGCTTGGTTATAATCTGGACAAGTCCAGAGTCAAAGTGTCTGCAAACAAATTCATTTGTCTTGGACAAGTGGATAAGTCTCATTTTTCGCACTGGTCTTGTTTATATTTCTTTGGAGGAGCATCTCTTGAAAGCTGTTATATGATTGCTTGAATGTAGCCTGTCAATGGTGTATAGATCACAGGTGTTGGTACAACAGTTACATGACAACATTAACCCTTTCAGTACCAAATTTTGGACTGAGTCAACAACTTTTCTCGGCACCCATTGGGTGCAGTGCGCCCAATGCGGGCCAAGAAAAGCTGTTGACCTGGGGCATTCTCTCTGGAACTATACGTATACTGGTACTTGAGTGAAAGGTGTTTTTACAAGGAATATGAGTCTGGGATACTAATGATCATTCAGACTTGTCTGATTTAAGTAGGTCGACTTGAGACGTGATTGGCACTGAAAGAGTTAAAACACAGATCACAGATGGCTTTGGCAGATACGAGGGTTAATATGGTACAGGTTTATTTCTGTTGCAGATTATGAAATGTTGATGGGAAGCATCCCAAACAAACCATGTCTGTGAAGATAATGCATGGTGGTCAAAACTTATGGAGACAGGATGAACATAGCCCTGGTTTTGCCTCTTCCTTTGCCAGTGATGGTCTGTCATCATTAAGTCTGACACACCGAAAGCTGTCAATGTGCTAAATTACTTCAAAAATGTTCTCTTTTTTTAATGTCAGCAAATTAAATGAAAAATGTTTATGTCAAATTTGAGGAAATATTACATAACCTGTGTTCTAAGCATCCTGGTAGAACCTAGTAAGAAACAGACTGTATTTACTGACCAATTGTCTGATTTAAGATTTAGTAGGCAAGGCATACTCCAATGATGCAATTCCAGGAAACAGTGGATGCAGGAATTGAAACAGTCATGTTAACAGTGGTGGCTTCAAATGAACTGTTTTTGTGAACACTTACCAACAGCATTATGTAATATATGTGTGTGTGTGTGTGTGCGTGCGTGCGTACGTGCGTGTGTGACATATTGTTTTTCTAGGAATTCTTTATTATGTCTGTGTGCCAACACAGACATATTTTTGTCTAGGGGTTATGTCTGTGTGCCAACACAGACATAACCCCTAGACATATTGTTTTTCTCTCTCTCTCTCTCTCTCTGTTCTCTCTCTCTCTCTCTCTCTCTCTCTCTCTCTCTCTCTCTCTCTCTCTCTCTCTCTCTCTCTCTCTCTCTCTCTCTCTCTCTCTCTCTTTCTTTCTTTACAGGCAAATTTGTCCAACATTTCATTTGAAAAGTATTACATGTAGAAACTCCAAACGTGGCACAATTATACTTCTATAGATGAAGTCTGGCCTTTTTGTAATGAGATGTCATGCTTTTCAAAATTATGCAAATGAGGGCTAATTAAAGTTTTAAATCTTCAGTATCTTATATACTATTGTAGATGTGGTTCCAAGTGTATAGTTCAATCATAGCATGGTAAAGGTCACCTCAAATGTCAAGGTCATGTCAAGGTCAAAGGTCAATTTTAAGCCAAAATGTCATTTTTGAGGTCAAGGTTCTCTTCAGACAGAGGTCATCTCAAGGTCAAAGGTCACTTTCGATGGTGGCTTTCTTCTAGCCATAACTCAGTCAATTTTTATCCAATTTTGATCATGTTGGGCTCAAACTGTAGCTATTGTAACACTGCACATTTTGAAACTTGCATGTGACTTCTAAAGGTCAAAGATCAAGGTCATTTGGACCTTGGAGAGTTTCATCCAGTCATAACTTGACCAATTAGGCCTGCGGCCAATCTCAGAAAAGGGCCTTATTTAAGGAGTTTGGTCTACCCGTCTGCCTTATAAATGTAACATACCTCATTCTTTTGCAAATCTTCTGTAGATTTCAAATGTACCTGTTGTGGAGTTCTCATGTGGTCCAGTTTACGGTATATGCAAATTAAGAAACCTACATAGTAGAGCAGCAAAATTTTCAAAAAAGGCTTATTTTCAGTTTTCGTTCAACCGGAAAAATACCCGGCTGGATTTCGGTATCAATCAAAAGATAAGAACATGAAGTTTAAAGTTAGGTAAGGTGTACTATCAATTTCATGGTCAATTTGTATTTATATTGGTTACCATGGCAATGAAATTAAGTTTTAGTGAAATGAAGGGAGAATCACCTTATTAACCATACCTTTATAAGCATACAAGATACCACCTCACAACTTTACATCAACATACCTTCTATACAGGTGTTTCATAAGAAACCAGTTTGAGATAGTAAGTGTCAACAGTTGGTTGCCATGGCAACAGAATGTTTGTAACAATCACTTAAATTTTCATGTAAACACTACAACTTATTTACAGTTGTAAATATCGGGAATAATTTTCATAACATTTGATGTTAAAATGTAAAAAGATTCTTTCTGCACTAACAATGAGGTCAATTGAGTGAAGGAAGACCGTTTTGGGTAGCCTAGCAACGTTCTTGCAAATGTTTATATTACTCAAAATGAGCAGATCTTTGTGGATATTGCAAAAATTGGTCATATGGCCAGTGCTGGGCATTGCTGAGAAATGATACATACAAGTGATAATATTGCCAGAAAATCTGTCCTTAAACGAAAAAATTCTTAGCTAAATTTGGTATTAATTGAAAGATAAGAACCTGTAATTAAAGGTTACGTAAAATGTACCATCGATTTAATGGGCAACATATGTTTTTATTGGTTGCCATGGTAACGGCATTTTTTTTATTAGTCCAGGGGAAAACACATTTTTAACTATTACGTAATGAAAATGCAAGGTACCACTTCACAACTCTACATCAGCATACCTACTATACAGGCATTTCCTATGAAACCAGTTTGAGATTGTAAGTGTCAAAGTTGGTTGCCATGGCAACAAAATGTTACTAAAAATCACATAAATTTGCAATCAAACGTCAGAAGCTTGTTTCTAGCATCAAACTTTAGGAATTCTTTTATCAAATGCGCTGTTAAAATGTAAAGAGACTCTTTCTCCTCTAAATTTGATGTAAATTGAGTCAAGTAGGAGTGATTTATGGTCACCTAGCAACGTTCCTCCAAATATCATGATTATTCAAAAGCAGATTTTTGTTGACATTGGACACGGATTATCAACCGTGTTGAAACTGCAGAGCAATGATACATGTGATAATACTACCGGTAGATGTTTTTATAAACTTTCCGTATTTCCCTGCAGTAACTCCTGTCCTAAAGCAACATTATTATGTCTTTTTAACTTTAGAATTAAAGAATTTGTTCCAAATTTTGTGCCTTTTTTAAATATATTTTTCATTTAACTCTAATTTAAGGTATTCATGACACTGAGCGCATACTTATCAAGCATATACATTACCTATCATATCCAGCAAAAAGATGGTAAAATTGTCAGAGCTCCCAAAGAACGTCCTTTCCGCATCCACACCTAATCAGCGCAATTTTGTCTGAATTATTTTGTGTCAATGTAAGAAACCATTTTATATTCAACACAATGTGCCTCTCTTTTCCCCTTCCTCAAGAAAATATTCAGACATTTAACATGGCAAAAAAGTATCAAAATTGCCACATTTAGTTGCACTTCTAGAACTTTTGTCACTACCCATTGGCAGATGTCTCAAACCTACATGTGATAGGTAGAACTCTGTGTCTGTCTGCAATAGTTTGGAAGATATGGAGCTTTTAAAATTTAAATTGTCCCTAATTTGCATAATTTTAAACACCATGACTATTCCAAGTCAGGTGCTTAATTTCACCGGTAGGTGAGTCACCATGGCAAGTTTTGTGTGTCCGAGAAAAACTCCAGACAAATTTGGTCGTAAAGAAGAAAGAAAGAAAGAAAGAAAAAAGAAAGAAAGAAAGAAAGGAAGAAAAGAGGACAGGAAGAATGGAAGGAAGGAAGGAAAGAAAAAAATTATTCTTGGTCGTAAAGAAGAAAGAAAGAAAGAAAAAAAAAGAAAGAAAGAAAGAAAGAAAGCAAGACAGAAAGAAAGAAAGAAAGGAAGAAAAGAGGACAGAAAGAAGGAAGAATGGAAGGAAGGAAGGAAAGAAAAAAATTATTCTTCGAAAAACAAAATGTCTGGGTTTGCACCCAGACATAAAAAAGCCACTGACGCGTGTCCTATAGAACAAAACTTGCTGGAGATCTGTCCAAGGTACATCTGCAGCAGTGGCAAGTCTACAGTGGATCCAGTAAACTGTGTTTGGGAACATTACGTATACATGTATTCACAGCAGCCAATCACTGTACCAATGGCAATGTGCTCTCTCTTTTATAATCATTTTTTTTTGTGTGAAAAATCCGGGGCCGAGAGGAAGCATCGCCTAGCCGCTTTGATGGACACCAAGTCAAAGTAATACCCATCACCTTTTATTACAGTTCAGTTAGTGATTTTAGAGAAGTCGGAAACAAAAAATGACTAGAAAAGATTTGCTTCACAGCAAATATGTCTGGGTACCTTCAAAATGAGAACAGTTTGAAATGCTACACTTTGCCATTGTTCAGCATAGTCTAAAATTTGTATATTATGCTAATTTACATAAATTAGAATGCTGTAACTCTCTGGTTCTTGGTTCATTGGATGTGGCCATGTCACAAAACTTACAAGGTAAAGTTTGAATAACACAACTATCTGTAATAGTTTTGATAGCTATTCAAAGACTTTCATTTTGTGTATTTGCCAATTTTGCATAAATTAAACTCCTACAACTTTGGTTTATGGTTCATGGGATGCGGCTTTGCCACATACCTAAAAACTGAGGTCGGAATGGCACCTCTATGTATAATAGTTTTGAAGTTATTCAAGATTTAACTTTCTTGTAGTCATCTTATTTGCATCAATAAAAATTGTGCAATTTTGGATAATGGGTCATTGTATGCAGCTATGTCACAAACCCCAAAATTGAAGTTAATATAGCATCTCTATCTATAATAGGTTTGAAGCTATTCAACATTTAAAATTGTGCATATCCACCTAATTTGCATAAATTAAAAATCCTATAACTTTGGTTCATGGTTCATTGGATTTGGCTTTGTCCCAAACCCTTATATTTACCTTAGAATTTCATCTCTATCTATAATAGTTTTGGAGATATTCAACTTTTAAATTTTTAAATGCCCCTCATTAACATAAATTGAAATTCTACAACTTTCATTTACTGTCCATTATATTGGCATGTGTCACAAACCTCGATGTGCCCATTAAAATTTTGTGTTTATCTGCAAAAGTTTGAAAGATATGGAGCTTTAAAATTTTAGAAAGGCCCTAATTTGCATAATTTTAAACATGTGGATTATTCCAAATCATATAAGTCAACTTCCTTACTAGTTCCGTTACCATGCCAAGTTTAAACATTGTAGTTTGCACATTGTCTGCCAAAAGTTCCAGACAAATTATGTGGTGGATATAAGAAGAAAGAAAGAATGAAAGAAAGGAGAATTTTGAAAAAACAATATGTCTGGGATGACACTAATATATATATATATATATATATATATATATATATATATATATATATATATATATATATATATATATATATATATATATATATATATATATATATATATATATATATATATACTTGTTCTATATACTCAGTTGCCCACTCTGTGTATGTAAAGACAAAATATTTTGAAAAACGAAGTGATTTGTAGTGACTGAACATTTAACAATATTGAAACCGGAAATGGCGATTTTGGTCTTTTTGCATGTGCCCAAAAGACTTGTATAATGCAAATATATGCATATGACATTATTCTACAAACACAGCTTTATTTGTAAGATAGTTTTGGTGCCTCAAGGAATCTGAAAGGTACGGTTCTGTAATTTATAAGAATAAACCTATATTGAAGAAATCTATTCGGTTTCATTAAGGTCATGGTTTTGCTTTTCAGACGTAGGTATCTATTTTTGCTCATAACATAAAACTGGACCACCTGAGAGCTCCACAACAGGCATTTTCTAAGAGTAGACAAAATTTTGTATCAGGTAGGCTATGTTGTAGCTATAAGGCAGGCGGGTAGACCAAATTCATATTTTAGCCTCAAATGCCGCAGGCCTAAATTTCCATCCAATTCTAATCATGTTGGACTCAAATTGTAGGTGTTGCAACATTGCACATTTTTGTAAGAGCCTGTAACCTTTAAAGGGCAAAGGTCAAGGTCATCGGGCCCTTTGAAAGTTTCATCTTGCCATAACTTGGTCAATTTTCATCTGATTTGGTTCATGTTGGGCTTAAATTGTGGGTATTGTAACACTGTACATTTTTGCAGTTTACTTGTGACTTGTAAAGGTCAAAGGTCAAGGTCATTTGGACTTCGAAATTTTCATCCAGCCCTAAGCTGAATGGAATGTGATGTACCAAAGGACAAAAGTTGTAGCCCGTAATATTTATAACTTTTGAAGGCACACAGACAGATTTGCTTTGAAGCAAATCTTCTTTTCTAGATTATCCTGTAACTGTGGCTGTATTAAAAAAAAACAAACTCAAGAATACTTGCTGGAGTATAAAGTTGTCCATATCCTCCTAGTTCCAATGTCCAAGGTCATGATTGCCTGGTTCCCCAGGTGCTGCCGTGGTATGACTATTGGAAATGGAGATGGAACCAGTTACTGGATAAAAGTAAAACTAGCTGCTTGGACCATACTCGTCACAAAGATGACCTTGTTCAAGCACTCGGCCAGTCTGATGACTCGTATGCTCCATGTGGCTGGTTTTACTATAATGTGTGGTGCAGCTTTTGTCAAACACTACAAAGTGATTGCCATAAACAATGCTTTTAAATGCAGATTTCACTTTGATAATGTCACAATGATCAGAATATGTTATTTTTCAAACAGGAGCAACAGTGCCACGTGCATATTCAGTGTTGTTCTCAAACCCCCCCCCCCAAAAAAAATATCACAATCCAACCTTTCTATGCTCCATTGCTGATCCAGTCACTGTCTTTGTACATGTATAAACCTATACATTAATTAACATATTATGATGCTCAATTCAAAATAGTCTCTTCTGACATGTTACCTCTGCTACTCAGCAGGTATGTGTAGTTTCGAAAGCAGTACCAGCTGAAAAGGTAGCTACAGGTGTTCAGCAGGCAATCATCAGGACAAAGTTTAGAGCCTGGTGAAATACCCAAAATGTGTTTCTCCGGTATCAATTACTTATCACAGCTTTATACTCCAGTCAGAAAACAGTGGAAAGAGCAGATGGTCAGACACTGCCATAAAGTGGTAGGGTAACTTTTATATTGCCATTATGATCAGGAATATGTTGTTTCTTAAACAATGGTTACGTCCTTTTGTTTTGCTTTTAAGACCGATCTGTTATTCAACAGTTGAGTAACCGCCTGGGTCTGTGTGTGTGTGTGTCTATGTGTCTGTGTGTGTGTCTGTGTCTGTGTGTGTCTCACAAATCTGACACATGAAGCCAGGCAGAACCTAATTTCCCGATTATAAATTTTTTAGTATCTCCAATGTTAACTCAAGTGTCTTGATTCTTGTATTTACTTGCAAGATTAGCAAAGCTTAATTTGTGGATTTCTTTGACTTTGATTTGATATTAGCTTTGACTTGTTGTCACAGTTTGAGGTGTACATTGTAAGTAAAGTGATTTTTAATGCTTACTTTTTACTAGTTCTTGACCAGCTGTACCAAAGCTATAGAACCTTAACTCTAAACTCTAAACTATAAACACTAAACATTCAAAAAAGGAGAAAATTTGGGGGAGGGGAGGCTGGGACTTGCACATTGTAGCAGTGAATTATAGATTGTTCTTCTCCATACCTTCTATAGCACACTAAGGCTTCCTTTGAGAATATTTTTGAGTTGTACAAACACAGGTGGAATTAGAAATTATAAAGTATTGATGTCATGGGCCAATCTTACATTTTTTACATTCATGAAGATGGAACTTCAAAATTAAAAATGAAGCGACAACAAAAATTAACTGTCTTTTGAATGGCAAGAATTGTGATTTTCTGTTCAAGCAAGTCTCAGACCAAGTCGTGTTGTGATGTTAACCCTTTAATTCCTAATTTCTAGATGGAGTCACCAGTGTTTCTCAGTGCACTCTGGTCACATTAATCAAAACCTTTCACCCAGACCTACTTTCTCTGGAACTGCCAAATTTAGACAAGGCATGCTGGTGCTTGAGAGAGACCTTGGCGTGAGGAATTTGAGGGTGGAATCACAATAATTCAGATAAGTGCTGCCATGACTAGCACTCAAAGAATTAAATTTGTCCGTGTTTGGTGATGATTATTTGTGTATTGCAGGATCTGCTGGAGCAGGACACACCTATATCAGTGTCGACCGACTCGGTGCGCGACCAGGTGGCCAAAGAAATCCAGAACTTGCGGTCTCAGCTGGCACGCAGTGAGGCCACCTTGGCAGCTCTGGTAAGTGCAAACTGTCACACAACTGTGACACCTACTTGCTGCCGTTCTGATCGTGCTTGAGGGAGTGTGTGCGTACAGACCTGTTCCAGTGAAGGTGCCAGGTGTGAGTCAGGTTACAAAGTTCAGATTCGGTTTTATAGAAAGTATTAGATTTTATCTAGGGGTTGTTCCTTTGAGGACAGTGTGTGAAGGTTATGTGTGCCACATGAGTTTTATAATACATGTGATTTTACAATATAGAATACTTTCAGGTCATAAAAGTTAAAATTATGGAATATGTTCTTGCAGGTGTTTGAGAGGATGGACATGGCCGGGGGGAGGGGGGGGGGATCTGCAACACTGAACTGATGTTGCAGATGGACTGTTGTGTGTACATGTGTAGCCATTGTACCTTATCATATCTTTCAGGGTGCCTGTCAATTTAAGGTCCTTGTGTCAGTCTCCTCAATGTTTTCCACTTTTAACAACTGCTGGAATGATGCTATACTTGTACAGTGGTACCTGCTATTTAAGACCATCCTTAAAGCCAGACAAAAGTGGTCACATATGGCAGGTGGTCTTTCACTGCAGGTGAGCTTACAAAGAAATTGAAGGCCATTGTCTTGAAATGGCAGTCTTAAAAACTAGTGCGGTCTTTCACAAGAGGTGGTCTTTAGAGCAGGTACCACTGTATTCACAATACAGTGGTCCCTCTCTTATAAGGCCCCTTTCACCAGAGGCCGCCCCTCTTGGAAGGCCAGCATTCTTGTGCAGAAAGTATGGTAGTGTTATTATATTCTCCCCCTCAAGAGAGGCCACCCCTCTTATAAGGCCACTTTTTAGCTGCATTTGGGGTGGCCTTATAAGAGGGGGACCACTGTATTTCAACTATGATTTTGATTACATTCTTGGAAAGTATGTAAAGTAAAAATCAACAAGGAGAGCCTGATAAATGTCACAGTCACCCTGCGGCAGGTACTTGAAGGGGGTATTGTGTTGGTTGCTGGCTGACCAGCTCGAGTAAGTACAGCCATTCTGCCAACTAATATAAGGGTGGGCTGGCTATAGCTGTACAGTGGTCCCCCTCTTATAAGGCCACCCCAAATGCACCAGAAACGTGGCATTATAAGAGGGGTGGCCTCTCTTGAGGGGGAGTCTGTTATGTAAATCCCGTACTTGCTGCATGGAGAAGTGGCCTTTCTGGGGGGGGGGGGGGGGGCTTATAAGAGGGGGACCACTGTAGTATGATCAGTTACTTCACCAATGGTTGGTAGATTAACATCAGTATGTAAGTATATGTGTAGCTATCCAATGATGGGCAGAAGAGTTCTAGAACAGTATTCCTCCCAATCAGTGCCCTGGGCACATACAAAATTACGGAAAAATGAGGCTCCATTTTGCGCCCATGTTCTGAACATTGTGAGTATAATACCATAAAGAGGATGGTTAGTAAATGAAGAATGTCCAGCCCTATTTTTACTTTATCGATCCTTACAAGATGGGTGGGGGGCACTTGTAAGAGCATGCACACTTGCCAAGAGGAAAATGGCAAGTGGAGTTTTTCGGTTCCTGGTTGGCTGAGTTATGTGCAGTGAAACCGCATTATAACGACACTCAGATATCCGACATATTCATTTTAATGACACAAGTTTTTATGGGAAAAAGTTTGTTTTCTTGTGATTTGATTCATTTATCTGACATATTCAGTTATCGGACACTATTTTTGGGAACAGAGGGTGTCATTTTAACAAATTTTCACTGTATATGTAGAGCAAGAGGTGGCCCAACCTCCACTGACCACAAAAAGCGTATTAAAACAACAGGTTTGATGTAGGTTTAGAAGGGTTGTACGTGTACATGTATTTCAAAAACAAACTTTGCGATACAATATGAGAGCAATTAATGTGCAGCTTTTTTAGTAGGGATGATCGAAGACAGAAATTGAGACTTGTTTTCACAGTGTGTGTCAACTTCAAGAATGAATTAATTATTAAAATGCTCATTTTGCAACTGCTCATTTTCAGGTTTGTCTGCATGGGAAATTTTAGACATATGTAAAAATTAGAAGAAAAAATAAACTGACAAGTTAATGCCAGCTGAACTGCTTAGGAGAATTGTGCAGTACCTAAACATATACAAATGTTGGTCAATTTGCTTGTAGCTTTTGTAGCTGCTGAAGCATATGTTCTTGAGCATGATATACAACATGATAAAAATATAAGGAAAAAGAAAGAAAGCTTTTGGAGGGCAAAAAAGGATAGAAAGCAATAAAAACACCCCCAGAAAACTTTGAGGAGAAAAAAAAAACTTTTAAGACAGTCAGGTTGCATAGGTGGCTATCTCAGCGTAAAGCATACTGTCTGGTTACGCGAGACCTCCCTGTCTGGGGAGCCCTCTGATGTTGTTATGTGCAGCACCACATTGGCATTACAAACCTCTTACTGGAGCAATTCCTGTTTGTGGCCCATAGGAACTGCTTAATGATACCTTCTTTTGGAAATGTGCTCAAGGGGAACTGCTCGGCTAATGGATTGTTTTCTATAGCTTGAATGCTAATCCAACACACCCTGCTACTGCAGACTACCATTAAACTATTTCTATGAAAAATTAATGTGTTTTCCAGTCCAGAAGAGAGAATTTTGAGAAAATGAGATTATATGGTTTATTGCATAACAAGTAAAGTTCATACTTCATAGAGATAATCAATAAGAAACTTCATAGTTTTGTGGCATTGCTGTGGACAAGAAGCAAGAAATAGCAAGCCCCTTCTTCTGGTCAAATACAGGCTTCTGAAATTGTGTACTATTCGGTAAGCAAGAAAACACCTCAGGTAGCCAGAGCCATGATGTCTGTACAGTAGTCCCTCCTTTAAAAGACCACTCCTTTGGGAGACCATCTCCTTTGAGAGACCACAGTTGTCAGGTCTTTCTGTAGTACTTTTCATGTTATTTATACCTCCTTTGAGGGACCACCTGCTTTATGTGACCACCTTTTGAGTGGCACTAGGGGTGGTCTCTCAAAGGAGGGACTACTGTACAGCCACTGCAGTCTGCTACAGCTTGACAAAGCTCACAAGCAAACGTGTGGTGTGTCATGACTGGTATGCAGAGACAGCAGTGCATTGTGGTTCATGTGTCAATGTGATGTGTGCCATATATGGCTGACAGGTAGATGATGTCATATGTCATTGCCCTCATGCAAACACCACCGAGTGCCATGGCACACATTCACCTGTAGATTTACCTTAGTGTGATATGGCTCAAGTGTAAACGAAACTTTCAGTGATGGCTCACCTGTAAATAACAGACCATGAGTCTCACATGTGAGTACCACAGTGTGACATGGCTCACATGTAAGTATCACAGAGTGACGTGTGACATGCTTCACATGTAAGTACCACAGTGTGACATGGCTGACATGCGAGTACCACAGTGTGACATGGTTCACATGTAAGTACTGCAGTGTGCCATGGCTCACATGTAAGCAAATGTACTACAGTGTGGCATATGGCTTACATGTAAGTAGCACAGTGTGACATGGTTCACATGTTAATACCACAGTGTGACATGGTGTGCATGTAAGTACTACAGTGTGACATGGCTCACATGTGAGTACCACAATATGACATTGTTCATATGTAAATACGACAGTGTGACATGTCTTACATGTAAGTATCACAGTGCGACATCGTTCACATGTAAATGCCACAATGTGACATGGTTCACATGTAAAGACCATAGTGTGGCAGGGCTCACATGTAAATTTCATGATGTGTCACAACTTACATATAAATACCACAGTGGGCCATGGCTCACATTTAAATACTACTATGTGCCTTAACCCTTTCCCCCTAACATTGACCAAAACTGACTGGGGGTCAAGTGCTGTCTGCTTCAATGCTTTTGACTACTTTTAAAAGAAACGCAAAACAATTTGAGTGAGGATTGTGCAGTATACCTATCAAGATAAGATGCTCCAGGTCAACAGCTTTCCTGTATGTGGATTGGGAGTCCCAAGAAAAGCTAGCTGTTGACTCTCATGATTTAAGGGGGAAAGGGTTCATTAGGTCACACACAGAAGTATTATGTTATGTATATCATGGAACTGATCAGCAGAACAAGGGGACAGTATGTGACTGTTAGGTCCATATATTAGGGGAAAAAAACTGAGATAAAGACACCTTATGTTACTTGATCTCAGTTTGAGGGGAAAACAAGAAGAAAAAATAATACAACAAGAGTATTCACATGAAATTTTATTTTCATGTTTGGCAGAAACTGTAAAGATTTAATTTTTCATAGGGTTGACAGCAACTTATGCATGTAATTAACCCCCCCCCATGGAGCATTGAATCACCCCACCTTCACTTACGTATAAAATGGATGGGTTTTTATGATCATGCCTATATTGCAGGCAGTTAGTGGTACTTGAACAATAAATCAAAGTTTGTTACAGACTGCAGGATACAAAAGTAAGTGTGAACAGAAAAAAAAACACTGAAAGTATGAAAATAGCCATTAATTTGTTTGTAGAAGGCAAAACAAGCCTGGAAGGAGAGAAAAAAATCAACAAGCCCAAATATTGCTTGGCCACAATTAATAATTTTGAACAACAAAATATGCAAGCATGCTTTAATTGGCATGGGAACTGTGCTTTTGGCACAGACACGCACACAGATGACATTGTGATAGTTTGAAACAGAATATTTTATATGAAACAATCAGCTGTATTAAAGCCATAGATATTGCCTCAACAGGACTCCAGAGGAAATGCCTTGTTATTCCTGGTTTAATTGGGGCTAATCGAGCAGTTGATGCAGCAAATGTCAAGATGAGTAGCAGTAAGGGTAGTACATGGACATTAATTGTAGTTTTCTTACCGCCATATTTTTTTCAAAATGATGTGAAAATGCAGAATATTTGGCAATATTGCAGTTATGTAATCACAGTGCTGCCGAAAGCAGGCAGAGCTTAAAGGACAAAAGTGTTAGTCAGGGATAGGGATGATATAAGTGTATGCTACTGTGTGTTAATCAGGGATGATATAAGTGTATGCTGGTGTATGTTATCAGGGATATAAGTGTATGCTGCTGTATGTTATTCAGGGATGATATAAGTGTATGTTGCTGTATGGTATTCTAGGATGATATAAGTGTATGCTGTTGTATGTTAATCAGGGATGATATAAGTGTATGCTGGTGTGTGTTATTCAGGGATATAAGTGTATGCTGCTGGATGTTATTCAGGGATATAAGTGTATGCTGCTGTATGTTATTCAGGGATGATATAAGTGTATGCTGGTATGTGTTATTCAGGGATATAAGTGTATGCTGATGTGTGTTATTCAGGGATGATATAAGTGTATGCTGCTGGATGTTATTTAGGGATGATATAAGTGTATGCTGCTGGATGTTATTCAGGGATGATATAAGTGTATGCTGCTGTATGTTATTTAGGGATGATATAAGTGAATGCTGGTGTTTGTTATCCAGGGATGATATAAGTGTATGCTGCTGTATGTTATTTAGGGATGATATAAGTGTATGCTGCTGTATGTTATTTAGGGATGATATAAGTGTATGCTGCTGTATGTTATTTAGGGATGATATAAGTGTATGCTGCTGTATGTTATTCAGGGATGATATAAGTGTATGCCGTTGTATGTTAATCAGGGATGATATAAGTGTATGCTGGTGTATGTTAATCAAGAATGATATAAGTGTATGCTGGTGTATGTTAATCAGGGATGAAGTAAGTGTATGCTGTTGTATGTTAATCAGGGATGATATAAGTGTATGCCATTGTATGTTGATCAGGGATGATATAAGTGTATGCTGGTGTGTGTTATTCAGGGATATAAGTGTATGCTGGTGTGTGTTATTCAGGGATGATATAAGTGTATGCTGCTGGATGTTATTCAGGGATATAAGTGTATGCTGCTGTATGTTATTTAGGGATGATATAAGTGTATGCTGCTGTATGTTATTTAGGGATGATATAAGTGTATGCTGCTGTATGTTATTTAGGGATGATATAAGTGTATGCTGCTGTATGTTATTCAGGGATGATATAAGTGTATGCCGTTGTATGTTAATCAGGGATGATATAAGTGTATGCTGGTGTATGTTAATCAAGAATGATATAAGTGTATGCTGGTGTATGTTAATCAGGGATGAAGTAAGTGTATGCTGTTGTATGTTAATCAGGGATGATATAAGTGTATGCCATTGTATGTTGATCAGGGATGATATAAGTGTATGCTGGTATATGTTATTCAGGGATGATATAAGTGTATGCTGGTATATGTTATTCAGGGAGGATATAAGTGTATGCTGCTGTATGTTATTCAGGGATATAAGTGTATGCTGCTGTATGTTAATCAGGGATGATATAAGTGTATGCTGCTGTATGTCCTGCATTCACAGTCACTGCATACAGACAGCCTGCCACAACTCTTACTCACCATACACCCTGCGCCCGCCCATCGCAAATTATGCCATTCTCTAGAATTATTTACAGTTCCCCAGATAATCAACTCATTTGTAAATTTTATTATTTCCAATTTCACTCAAATTTCCAATAAGTGGATTCAAAGGCCTTGTAGTGTTACAGCTGGCTGGTAAATAACTTTGACATGTGTGGAATATTAAAATAGGATCAAATTTAAAAAGACCCATTTGAATGCAGTGAAATCTCTTTTTTAAGAGCAGCTAGGGGACTGAAAATATGATCTTAACAGAGGAGTGGTGCTAACAGGGGATTAGATTTAATTAAGGATGAACAAACAAGGGACTGTAACCTATGGTCTTTGATATAGAAATGGCCTCTTAATGGAGGTGGTCTTAATTGGAGATTCTACTCTGTGCAGAATACATGCTTGTTTGTACTATAACACTTCTGCTATGAATCATACAATAAACAAGTTAAAATATGTTCTACTCAACCAAAAAGCAGCGAGCACTAATAGTTTTTGTTTTTTTTTCCATATGGTGGATGGTTACTATTCTACTCAGAGCTACGGTTCCTGCCACAGGCCATAATGTCAGAAAAGGTCAAACAACAAGTCCACCCACTCACCGCTGGGGTGACTGACTCCCAGATTATATCCCTATGCATGAAGTGTCTACTGTTCTGTGGGCCATCAGGCCTGCTGTGCATGTGTGCGATCCTAGTGCTAAAATGTTACGTTGGACCCCATTGGCCACTCCATGGAGGTTTTTTGTTTTTGAGCTGTCAAGCTAGGTTTAAAAACTTCCAGAGCATCTAAAACTTTTATAATGTGTTAACTCTTTCAGTCCTGAGTTTTCACTGAGTCAGCGGCTGTCCTCAGCATGCTGTGGGTGGAACGTGCCCACAGCATGCTAAAGACAGCTGTTGACCTGGACCATTCTTATGGTCTCTGCAACTGTAGGCATCTGGTACTGGACTGAAAGGTCAGTTTACAAAGAACATGAATCCAGTATTGTTATGCTATGTTAACCCTTAAATCGCTGATTTAAGACTTAGTCAACAGCTTTCCTTTGGACAGTTTGCACACAATGCGTGTAAAGTGTCCCGAGGAAAGCTGTTGACTTAAACTACTTTTTGCTTTAGAATGAATGAAAGGTATCTTCATGAGCAATTTGAATCTTTTAAGTGCTAGATTATATAATTAAAGGTAATGAGAAAATGACTATAGCCATGATTAGCACTTAAGGGTTAATTCATGGCACATCAAGTGTTGTTGACATTGATGATGAAAGAGTTAATTTGATTTATCCGTGCAGTAAATATCACAGAATTAAATTTGGCCAACTTTACTTGAACCCTAATCCCACAAGAGCTAAAAAGGAGGTGGAAGCAGAACATGGAAGATGAGCAGTGTGTGTGATATGTTGTGTAAAATGTTTGGTTACCTTCGCGTGTAGCCACTGTTGCTGGGTAGCAATAAACAAAAATGACACGTTTCAGTCTACATGCTTAGAACACAGTTCAAGTGACGTGCAAGCTTATCTGTGTGGAGCAGTGGGTTTTTTTACCCAAGCCTTATTTTAAATTGTGCATTAATCAGGTACTTTGATGGTGTATTATTTCCCTTGCAAATGTCATATTTGTATTATGTCACAACCCTACCGTATAAGCACCAGCTACATTTATGTGATACCATGAAACCACAGAAATCACAAGTTCACTGGTATATCCTTATCTACAACCTGCATATTTTTTAGGCAAAACATTTTGCCCTGTTAGAACAGGCACAAAAATGAGAATTTGTTACTGGTGTAGTGCAGAGCGTTGAGGCAGACACGTGTCACAGTTCGCAAGCTTCAGTTTTTCCACCAGCAAATCAAATGTGGAGGAAAACAAAAACAAAAACAAAAGAAAACTTGTTGCACATGTCTGCCCGGCACAAACACTTTCCCCCAGAGGATTTCTGATGGATTTTAAAAAATACCTTTCGTTGCAAAGTAAAATTTAGTATAAGCAGGTCAAAGACAAAATTTAGATTCTCCAATTTCTGTTCATGTGTTAATTCATTTAAAACTTCAACAAGTATGAATTTATATCTGCACTATTTAAGCTCAGGATACACTGAACTTCATTAATCAATGTAGGATTATTTTCTAAATTATCCATCATAAGACCTCCCCCCCCATACCTCACAGTTGTGGCCTGTCCCTACCCCCCCCCCCCCCTATTAAAAATTCCTGGATCATTCTCTGATCTGTCAGTTGGAATCCAGCAATGTTTGGGGCAGGTTCATTATGATGCATACCTGACCAAGAGGGGAGACTACTTGTTTCTCATACAGGTGTACATTTCATTATATATAGGTTGCTGACTGTGCACATTCCCTGTCTGATGTGGGCATGCCACCTGTTGTTATAGCCAGGTCCAGGTATTTCTGACCAAGTAATTAATGCCTACATTACTGGACCTTCCCTGGTCAGTATAAGACTGACTCCAATTCTCTTAGTGAAGATGGTACCCAACCCATGCCACAGAAAGTAACTGGCTGGGCCTGTGCCGTAATGATAGGCCTTATTTACAACTATCAGCAAAACTCTCTTCAATTAACATGCAATTTAAGTAAAAATATTAACCCTTTCAGTGCCAAATTTTGGACTGAGTCAGCAGCTTTTCTCCGCGTTGGGCACAATGCGCCCAATGCACACCGAGAAAAGCTGTTGACTTGAGCTATTCTTTCTGGAACTATAGGGATACTGGTACTCGAATGAAAGGTCTTTTTACAAGGAATACGCATCTGGGATCCTGATGATAATTCAGACTAGTTTGACTTAAGTAGATCGACTTAAGACATGATTGGCACTGAAAGAGTTAAAACAGACAGCACTTTATACCAGAATGCTCTTGGCCAATTTAACAGGAACGAGTTGTTTTACCCTTAATGTTTCATCTTCCATTATTTCACACCATTGGTTCCCCCACACAGCCTGAATGTCAATGTTTGTGTTTACATTTGCTCTACCATCCTGGCTGAACTCATTAAAAGCTATTTTATTATCATATTGGAATACATGTTCATGGAACTCAGCAGGCACAAACAGTTGAACTTGCCACTGAATATAACAAAAACTAATGGATTCCATTGATTTTTTTTTTTTTTTTTTTTGAGGAAGCACCTTATGCTTTCATGGAACAAAGTTCGAAGCTTTTTTCTTACTTTCACCTATTTAAACACTTCCTTCCAGCATGGTAAGCAGTCAATTCTCAGTTGCTCCATTTTACTAAGTGTACGCTTAGTGCAAACAGTCAGTAAACATTCAAATTGGGTCTACACAAAGACCAGGCTGTAAAGTTGCTATGGTTTGCTGTATGCATGCTTTAGATTATTTCAATGATCACATGAAATGCCTGAAATTGTCGTAAAAGAAACAAAAGGTAGCTTAATTGAAGTTGAATAGGATTTTGTGAAAATATATATATATATAAAAATCAATGGAAAGCAAGATATTGTCAAAATGTCAAGTATAACTCAGTGGAAAGCACAAACTGTGAAAATTAGTAGACTTGAAAGTAAATAAATTGATATTAGGAGCAGGGCTCCGATCACGTTATACGTTGCACCTTTTCCCACATACGTGTACACACAATACTCTTCCTATGGCGTTATTTGTCTTGCACATTCTTCCTCCATATGTCAAGGCTTACCAGATGAGACTTGCACACATGCATAAACCTAGAATTTAAATGATGCATCATGGTGGAAATGCCCATCATTGATGGACAAAATATCATATTTTGTGTGAGGATATATAGGTGCATCATTGGGACATGAGCAAGGGATAAACTTTAAGGTATTTCATGTTTTTGGGGTTTTTTTCTGACTCTCACGAAGATCGTACAATTTCAAATTTGCAGCATGGGCTACATGTGACCAGAATTTTGTTTGTTGCCAAGGTAACAAGACACGTACTCAACACAGGATGTTTGGCCAAAATGGGGGCAGAAGTGTGTGTGGTGTATGTTTTGCCCTTGATCAGAATTGACTTGGCTTTTGAAAGAAGACTAAGTGTGGCTCTTAGTGCATGTGGTTCTGGTTGTTTGACTGTAGTATGTGTGTAATTTATTAACTATACAAACTACAGTGTAAAGAAACTTAATAATATAATGTAATCATAACTACTGATCAAAGGGGTATAACACAAAGTAGTCAAAACTACAAGATAACGTTCGTGGAGGCTTCTTGGTTAGATAATGATATTGTGCAATCAGAACTGTAATATAAAGTTATATAATGATGTGGTGCAATTAGAACTATAATAAAAAGTTATATAATGTGATGCAATCAGAACTATAATATAAAGTTAGATAATGATATGGTGCAATCAAAACTTAAGTTGTATAATGATGTGTTGAAATCACAACTAAGTTATATAATGATTTGGTGCAA
Organism: Hermodice carunculata; assembly: GCA_964020975.1. Taxonomy (NCBI): domain Eukaryota; kingdom Metazoa; phylum Annelida; class Polychaeta; order Eunicida; family Amphinomidae; genus Hermodice; species Hermodice carunculata. Next base: position 15,707,774 of record OZ026614.1, read on the forward strand.
TCAGAACTATAATATAAAGTTAGATAATGATGTGGTGAAATCAGAACAACAAGATCAAGTTAAATAATGATATGGTGCTATCAGAACTATAATGTAAAGTTATATAGTGATGTGGTGCAATCAGAACTCTAATATAAAGTTAAATAATGGTACGGTGCAATCAGAACTTAAGTTGTATAATGACGTGAAATCACAACTAAATTATGTAATGGTTTGGTGCAATCAGAAATCAAGTATAGAGTTAGATAATAATATGGTGCAATCAGAACTAAGTTATATAATGATGTGCAATCAGAACAACAAGATCAAGTTATATAATGATGTGCAATCAGAACTACAATATGAAGGTAGATGATGATATGATGCAATCAAAACTAGAGTATAAAGTAAGACAATGGTGTGATCAGTGTTTCCGTTAGGAATTTTTTCAGGGGGTCACAAGAAGGGAAATTCAGGGGAGAAGACTAGATCTTTACCAATTTTACATGTAAATAAACAAGACTTGTGACCCTTTAGAATTTTCTCCGAGGGTATTTGGAGGGTTTGAAAGGGTAATATACCCCAATTAGGGGGTTAACGGAATCACTGGTAATGCATTCATACTGAAATGAAGCACTGTGAACAAAATGTTACTTTGCGGACAGAGGAAACAGCACGTGGTGATACGTATATTTTCACTCTGTGTAATCAACCTTTGTATAAATAGCTTCACCAAATTCTTCTGGCACAGTAAGTTTAAATAAAGGTCTATGACACCAAAGGCATGCAGTATCAACAGGTAAACTGTACCCCGTTATTCAGGCCTGCTATTTTGATATGTGCCAGTCTTTTGATACACTGTGCTCATCTTAATTACAGGTAACACACACCTCCCAACAATATTTGCAGCACTGACACCCTCCCCCTCCCCCCTTTCCCCGACAATGACAACAGCAACAGAATTACCCAGCAGTTTTTTATGCTGTATAGTTGTCCTCGTATTTTCGGCATTTGTGTATTTTTGCTGAACTGGATATAACTCGTGTTACAAACTACATGTACAGCTTAATATGCGGTAAATACGCAATAGAGAGTGTCTGTGTAATTGAAACCTCAAGGTAGGAATGTTTATTTGTACCAGCCTTATTTGCAACATAGTCTCACGGATCACAGAAAGTATCAAGTCACATTGGTAAAAGCTGGAGTCCAAGGGTAACCATGTGGCATGACGGCAGGTTTATGTAACGTCAAGTGGCTTACCACTGTCAGCAGGTAATTAGAGCCACACCACATGTCACTTTGAGAGTTGTTACTATCTTCAGACAGGTAGATTGGCCAGGCACTATCTTCATAGGAGATGGTTTACAAGAGGTCCTAAAGTTTACCCTATTTTGTTGTGATTTTTTCAGACCAAGAAGGGGTTGCCCCTGTGCTTCAGTAAGACCACTGCTGATCGCAACTATGACTGGAAAAATAACAATGACCGACACAGCCCCAGTTCCCCTCTAGTTGGTAAGTACATGTAGAAGTGCAATTTTGTTCATACAGTGAAAGCTGGTTATAATGACACAAAAATGTGTCTGATATCTGAATGTGTCAGATAAATGTGTCAAATAGCAAAGAAATTTGACTTAAGTCCTTCAAAACTTGTGAGGCTATGTGAATGTTGTTATGAAGCTGTTTCACTGTATTATGCAAGGTCTTGAATATACTTATTAACTGTGGCCTGTCATTTTGTTAGTCTTGTAAAGTCATGTTTCTGGCTATGTATAAATTAATACAAAGCATAGACTAGCACAAAGGCCACTGATATTTGGTTAACTTTTAAAAAGAAAAAAAAAAAATAAATGAATGAAAATAAAAAATTTAAAAAAACATATATTGAGTGGGATGTGGATTGAGTTATCTTCTGTGGTATATCTTGATTCCCTGAAAGGATTTGTTTCATCCACTTTAAGTTAACAATTTCCTGCTCAAATCACTATGAGTACCCAGATATGATATGTTGTCTCCTTTAATCTTGGTAATTAAATTTGATGTAATGCAAAACATTTTTGCTGAGAAATGCAGACAAGGCCTATTCACGAATGCCCACCCCAGGTCAATATAGCTTTACTTGCTGCAGTAAGGGTGGTGTGCGCCCAACCCAGGCCAAGAAAAGCTCTGACTTAGTCTTATCTTGATCGAGAAAGGGTTGATATCAACTCAATACAAAGAAATAGACACTTGTGTAAATCATTCTATTTTGAGTAACACACAAATTGAGAGATCTTCCCCCATATGATTTTAATAGCCTAGATAAATTTACTTTTTCTAAAAGTTTCAACTGCTGGAAAAATTATAGTACCCAACTGAAAAAAAAAGACAAAAGAAGAAAAAAATGATAAATTGTTTCATCTTAAATTATATACGATTAAGATATCTTCCATTATATCATTTTTTTGCCTAAATAAATTCTGTTTCTCAGCAATTTCAGGTGACTGAGGCAATTATTTTTAAGTGGCCACAGCCAACTGAGCATATAAGCAGTTAATTATACATTGATATGCTTAACACTGGTTCTAAATTGAATAATTATATATCTTATATGGAATAATCTTCAGCTCTCCAACTTGGCTAAGCTTGCACAAACCATTTTTAATCAACTCCAGCAATTAATGAAATAAGATTCAATTCAAGTGCTCTTATATCTTTTGAATGCATGTCACTGTAAATTAAACTTCATTGCCAGACACAAAATTAATTTTTCCAACATGGCATCTGTACAGTGTGTCTCCTGATTTCTCTTTTCACAAGAGTGACTTTCAGCAGATGCAATCTGGCTTTGCCTCATTAATTCATTCACTGCTGCAAATGACTTTGCATTGACAGTTTTATAAAAGAGGAAACGATGTCCAAGTTAGGTATATGCCGAGTGATTCAGGCAAGATTGACCCTTTCCCCTTGAATTAAGACTGAGTCAGCTTTCTTTCTGGGTCCTTTTCACACCAAGGAACGATGTTGACCTAGGTCATGTTATTTGGATAAGTCTCATCTGCAATTCTCATTCAAATTGTTTTTCATCAGGCCGAAAAAAATAATTGTTTGTTTCCTGTAATCGACCAACCCATCTCTAAACCCGCATATTGACCCCCCTGTTAACCCTTTCCCCCTTAAACCAGCCAAAACAGGCTGGTGGTCAAATGTCGTCTGCTTCAGTGCTTTCAACAAATTTCAATTTATGAAAAACAATTTGACTGAGAAATGTACATGAGACTTATCAAGGTCACATGCCCCAGTTCAACATCTTTCCTTGGCATGGGTTGGGCACTTAGTGCCCAACCCATGCCAAGGAAAGCTGTTGACTCAGTTTTAATTCAAGGGGGAAAGGGTTAACTTACTTCTGACCATATAAATAAAAGTACCTACCTACCCAAAATTGCGGAATATTTAACAAAGAAAACATATTGACCCACCCAAATTGTCAGACTAAAAAAAATAAATAAAATTATGCCTACCTTCCTACCCAACCTCCCCCCCCAAAAAATAAATGGGTCCATTAGGGGAAACACACTTACACACTTACATACATACATACATACATACATACATACATACATACATACATACATACATACATTAGCCTTACTGTTGAAATCAGTCAAAAACACTGAAGCAGACATTTGACTTCCAGTCTTTGTTTGAATGAGACTTGAGTCAACAAGTTTCCCTTGCAGAGATTTGGAAACTAAGTGCCCAGAATGTGTCAAGAAAAGTTGTTGACCTGTTGCCATCCTGATGTATGTCTTCTACAATTCTCATTTAAATAATTTTATTAACCCTCTGGGGACTGGTCAGCAGCTTTCCTCCACATACCCTGGGCCTGATTTGCCCAGAGTACACCAAGGAAGCTTTAGATTGATGGTATGTTATTCTTGCTGATAAAAACATAAAGAAGCTGACAACTTTTACACAAGGTCATACACTCTTTGGTAATTTGTAATGGCAAAAGTTGTATGCTTTTACACAGGTATGTCAGGTTTAGGTCTCTCACAGTTAATAAAAAACCAAAGTACATGTATTTGTAAAACATTGAGGGCAATAGTATTTGACATCGGGTGCTTTCAGCTATTTGGGACCTGAATGAGTCAAGGGTTACTTGGTGGGTGGTCTCGTAACACTTTGCCCCCTGAGCCATGCCATATTTACAAGAAATATGCCAAGGCCTAGACATTAAGAGACATTTTCATTGTGCGTTGTACTGAGTGCTTTGGTAAAAACTAAAAAAAAAAAAGAAAAAAGAAGTGAATGGCTGAATGAAATGAATATATATATATATATTTCCGATAATACAAAGTATATTTGTTTTCAGTGATCCCAATTTAGAGTTCACATGGAACAAATTAACAGATGATAGACATTGACTTAATAGCCAAATATTATATGCCATTTTGTGAAGGTAGTCCTGGAAACGGCACTGTTCTGCTGTGAAGTATTTTGCTCTTACATATAACTTCATTCCACAAAAGTTTTTTAACCTCAGCAGACTTGTCAGACAGCTGAGGTTATAGGATGGTGCTCCAACCTTCATTATCCATCTGTCCATTGTCTGTCTACAAACAATTTCACATTTTCCTCTTCTCCAAAATAATCCGCCAGATTGTCTTCAAATTTGGTGGGAATGTACCTCCGATGGATCTCTGCCAAGTTTGTTAAAATGGTCATTCATGCTTTATTAACCCTTTCCCCCTCAAACTGGCCAAAACCGGCTGGTGGTCAAATGTCCTCTGCTTCAGTGTTTTCAGCTGATTTCAACAACAATGAAAAACAATTTGCCTGAGGATTGAAGATGAGACCTGTCAAGACAACATGCCCCAGGTCAACAGCTTTCCTTGGCATGGGTTGGGCACTTAGTGCCCAACCCATGCCGAGGAAAGCTGTTGACTCAGTCTTAATTCAAGGGGGATAGGGTTAATTGCTTGATTTTTTGTTTTTCCTTTTTAAAAATTTTCAATGAAAACATGAAAAATCATCTCCAAAACCACATGCCCAATTGCTTTGAAATTGGATAGGAATATTTCTGGGTACTTGTAGACCAGAGTGGGACTTACTATGGGTTGAATATTAAGACCAGCTGAAGATGGGCTGTTCACACAGCCCTCTTGTTTTATGTAGCACTAAAAAAAAAAGTTAAAGAAAACAAAATCACCATTGTATTTGGACCTTCATTCACAGCAACCACGTTGATTGTTACCAAGAAATGTATTGTTGCAGAAGCGCTGACTCTGGGTACCTTTGACGGGAATCAGAACAGTATCCGTCGTGGTCAGGGCTCCTCCTCCGCTGACGATATCCTCGATGCCCAGGAAAATAACAATGAACTAGGGTCAGAAAATGCCCAGTCTTTGGCAAGATCTTGCCCATCACTGGCACACAAGCTGGTGACCAGTGGCACACAGACGGAGGATGCCTTCCACAAGTCAAGGCCCCCACAAATTGGTTCTTCCAAGTTTACAGTGACCAACACATCCACTGGGTCCAGCACCAGTGGGGCAGTGGACCTGGATGTCAGTTCTGGCAGCTTGCACTCGGATAGTTTACATGTACATAGCACAAAACAGAAGAGAAAAGACATTTGTAAGACTGTGCAGATAGTGGAGACGGCTTGTACCCCAGAAAGCCCCTCCAGTCCCAATAGTGTGGATTCTGCATGGCGCGGTAGGACTTCAAGCTTTAAGCGTGCCATAGAGCGTGGTCAGTCACAGGACTCTAGTAACCAATCTTTTGAAACCTGTGATCCCCCCAGCACAAGTCCTGATGTAAGTCCAGAGAGACTGGAACTACCTCCGTATCCAGGCCCATCTAGGAGTACGCCTATGCTCAAGGACTCCTGGGTAGTCCTGTCAGATCCATACGCCCAAATACCTGAGTCGACAGAAATCTGTGTGGCCAACGCTCGAACACACTTGACCCCACCCTCATTAGGGCCTGCCTACGCCTCTTTTGGATCATTTCAATCACATTCCCTATCAGACAGTTTACCTAGTTGGGATTACTTCACACCCTCACACAAAGATATATATTATACCAGTCCACCGAACCACACAGAAGACATGGAGGAGAAGAGGGAAGACCTGGGCCTACAGCCAGCAGCGACCACTGCAGATGTGCCTGCTGTAGAGGACCGGTATGTATATTACAGCACAGTGTCATTGATACCATGGAAAAAAAGTCAGAAGACAAAACACAAAGTGTAAGAACTTTGTGTGTATTATTTTATAGCAAAAAAAAAAAAGAAGATATTTATAATAAATAAAACAAGAAGGAAAGAAAAGTAATTAAATACACATATAAAGATACTTTACAAATTATGTGTGTCATTGCGTAGTAAAAGCTAAATTTATGAAGCAAAAGTTAATTATGGTGAAAGTTATGGTCGAAATATCTCAAGAAGTACTGCATCATTTCAAGAAATGCATATGAAGTACTGGTGTTGCAACCACCCAATGCCACCATCAGGGCTCAGAATATGGAAAGAAAATCGTCAGGTGTGGTTCACCAGACAAACTCTGACTTGAGTGTTGTTTTAGAAAGCCTGTAGGGTGTAGTCTGATGTTAAACTGACCATTTGTTTGCCCACATAGTTACCTAGAATCAAATAAAAAAAATACATTATCAGAATATCCAAAAACAAAAATTTCCGTGTACATGTAGGTACAAACATGCTAGGCATCAAGTCAATCTTGTTTGCTTTGGCTGCAAAGAATGCAACAGCTGGCTGTGAAGTGGACCTGGTCACCAGGCAAGAAAACTACCGTAATCAGGACATACATTGTACACTTACATATAAGTATGGGAGGAGTGACTCTTACTTATTAAACCAGTAAATGTGAAGTGTATAAGTGAAGAGGAGTAGTTTTTGTGGGTGAGCGTGGCATAGTAGCATATGCTTCATCCCCACACTAAAGGGTGATAGCTGTCAATCACTTTGGTGACTTTTAAATTAAAATTAATTGTTGCCTCAAAACATTGCATGTTTCCCTTCTCACTCGCACACATGTGCAAAAATTTACTTGCGCTTCAAAAATGTTACAAAAACTTGTATAAAAATTTATCATTCCAGAAATATATATATATGCACCAAATATGTGAGAAATACTGTCAGAATGCATGGTATAAATAAATTACATACTTTTTACAGTAACAGTTATATGTTTATATGGAACCATCGTTTCTGTCGCCTGTACAAGAAGACGTATCATGGGTACAGTATATCAATTCTGATAATACTTTGACAATTCTGTGGTCTTTCTTTAGTAGCTTTCACTGCCTGCCACCAGGTGGTGCTTTGGACAAGCTTTCACCACCTATTGGGAGTTGGAGATTATTTGAGGGCTTATTTGAAACTTGGATAATACGGCTATGTATGTCTGAGCTGGTTGAACCAGAAATATCCTATGGTTTTCTACCAAAAATGGTGTATTCACTGCTGCTTGGTAACAGATTTGAAAAATGTTATTGGTGTAGTGACTCTCACAAGTGATGGAATATTTACATGTACAAGTACGTACATGTTCCATGTGTATGCACACATACATGTGTTTTTCATACTCTTTTTGACTGCAGAGATTTGTAAGTTGGTTCATGTAGGGTTTTCACCTGTCAACTTCAGTTTTGTGTTTTATGGTGTTTGTGATTGGTTTGGCAGTGTGGATGCTTTGCAGCATGGCTCCACAACCTTACCTTACAGATACACATACAGTAAAACCTGTTGTTAACTCTCCTTACCTTACAGACACACATACAGTGAAACCTGTCAACTCTCCTTACCTCACAGACACACATACAGTAAAACCTGTTGTTAACTCTCCTTACCTTACAGACACACATACAGTAAAACCTGATGTTAACTCTCCTCACCTTACAGACACACATACAGTGAAACCTGTTGTTAACTCTCCTTACCTTACAGACACACATACAGTAAAACCTGTTGTTAACCTTGCAGACACATATACAGCAAAACCTGTTGTTAACTCGCCTTACCTTACAGACACACATACAGTAAAACCCTTTGTTAACCTTACAGACACACAGTAAAACCTGTTGTTAACTCTCCTTGTGGCCACCTCTGTAGTTTAAGGCCATTTGTTCATTGTAACCATCAATTTCTGGTCTGTAGTTCGTGAAAAAAGTTCTTGAGATTTTTCGCCTGGTATCCTCAGGTTAAAGGCCATAATTGACTCATTGTAACCTCAAATTTCAGGATTTGAAAAAGATTTTGTAGCTGTTGCCTTTGAATGCTGCATTGCAAGGCTGTCTTGGATGAGAATTACAGCCAACAGACAGGTTTTACTGTGGGCTATACCGGTGCCTTTTGTATGAATATTTTGCTTTTACGTAGTGGTCTCTTCTTTTTTAATTGATTCTGTTATAATCCTCTGATATATTTGTCAGTTTTACCATTCTTTGGTTTCATGAGATGATATGCTGGTTTATTGTTTAAATAAGACAGAATGAGCTTTTCTCTTAATTCCATTCCTAGACAATCCCCAAACCTGAATCGTCGATTGTCCACTTTGGTTGAGGAAGGTTCAGATGCAGAGGCAGAGGAATCTCTCACCCAGGCTTCCCCGGCTGCTGGTGGTGCCACCTCTAGTAGAATAGAAGAACTACCAGACTACAAACCTCCCCAGTATAAAGCCCCACCCGCCTACGAGCAGGCACTGGCCAGGAAGGAGGGCCAGTCACCAAAGCTCGACCCCAGGTATAGTTTGTCAAGAGAGTAGCTTCCCACGTTGAACAGTAGACAAAGATTCATCATGGTAGATACAGCTTTCAGTCTAATATTTGGTGATCAACTCAGATGTAGTTAGCGAGAATAGCTTTTGGCAGGCAGTAAGACACTTTCAAGTCAGATGGTCATCAATATTAATGTGTATGATATTACATGTATATGGCTTTCACTTTCAATGGCATTAATTATTTGACCACTACCACCAATCCCACCTCCATTCCCAAGAAGATATTCAGTTTATCAAATCTCATTAGATGCTGTTCATTAAAAACTGGTCCACATTAAGAGAGTTTAATTTGAAATGATTGAACATGTTCCATAAAGCATGACACCAGATCAATACAATTGTAAAATGATGGATTTTGTCCCAAATGTCAGGATTCAGGAAGAACCTGCACCCCTGGTAAATTGCAGGCTTGCTCCATTTAATCAAACTTGATTGAACCGAAAGTGGACAAATCTGATAGGGTATAGGATTTGGATCATCAAAGAAGGCACTGACGACAAAACTGGTGCCTGGTTTTATTGATGGGACACAATCTGTATGCAGCAGTAGAGTGGCCTCAGGGCAATAGACTTTTCTCTCCCATGCAGACACTATGACAGCTCCAATATACATGTACTCATCCTTTTTTGACAAGTTGCTACTTTTTTATAATTCTACTTTTATTTCATGGAATGGCCTTGTTGGAGGGTAGCCACTATATATGTGTATAACTGTGCAAGATAAACCAACGGATCCCTAAGAGATGGTATATGCACAGCCACATCACTGTGTAAAAACTGAGAAACCTTCATTGTAGCAAATGTCACACAACAAAGTTGCCATTTTGTAGAAAAATACTTTGTTACCATTTTCAGCAGCTAGTGTATTTTATTACACATTTGCAAAGCTTCCCACTTCTGTCTTGATTGAGTTCAGTTTTTGTAGGGTACAAACACAAACAGTGATCCATGTTCCCAAGTATTCTAGTATGAAGTAAACGCATAAAACAATGCATTAAGAGAGACAAGGCATAATCTTTCTTGCTGTTGCATGTGTAGTGTGACAGAAAGTGTAGAAAAATAGATAGATAGATGGATAGATAGACAGACAGACAGACCTCGCACTAAGTTCAGGTTGTTAATATCAGCATGGTTACAGCTATTTGATCAAAGCCCTGTTAAAACATAACATACATTTCCAATATTTTATCACACTCAGGAATGACAGACACTGTGATGTCCAAAGATTGGTTATGATATTTAAATTACATAACATGATGGCATCTGTCCTGAAAGACCACCTCTATTGATAGACCGTGCCATTGTTTGGATACCTAACTGCCATGCAATATATTCAATCATGGAGTGACTACTTTGGAAGAGGCAATTTATGGCTGATCTTAGGTGAAGTCTTTGGAGTTTTACTTATGGTGAAAAGAAAGAATGTATACATGTATGCACACAGCTGATAAATACAGATAAGGTGTCCCTCTCTTGAGAGACACTGCAATAACAGACCACCTGGCTTTAGAGACCACTTAACAAGTTAATACAGTGGTCCCCCAAAGTAAGCCTCCTTGGTATCTGTACTGAATAGGATTATTACCCTCGGCACATAAAGTGCCGGTCGTCCCCTTCGTCGTCTGTCTGTCCGTCCGCCTGTACTATAACAGTGGACCACGTTCCTCTTGAAAACCAGCTTCCCCTTATTATTTTTAAACTTGTTATGAAACTTTTGAAATATTTATTTGAGGGCCGTATAAGTGACACACAGTACAGTGGTCTCTCTCACCAGGACCTGCCCCAAGAACACATCCAAAGTGCTCTTTCATTTCATAGACAACAATATGGCAGTTGTTAGTAAAATATTCTACTGCAAAGTCTGAAATTATAAAAAAAAAAATTGCAGATTTGAGTTTAAAAAGGTTGTGGGCACCAAGGGAAATCTGTTCTCTGAACGCTATTTTCCTACTTTTGTAGGATTTAGGCAAAGCTCATAAAACTCAAATTAAGGACTCAGTACAACACCATAGGTCACTTCAGCTGGTTTCCCATGCACTTACATGTACCTGCTTTGGCAGAGCCCCCATAAAAATTCCATGGATCCAGTACTGTACCATGCTGCTACATTGAACCTCCCAGGAACTGTGGCATGGCACTGAGGTCCTAGTCTCAGTAATGTGTATTGGTGAGCATGCGCAATTCAGCTTCCTACTCTGCCATCCATTTGTGGTAGACATATGTTGGAAGCTCACACTTTTTTCTTACCATTTCGGTCTTCTTCTTGTGTCCTTTGTGGTCAGTTGGTAGTTGATAAGTTTCCTGCGGAACTGGTCCTATCTCTGACTTTATCTGGTGACTCGATCAGGAATTGATCTCAATGTGGAGTTGGATGTCTGCTGGGATGCCAACTACTTCAGGATGGCCTATTGGCATTACCTTGCAGCATGTTGCTCCTGCATGTGTAGGAGTGGCATTTTTCTGCACTGAGGAGAGTCCGTGCGACGTTTGTCAACGAAAGACTCTTTCTCAGTGGCAGAAAGTCTGTTGGGTGGATGTGTGGTCTCCTAGATGGAGGCTTCAACATGTGTAGGCATCCTGTGAGCATGAGGTCTCTGTACCGGGGGGGGGGGGGGGGGGGGGGGGGCTGGTCCTTGACTCGAGGCTAGAGGTCAAGGTCCAGGCCTCGCAGCCAGGTGCAAGCTGGTCCTCGAATTCAGGCCCCCGGGGGGGGGGGGGGGGGGGGGGGGGGAGAACCAGTCAGGGCAGGTCTTGCAGCCAGGCTCACACTGGTCTAGCTTCCAATTGAGGTCCCATTGGGGGAGAATAGGCCTGTGGTTGGGCGTTTCCATGTTAGGGTTCCCTCCATATCCATGGTATCTCAGTTGAGAGGGTCTGTGGTGAGTGCCCCTCCCCCCCCCCCCCCACCTGTTTATCCTGCTCCCAACCTTGTGTCTGTAGTGAGATGACACGATGGCACCTTGATGACCACTCCAGCAGTAGTGACCACTAGATGGGGGGAGGAGGCACTGCCACTGTTCCTCTTCTCCTTCTTTGGAAGGAAATGTGTGTCGCCAGAACCGAGATTCAGGTGCTTCGTCTGCTGAGGTAATTAAAGCCTGTGTCTACGTCAGCTGACCCGCTTCAGGAAGGTGTGGAAAACGGGCACAGAGTGGTCCTCCATGCCACTAGCCCCATCGCCAGAACAGTTCCAGTGGAAAAGGAGTCTCCATGGTATGCTCCTTCCCCAATGGAGGTCCATCGGCCTTCCGTTTGGGGAGGTCACCTCTCCGGTGACCTATGCCGACATGGCAGTGGGCTGGGGTGCTTGGGTGCTTAGGTGCTGGAGTGCTCAAGCCTACCCCAGCTGAGGCTATGCGTCAGTCAGGTTTAGGGACTGCTCTGCCGGTTCAGGAGGCAGTGTCAGTTGTTACTCCTCCAGTTCCATCGGGGCCTAGGCTAGTTCCGCCTAGTGTGGGCCAGCCGGTTGGTGTTGCCCCCCCCCCCACCAGTGGGTGAGCTCCTTTCGGGTGTTTTGCCTGTGGAGACACTCTGTGCATGGGAAGAGCTGCAGGCGTAGTATGTCTCTGCACCTCAGACTCGGTGCCTGAGGTCACCATGCAGTCAGAGCCTCAGACGGTTGCAGGGGCGAAGACTGAGGAGGAGTGGCTGGAGGATATGCTTCTCGGGTCTGGTGACAACCTTGAGGATTGTCCCACTGCTGAAGATATTTTCGACCTCGACTGCTCGGATTTCCCCGGGGAGGATTCTGAGGCAGAAGAGAAAGGCATCTGTTTCTCCTGATCTGCAACAGAGCAGAAGGTAGCCAAGTCTCTACCACTTTTTGCCACTGCCAAGAGGGTAAGTCTTCTCTCCAGTCGACGACTTCAGCCGAGGAGGCGGCAGGCCGGGGCGACCAGTCTCCTTCCAAGGTGGAGATGCCAGGTTCCATGTTCAGGGGGAATGTCACTTTCATGCAGGAAATCCTCCCTGGAGAGGCGGTACTGCATCCTGTAGTGGCACAGTCCAGGGCTGTCCCCATGTCAGCTGAAGGTGTTGAGAAGGCCCCCAAGTTGGAGGTGCCTTTTTCCATCTCCATAGCCGGGAAGTTTTTGGCACTTTCCGCTGAGCTGGCGGGGTTAGGCGACACGCCACATGGTGGGTACTCCGGGGATGGCCTATCCCAGGGACGGCTGCTGGCTATTAGCCAAAGGGGTGAGGTTGGAGCTGTACTGGACTTGTAAGTCTGTATACAACTTCACTCCTGCAATAGTCGATGCTCCCTTATGGGACTTGTAACGTCAATGTCAAGGAGGTGGAGTTTGTCTCCCTGCCTATGTCAGTGCTTCAGTGTTTCAAATCGGCCATGTGGGTGATGACAATAGTCGGCTCCTTCCTCAACTGTTTGGGGTGTTCTGCGACACATCTCCTCGAGAAGGCACATGACAATCCCTCGGCACCAGCCTCCACCAAGCAATTGATGGAGACCCTGCTAGGCCTACAGCAGCCTCAAGGACATGCTGTGGGTCACGTGCTCAGTGGAGTGATTAAGCTTGACACCAATGTTAATTTGGCGCTCCTTAATGCCTTCCTTTCGGTGGCCACCCTGCCAACAGCGGTAAGCGGATATGCTTACCAGCTGCCCCTGGATCCAGTGGGTCCGGGGCTGTTGGGTCAGGGGATTATCCTTCTCCTTGAGAAGGCAGATAACATGGCCAAAGAGGAGTGTCAGAAATCTCTTGATGAGGCTTTGCTGTTTAGTGTGAGGTCAACCAAGAGGCTGTCTTCAAGAGAGTCCCTTTCATCAGTCTCCCTTCAGAGGACAGGTGGAGGAGACTTTTGGCTCTCTTGAAACAGTTCAGGAGGGCGTCTGCCCTGATGGTGCATCATTGGATGCGCCTGAGCATGATCCTGATGTCAGCCTCAGGATCACTGGGATCACAAGATGTGTCTCTTGTCTCAACATGTTGGGATTTAGCTGATTCTGAGTTGGTGGTCACAACAAATAAATATGATGCTGGTGCAGTCATTGGTGCCATTCAACGGTGAGATAAATCTGTTTACTGGTGCTTCCATGCAGAACTGAGGAGCACATTTGGACTCTGTGACAGCCTCAGGTGAATGGCCTCCTCTGTGGAGGTGGTTGTCCATCAATTGGCTAGGACTGGAAGCGATGTGTCATGCCCTTGTCCAGTTTCAGTCACAGCTGGAGAACAAACAGGTCCTGATGGTGTGCGACAACCATATGGCAGTTATGTACATCAACAAACAGGGAGATACAAGTCCAAACAGTTTTTCTCTCTTGCTAAGTTGATCCTGCTCTGGTGCCAAAAATGGCATCAGGCTTCGCTGTGGGCACATTTTGGGTCACCTGACTGTCAGTGCCAACCTGCTCTTGTGCTTATCACGGCTGATTCGGACTGAGTGGTCTCTGATTTCCCCTGTGGTGAAAGTGGCACATCGATTGATTTTCACCACCAGGGACAATCACAAGATCGACACCTTTATGTTCCCATTCTTAGAGGAATTGGTGTGGGCGACAGACGTCATGTTGGTGTCATGGCAGGGGATGGGGGCATATGCCTTTCCTCCTATTCTGATCTTGCCGAAGCTTCTTCACAATATTCAGGACGAGCAGTGTGAAGTCCTTCTCGTGGGCCCTGGGGTGGCCCAAATAGGAATGGTCCTTAGACCTACTGGAGTTGAGTTTAGAGCCTCCTCAGTCACTACCTTTTCTCCCTGAGCTGCTGAAGCAGCCAAGATCAAATAGGTTCCACAACAATCCTCAGTTTCTTTGGCTTCACATCTGGCATCTATCGCCAAGAGCATCTCTTCAGCCGGCTTCTCTCAGGGAGTGACTTAAAGAGTTGCCTGGGGAAAACTTTATCAGCCTTCTTTAAAGATTTGTGACTCAAGGGGGAACAAGTTTTTCCATTTGATAGGTATCTGAGGACTTTTTGCCTTGGGAGGCATCAGTCCAACAGATTGAGGATTTTCTTTTAAGTCTGTTTGATGAAGGTCACTTGAAGGTTTACATCATAGAGGATAACAAGTCAGCCATTGTGGCTACCCTTAAGACTAAGGGGCAAAGTTTAGGGATGGACCTTTTCTGGTGCAGACTTGTTAGCAGCTTTTGCATGGAACCTCTGGTAGAGGGCAATATTGTGCCCCTTGGGATCTCTCTGTGGTGCTTGGGGCTCTTAATAAGCCTCCGTTCAAGGCGAAAGATATGGCTTCAATCAACCTTAAGTTTCTTACCTTCAAGATGGTCTTCATGTTAGCTCTAGCCACAGGTGCTTCTAAATCGCGGGGATATAAATGCCTTGGATAGATCCCTCATCAGGGGGTCTGCAGATGGGAAGGATGTTTTTCTAAGGCCCCATGATGAGATTTGTGTCTACACCAGTGGTGCGTGACCCTTTAACCACCTTGATGGGTTTTGGGGTTAAGTCACTCTCAGTGACAATGTCTAGGTCTGAGCCAGATCGGGCTTTTGTCCTGTTAGAGAACTCTGGTTCTATTTGATTAGGACCGAACCTCATCAAGCAGGGCAGAAACCTTTGTTTCTTCGTCTGCTGCCTAATACTGTCTTGGGATGTATAACGAGAATGGCTTCCTTGGCCTACCAGGTGGCTGGGAAGGATGAAGAGCTCTCACGTCTTCATTCTCTCCAGGGTCATGAGACAAGGGAGTGCTCTGCCTCCTGGGACACGTTACGCAATCCAGGGTGGTTTTTTTTGGGCCATGTATCTATAGTGCAGAGTTTTTGGTCTAGATTCCTCGGAGGTTCCTCCCTCCCCCAGTCTGATGTCACATCAGCTTAAGTGACCTATGGTGTTGTATTGTGTCCTTAATATGAAGTTTTTCAGCGTAAAACTAATGTTAAAACAGTACTCGCCATAGATCACTAGAATTCCCAAATTCCCACCCAACCATCCACACTTTACGGTCCCTCCTCATTTGTGTAGGAAATTGAATTGTGCATGCTTGCTAATACACATTACTGCCATCAGGACCTCTGTGCCATGCCATAGGACATGGGAGCTTCAATGTAATTTTATGGGGGATCTGGCAAAGCAGGTACAGTGTAAATGCATGGGAAACCAGCTGAAGTGACACATGATGAACACTGTTTCTTAATATTAGTTTTACTTTGAAAAAACTTCATATTGGTAGGGTTTTACTGAAAAATAAGATACTTGTCAGGCAGCCATACCAAATCAAGCATTTAAATGATGAAGCAAGTTATTTTCCGAATACCTGGCTCCATCATTACTGATAAACAAGATTTTAACTGTCAACCGTGTTTCAACTATACCAGATGTCATTTATTACCCTAATCATTGCAGAAATACAACATTTTGATGGATGTAAACATGGTATATCCACATTCATTCTTTGACAATTTTAGCAGGATTTTGTTACAAGTCCTGGTAGAAACACTGCTCCTCTTATGAGCATGGTGTTCCTGTAGAAGGTCTCCATGTGTATTTTATTGACCGCCTGAGGCAAACACCTACATCTGTTGTGGCCATTTTCCCCCAATGGTAGCCTCGCGACAGGGTCAGTGTAATGTTATTTCTTTCATGATATACGTTTTTGACAGACGTTTTACTTTGAGAGACATGACAGAAAATGTGGCCCTGGCCTTATGGCGTTGTTTTTGTGCCATATGGCCTTATGGCATGGTTTCTGGGCCATATGTGTGGACCACTCAGTCTGTGGCCCCCATGTGTTGATAAATCCCACCTGAATCTGTGTACACAGCATACAGGGAGTGTAGTGACACACATTTGTGTGATTGATGTTTATTGATTGATTGATTGATTTTATTAATTAACCACCAGACAAGGAGAAGGCAGATACAGGTACATTTAAAACATTTGCAAATCTGATAAGTGACAAGGAGCATGGTGATGAAACATGCTAATAGAAGATGAGTTGACATGAAGCACTTGATGCAGCACTCAGGGTATAATTGTACAGATATAATATATATATATATATATATATATATATATATATATATATATATATATATATATATATATATATATGAAGCGACATCTTAACAAGGTTACAGAAATAACTATACCAGCACAGTCTGCAATGTGCAGCAGCAGAGCCAACTGCACACCAACACCACAGTGGGGTGTTACTCCCAGCATGGGCAGCCCTTGAGAACCTCACTGCCCATGAGGGACAGGGAGGCAAGTGCAGCACTGGGGCACAGTCAGGCCTGCCATACCCAAACACAGACAGTCATCACAGTGGCACAAATTGTAGTTTGATATGCCCCAAACAGAGGGCCTTGCTGTGCACAAAGGAGTTCGCCAACATGGTAATGAAGTATGTATCAGTATGTTACAGTGACTGAATAGCATGGTCCACAGGACTGACAAAAAGTCTTCATCTGACCATGGAATGGTCAACAGAACTGACAAAAAGTCTTTATCTGACCATGGCTCTATGAAATTTTTATGAGTAAGTAAGTATTGGAGTGTACAGACTGTCGTCAGCAGCTGTTGATGATAGGCTGGTTGTATCTTTTGAGAATACGGTCTTCACTGAGGAAAGACCACGACCGACAATTCTATACAGCACTGTCCCCTTTGTCACTTGACCACTCAGAATATATTAAGCCATCATATGAGATTAAAAATTGAGGATTGGATAGTTCACATTAAACAGTATCTGGAATGTAGACACAGTTTCCTCTGAAATAATATCCATAATTTATGGGCACATTGACTGTGCTAAGAATGAAGAGTGGTGGGATTGGTAAACAATCCCAAGAAAGTGTTTTATCAAAGTACATGTACATGTACCTAGTGTAGATTCCAACTTATTCAAGCTAGATACACTCCTGTCATGTATATCAAGACCATATGTCATAACAAGAGTACATTGTATTTTCCAACAGGAAGTTTGATACGTTAGTTAATACTTAAATAGATAAGTTCTTAAAGCAGGCAAGGAAAGGCCAATGGTACTTAAGCCATACACACTCTGTCTGCTGGGTTAATTCTATGATCAGTATGAACATTAGACAAGTTTGTGCTTGTAAAAACGTGGTGTACTCAACACTCATAAAACGGCAAGTTTAGGATCCTCAGGGATGCAGGGTGAAGTCTGACCAGCTACTAAATAATTAAAATTGACTTAGAAGTAGAAATCACCAACTAAACTCAAAGATATAAAGTATAAATGAGAGGTTCCTCAGATTTTATTGAATTCTACGGGTATAATATTAAAAAAGAGGTGACCGAAAAAATTATTCTGATTGGCTGAAGTAAAGGGTCAAAGTTCGTAAGAATCTTTGAAGTTTGACGTGCGTATGACAAACTTATTATGACGTAGTAAAGTCCACTATGAGTTTGTGCTTGTGATTTTATATCGAAGTATGTCAACAATATCCATGACCTTCGTGGGAACTTTGTTAAGATACCAGCATGGTGAAGGGTGGAAGATATTTTGACCTATAACTAAAATTTTAGATTTTTTAGCGTTAAATTAAACTGCCATTTCTTTTATATAGTCCACACAAACATTGATGGAGGCTTGTACTACATTTGTAGTTATGTAGCACTGAGTAGGGTAACATCATTGGAATGTGTATTTGCCCAACAAATGTGGTCACAAAAGGCAGGTGGTCTCCCAAAGGAGGGGTCTGTCAAAACAGGTTTTACTGCACAGGCTAACATCGTGCAATAGAATAGAGCAGAAAGATTAGAATTATCATGTCCTTCTTGGAAACCAAGTTGAATGGTATGTATATTATCTGATGGAATCAGAAAAGACTCCCAAGAGTTTGGCATGTACAGAACTTTATGAGATAGGTATTCAGTTTTCTAGTAAATTGGGAGTGAAAGAACTTTTCTTAACTACTGCTATAACAATACCTAGCTGGAAAACATCTGGTGCAATATGATGCTGCAAAATAGTCATGCAAAATGAAGACAGATTGTACGTAAAATAGAGTTGCCATAAATGAGATGCTCTGCCAACACATCCTGACAAACTATTCCTCCTAAGCTTAACAATCATTTCATGCACCAAAGTAGAAGTTATTTCAGTACACTCAGAATTTGAAATCAGTTTCTCACCCGTTTTGTATTTACTTTCCACACTCTGCACTACAAAGATTTTTGAAAGTCTTCACATATAACACTTGTGTACTTGTTTTGCAGTGACTCAGCTTGTAGGATAGATTAACCTTTTTATATTTTAATTTCTTTATACCATTTCAGAAACATATCATTTTGCAACACTTGATATACATATTTATTCTATTGTAATGCATATCAGTCTGGTGGGTTTTTTTTGTTTTTGTTTTTGTTTCTGTTGTTGTTGTACATAACATCTACAATGTTCTTTGAACAGCTTTTTTGCTCCATTTTAACACTTGTATAACTGACCATGTCTCAGGCAACCACTTTAGATCCATATCGTCCACCAATTTTTTTAAGGTCGAAATGATTCGTCAGGAACACACCCCACCTCCTTAACTGCAGATTGAATAGTACTGCTGACATTGGGTAACACCTGGCCAATGGAAGCTTCTTGGTCTGACCACTTCTTTGAGTACATAGGGTTGTCCAGTGGTACCTGCTATGTAAGACCACCCCAATGCCACACATAAGTGGATACATATGGCAGGTGGTCTTTGAGGGCAGGTAAATGAACAAAGAAATAAAAGGCCAATGACTTGAAAAAAGTGCTTGGGGGGATTTCAACAGCAACACGGTCTTGTGATACCACATCCACAATGGAAAGTGAGAATGTGTATTATGAAGTCAGTGTGTTAATATTCTCAGTGTACAAGGTGGCAACATCTAGACTCCTAGGTCAAATCAAAGGCTTGGAAACACGAGACCTGGAAACCCTTGTGAACAGCCATTTGTTATCGTAACTTTATATAGTTACAGTACATTGCCCCATGGGTTAATTTTATTGATTTGGGGTGATTTGAGGACAGTTGCATCTGGCATTGCCTGTTTGACAATAGTCAGAAGAGGCATTAAAGCTAGTTACATCCCATTGACAGTCAGATCATCAGACAAATTCTGAATTCTGTACATGAGAAATACTAGACAAAGCCAGAAAAGCTGGCATGCTAGCTGTAGTGTTTTCTTGTGCGAGACATTCAAAAAAAAAAAAAAAATCTGAATTCTGGGGTGAAAAGAGTTAAAGTGTTGCTTGTGATATGCATGAAACCCAGCTGTTGTAGGTGTGACCTTGATAACATGATCTAATATAGCAGGGTTGTTAGTCTAATTTTCTTTGCCTGCATCAATAGCAGACTCTTCCAGAAGACTCATTAACCATGACCAAGGACTGAACCCAGATTCTTGGTCTGACCACTTCGAAATAGTTTGTCACTAATTTGCAATGCATGTTTGCTTGGTCCCATCTTCACCCCACCTACGTAGTTTAACTTGGACCATCAGCAGACGTGAAATTAAGCATAATTGAACCAAGACCAAGGGGATGGGACCAGGAGCCATGGCCATTGGGCCATGTTTTCTATTATGCCAGTTTCAGAGGCTGACTTGAGTCCATAGCTTTCCTCGATGCACGTTTGGATGCAACATGCCCAACCGGCACCAACAAAAGTTATTGGCATGGAGCATATGCCAACATGATAAGTGTTGGCTGCAATTTTCGAGCAAAATGGTCACTATTAATGTGACCCTTTAACCACCTTGATGGGTTTTGGGGTTAAGTCACTCTCAGTGACAATGTCTAGGTCTGAGCCAGATCGGGCTTTTGTCCTGTTAGAGAACTCTGGTTCTATTTGATTAGGACCGAACCTCATCAAGCAGGGCAGAAACCTTTGTTTCTTCGTCTGCTGCCTAATACTGTCTTGGGATGTATAACGAGAATGGCTTCCTTGGCCTACCAGGTGGCTGGGAAGGATGAAGAGCTCTCACGTCTTCATTCTCTCCAGGGTCATGAGACAAGGGAGTGCTCTGCCTCCTGGGACACGTTACGCAATCCAGGGTGGTTTTTTTTGGGCCATGTATCTATAGTGCAGAGTTTTTGGTCTAGATTCCTCGGAGGTTCCTCCCTCCCCCAGTCTGATGTCACATCAGCTTAAGTGACCTATGGTGTTGTATTGTGTCCTTAATATGAAGTTTTTCAGCGTAAAACTAATGTTAAAACAGTACTCGCCATAGATCACTAGAATTCCCAAATTCCCACCCAACCATCCACACTTTACGGTCCCTCCTCATTTGTGTAGGAAATTGAATTGTGCATGCTTGCTAATACACATTACTGCCATCAGGACCTCTGTGCCATGCCATAGGACATGGGAGCTTCAATGTAATTTTATGGGGGATCTGGCAAAGCAGGTACAGTGTAAATGCATGGGAAACCAGCTGAAGTGACACATGATGAACACTGTTTCTTAATATTAGTTTTACTTTGAAAAAACTTCATATTGGTAGGGTTTTACTGAAAAATAAGATACTTGTCAGGCAGCCATACCAAATCAAGCATTTAAATGATGAAGCAAGTTATTTTCCGAATACCTGGCTCCATCATTACTGATAAACAAGATTTTAACTGTCAACCGTGTTTCAACTATACCAGATGTCATTTATTACCCTAATCATTGCAGAAATACAACATTTTGATGGATGTAAACATGGTATATCCACATTCATTCTTTGACAATTTTAGCAGGATTTTGTTACAAGTCCTGGTAGAAACACTGCTCCTCTTATGAGCATGGTGTTCCTGTAGAAGGTCTCCATGTGTATTTTATTGACCGCCTGAGGCAAACACCTACATCTGTTGTGGCCATTTTCCCCCAATGGTAGCCTCGCGACAGGGTCAGTGTAATGTTATTTCTTTCATGATATACGTTTTTGACAGACGTTTTACTTTGAGAGACATGACAGAAAATGTGGCCCTGGCCTTATGGCGTTGTTTTTGTGCCATATGGCCTTATGGCATGGTTTCTGGGCCATATGTGTGGACCACTCAGTCTGTGGCCCCCATGTGTTGATAAATCCCACCTGAATCTGTGTACACAGCATACAGGGAGTGTAGTGACACACATTTGTGTGATTGATGTTTATTGATTGATTGATTGATTTTATTAATTAACCACCAGACAAGGAGAAGGCAGATACAGGTACATTTAAAACATTTGCAAATCTGATAAGTGACAAGGAGCATGGTGATGAAACATGCTAATAGAAGATGAGTTGACATGAAGCACTTGATGCAGCACTCAGGGTATAATTGTACAGATATAATATATATATATATATATATATATATATATATATATATATATATATATATATATATATATATATATATGAAGCGACATCTTAACAAGGTTACAGAAATAACTATACCAGCACAGTCTGCAATGTGCAGCAGCAGAGCCAACTGCACACCAACACCACAGTGGGGTGTTACTCCCAGCATGGGCAGCCCTTGAGAACCTCACTGCCCATGAGGGACAGGGAGGCAAGTGCAGCACTGGGGCACAGTCAGGCCTGCCATACCCAAACACAGACAGTCATCACAGTGGCACAAATTGTAGTTTGATATGCCCCAAACAGAGGGCCTTGCTGTGCACAAAGGAGTTCGCCAACATGGTAATGAAGTATGTATCAGTATGTTACAGTGACTGAATAGCATGGTCCACAGGACTGACAAAAAGTCTTCATCTGACCATGGAATGGTCAACAGAACTGACAAAAAGTCTTTATCTGACCATGGCTCTATGAAATTTTTATGAGTAAGTAAGTATTGGAGTGTACAGACTGTCGTCAGCAGCTGTTGATGATAGGCTGGTTGTATCTTTTGAGAATACGGTCTTCACTGAGGAAAGACCACGACCGACAATTCTATACAGCACTGTCCCCTTTGTCACTTGACCACTCAGAATATATTAAGCCATCATATGAGATTAAAAATTGAGGATTGGATAGTTCACATTAAACAGTATCTGGAATGTAGACACAGTTTCCTCTGAAATAATATCCATAATTTATGGGCACATTGACTGTGCTAAGAATGAAGAGTGGTGGGATTGGTAAACAATCCCAAGAAAGTGTTTTATCAAAGTACATGTACATGTACCTAGTGTAGATTCCAACTTATTCAAGCTAGATACACTCCTGTCATGTATATCAAGACCATATGTCATAACAAGAGTACATTGTATTTTCCAACAGGAAGTTTGATACGTTAGTTAATACTTAAATAGATAAGTTCTTAAAGCAGGCAAGGAAAGGCCAATGGTACTTAAGCCATACACACTCTGTCTGCTGGGTTAATTCTATGATCAGTATGAACATTAGACAAGTTTGTGCTTGTAAAAACGTGGTGTACTCAACACTCATAAAACGGCAAGTTTAGGATCCTCAGGGATGCAGGGTGAAGTCTGACCAGCTACTAAATAATTAAAATTGACTTAGAAGTAGAAATCACCAACTAAACTCAAAGATATAAAGTATAAATGAGAGGTTCCTCAGATTTTATTGAATTCTACGGGTATAATATTAAAAAAGAGGTGACCGAAAAAATTATTCTGATTGGCTGAAGTAAAGGGTCAAAGTTCGTAAGAATCTTTGAAGTTTGACGTGCGTATGACAAACTTATTATGACGTAGTAAAGTCCACTATGAGTTTGTGCTTGTGATTTTATATCGAAGTATGTCAACAATATCCATGACCTTCGTGGGAACTTTGTTAAGATACCAGCATGGTGAAGGGTGGAAGATATTTTGACCTATAACTAAAATTTTAGATTTTTTAGCGTTAAATTAAACTGCCATTTCTTTTATATAGTCCACACAAACATTGATGGAGGCTTGTACTACATTTGTAGTTATGTAGCACTGAGTAGGGTAACATCATTGGAATGTGTATTTGCCCAACAAATGTGGTCACAAAAGGCAGGTGGTCTCCCAAAGGAGGGGTCTGTCAAAACAGGTTTTACTGCACAGGCTAACATCGTGCAATAGAATAGAGCAGAAAGATTAGAATTATCATGTCCTTCTTGGAAACCAAGTTGAATGGTATGTATATTATCTGATGGAATCAGAAAAGACTCCCAAGAGTTTGGCATGTACAGAACTTTATGAGATAGGTATTCAGTTTTCTAGTAAATTGGGAGTGAAAGAACTTTTCTTAACTACTGCTATAACAATACCTAGCTGGAAAACATCTGGTGCAATATGATGCTGCAAAATAGTCATGCAAAATGAAGACAGATTGTACGTAAAATAGAGTTGCCATAAATGAGATGCTCTGCCAACACATCCTGACAAACTATTCCTCCTAAGCTTAACAATCATTTCATGCACCAAAGTAGAAGTTATTTCAGTACACTCAGAATTTGAAATCAGTTTCTCACCCGTTTTGTATTTACTTTCCACACTCTGCACTACAAAGATTTTTGAAAGTCTTCACATATAACACTTGTGTACTTGTTTTGCAGTGACTCAGCTTGTAGGATAGATTAACCTTTTTATATTTTAATTTCTTTATACCATTTCAGAAACATATCATTTTGCAACACTTGATATACATATTTATTCTATTGTAATGCATATCAGTCTGGTGGGTTTTTTTTGTTTTTGTTTTTGTTTCTGTTGTTGTTGTACATAACATCTACAATGTTCTTTGAACAGCTTTTTTGCTCCATTTTAACACTTGTATAACTGACCATGTCTCAGGCAACCACTTTAGATCCATATCGTCCACCAATTTTTTTAAGGTCGAAATGATTCGTCAGGAACACACCCCACCTCCTTAACTGCAGATTGAATAGTACTGCTGACATTGGGTAACACCTGGCCAATGGAAGCTTCTTGGTCTGACCACTTCTTTGAGTACATAGGGTTGTCCAGTGGTACCTGCTATGTAAGACCACCCCAATGCCACACATAAGTGGATACATATGGCAGGTGGTCTTTGAGGGCAGGTAAATGAACAAAGAAATAAAAGGCCAATGACTTGAAAAAAGTGCTTGGGGGGATTTCAACAGCAACACGGTCTTGTGATACCACATCCACAATGGAAAGTGAGAATGTGTATTATGAAGTCAGTGTGTTAATATTCTCAGTGTACAAGGTGGCAACATCTAGACTCCTAGGTCAAATCAAAGGCTTGGAAACACGAGACCTGGAAACCCTTGTGAACAGCCATTTGTTATCGTAACTTTATATAGTTACAGTACATTGCCCCATGGGTTAATTTTATTGATTTGGGGTGATTTGAGGACAGTTGCATCTGGCATTGCCTGTTTGACAATAGTCAGAAGAGGCATTAAAGCTAGTTACATCCCATTGACAGTTAGATCATCAGACAAATTCTGAATTCTGTACATGAGAAATACTAGACAAAGCCAGAAAAGCTGGCATGCTAGCTGTAGTGTTTTCTTGTGCGAGACGTTCAAAAAAAAAAAAAAAATCTGAATTCTGGGGTGAAAAGAGTTAAAGTGTTGCTTGTGATATGCATGAAACCCAGCTGTTGTAGGTGTGACCTTGATAACATGATCTAATATAGCAGGGTTGTTAGTCTAATTTTCTTTGCCTGCATCAATAGCAGACTCTTCCAGAAGACTCATTAACCATGACCAAGGACTGAACCCAGATTCTTGGTCTGACCACTTCGAAATAGTTTGTCACTAATTTGCAATGCATGTTTGCTTGGTCCCATCTTCACCCCACCTACGTAGTTTAACTTGGACCATCAGCAGACGTGAAATTAAGCATAATTGAACCAAGACCAAGGGGATGGGACCAGGAGCCATGGCCATTGGGCCATGTTTTCTATTATGCCAGTTTCAGAGGCTGACTTGAGTCCATAGCTTTCCTCGATGCACGTTTGGATGCAACATGCCCAACCGGCACCAACAAAAGTTATTGGCATGGAGCATATGCCAACATGATAAGTGTTGGCTGCAATTTTCGAGCAAAATGGTCACTATTAATGTGACATTTAAAGTGCTGCCGTTAAAGCAGACAAGTTACATCAAGGCATTTTTGGCAGATATGACCGGAAGGCGCCATTCAATTCAGTGCTTTAATTTCAGGCACACTGGCCTGTAGAACTAAGTACAGAAACTATTCATCAGGTGAAAGAGATCATGCACATACTGATTATAATACAGGTTCAATTAAATATGTATTCTACTGGGTCTGCTTCAAGCTTTTGTTTTGCTTGGAGTCCAACTGGACAAGGCTATGAACTGTAGAGGAGCTATATGTGCGATCAGTTTCGTTCCGAGAGAAGCTTGTTGTGCACTTTAACAGTTTTTCCGTTTTTTCCTTGACATGATCTTGTCTGTCTTTCCTAGTAAATTAGTCTATAACGGTGAGACAAGGAACTGCCTGGGGTATATCTGGGCTGATACAGGTGTTTTTTGTGGTGGTGTCAAAGTGTATGTTCCAGACCAGAGTTATAAATTAATAAGAAAAAAAATTAAAGCAAATATACTTAGTGCCCTCCCCCCCCCCCCCCCCGAAAATTTATTGTTCATTTTTGTTGCCCACAATATACAAACAAATATTTGCTTTTTTTTGCTTGCAGTTTATATAAGATAGATATAGATGCCTATGTACATAAACTGTGTATTCACTGTTGTTGAGAGGTACATTGTGTACATATTATGGGGCTTTGAGTGCATACATAATTCCTGTCATTCCATGAGCACAGGGGACTCGACAGATACATACATTGACTGACAGCTGGGGGGTGACTGGGGTCTCTATGTGCTGAGGCCGTGGCTTTAGGCAGACAGTTTTGTATCAGGTCACAGTAACTAGGCGACATACCTACACATTTAACTCTTTGCTCTGTATGATAAGACTGAATCAAAAGCTTTCCTTGGCACAGGTTGAGCACAGTGTCTACAACCCATGCCAAGGAAAGCTATTGTCACAGTTAGGGTACTACTATCTTGAAAGTCTTTCATACTTTTCTCATTCAAAATGCTTTGTAGCAAATAATAGATGTAAGTAAAAATATAAAGCAGATTATTTGATATCAGAATGTTGTTGGGTGATCTGAGCAGGAAAGGGTTTAGGTTTAGGTTAAGGTGGTGTAGGGGGGCAGAGTAGATGGGGGTAAGGACCTGTGCAATTTGATGTTGCATGGTGTATTTATTGTCACCTTCATACCCATTAAACTATACTTTAGGGGCATTAACATTGACATAGAAAAAAATGCTACTGTAGAACACATTATGTAAGAGCATGATGGAGTAAATATTTTGTCTGATGAATCTTTTTGTTTCTTCCATATATTTTTTTGCCATTGTGTAAAAATAGGTGAACAAATCATAAAATAAATGGAAAGGAGGTTATAAGTATTCAGTACAGGAACAGGACTTTTTGGTTTGGCATAGGGACACTTCTTCCTATAACTTTGTAGGCTCAGAAAGTGAAGATTCGATTACAGATTCCAAACAGGCAATTTGAGTTTTGAAAAATCCACCAATGTCAAAATATAAAATTTAAAAACAGTGCTGAGACCAGTACCTGAGCATTAATATAAAGTCAATACATGAATTTTGAAAAAAAGTTATCGCCCCCCCCCCCCCCCTTCCAAAAAAAAAAAAAAATCTCAGTACCATACTGTTCACAAAATACCTTGCATTATGTTGAAATGTGGCTTTTTCTTTTTTTTTTTTTTTAATATCTTTATAAAAAGCAAAAAAGTATAGTTTAATGGATAAGGTGAAATAAAGATGTTATGTAACATCAAATTGCACAGTACCCTAAACTGTGGTAGATTCTCCCCAGGCATTTTAAGGACGTAAAGAGGTACTGGATTGCATACACACCAAATTACAAATGTTCTAATTTTCATTGTTTATGGCTAGAATAGATATCTAATACAGGTTTCAATGCACAAATGTGAAAATTTGTCACTGTCGTTTGTCACTACGTGCAAAATTAACCCTTTCCCCCTCAAACCGGCCAAAACCAGCTGGTGGTCAAATGTTGTCTGCTTCAGTGTTTTCAACTAATTTCAACAGTAATGAAAAACAATTTGACGGAGAAATGTACATGAGACTTATGAAGATCCCATGCCCCAGGTCAACAGCTTTCCTTGGCATGGGTTGTGCACTTAGTGCCCAACCCATGCCGAGGAAAGCTGTTGACTCAGTCTTAATTCAAGGGGGAAAGGGTTAACTGGATTTTAGGCCCCAAAGGGTCCTGTGCATTCTTTGACATTTTCACACTTTTTGCAGTAGATTTTACCAAATTACAAATTGGTTGATATTTTCATTTTAGAAGTGGTGGAATGCAGCATTGTTTGGGTCATGGAATGGCCTGCCTGTCCCCTCATATTTCCTAGAGGTCCCTGCCTTATCTGGAGGCATTGATTAACGTTGTACATGTGTATACCTGGAATCCAGCTTTTTTATACTCTATGTCCAACCATCTATGAAGCTGTATACATGCCCACTAAATGCAATGGTACTTCTGCCCCATGAAAATAGTGCAAAGTTGAGGTTTTTATGATGTTAGCCAGCTGTAATGAATGTCCCAGTGTTTGGGTGTATATGTATGACATGGGTCCAAGCCTTTTGTGTTTGGTGAGTAAACAACAATACATAAAAACATGCTGTGTGTCATAAGACTCAGCTCTGATCAGCTGGCTGAACTTTGACGTCCTTTTATTTCAAACTTGGCACTTGGACGCAGTTTATTTACTTTGCAGGTCCAAGTCAAGACAGCACAGTCCCCATGCTGGCAGGGGGGCTAGCCAGTCTCCCCAGCGCACCCAATCCAGAGAGTCTTCTCCCAGGCCGGGAACCGGAACGCCCCAAAGGGATAGATCCCAGTCGCCCCTCCCACCCCCACACAAGTCGAGAATGACTGCTGCTGGAGTCTCCTCACGCGAACTGGCCATGGCCATGGCTGCTGAGAAAATACAGAGGCCCTCATCGCCAGTGTCTCACTCAACAAGGCCCGAGGCGGAGGCCATGGCTGGCCACCACATGTCCCGCAGCAAGAGAAGAGTAGGAATTATGCATGAAGTACAAATGTCTCCACAGATGAAGAAGGTAAGGGTTAAGTACTTTGAATGACACATCAAACAACAACTTGGAGATCTTAGGACACCAAAAGGGTAACTAAATGTACAGTTGTCCTGTGTTGTGTAAATTTAATTGGGAAAACAAAACTTAAAGTTGGCACTTGTTTTTCTTTTTTTTTTTTTTCTCTCTCTTTTTTTTTTTAAATATAAAAATTAAGCTTTGGGGAAGATAAGCATCAGCTTACTAGGTTTATACCCTGTATAAATAAGTGTCTGTCTGTCATTTAATACCATACCTTGTCTCAAAAAAAAAAAAAAAAACCCTAATAGAGTACTTATGTCAGCAGGCTTTATTGAGGCAGATATTTTATAGTTACATGGTTATGGTGCTTCCTCTCAAAAATTCTGCAGACCACTTCAGATCATGGTGTTCATCAAGTCAGAATTTGCGGTAAAGAAGTGTACAGTTATGGTCACAAGAAACAACAAGGGGCATTTATTTTGCTGTTCATTGACCCTTTTCCACTGAAATCACCCAAAAGTGCATGGGTATAAAATGCCGCCTCAGTTTTTTTCACTTAAATTTCATGTCCACAGTAAACAAGTTAGGCGAGAGCTGTAGGTAAGGCCTGGTATGATAGCATGCCGCAGGTCAACATCTTTCCTTGATGAGGGTTGGGCGCTTTCCACACAACTGTTATCAAGGAAGCTGCTGTCTCAGTCTTATTCTGACCGTGAAAGGGTTAAAAGTCAAATCATCGTGTGCTTGGGTGCCTGATGACAAAGGTCTGTGTTGAAATGTGTATGTACATGTAGATCATTGTGAATAATGAAATGATTATGTAACTAAACTGAACTTTAGGCAAACCTCCTCACAGGAGTTGCCAGGTAAATAGTATGCGTGGGAATAGAGGTGTTTGTCCATAATTATGGTTCAAAGGTGAAGCTATTGGTATCAGGACTCACCTTCTGGGTATATGCTGTATATTACAGAATGAGATTGAAATGGTTAAAATATCACCATACCCAAGTCACTTGCATATATGGAAAAGTACCGCATTTGTATCTCTATTTGCAAGGATTCCTACTGATATTTACAAAGTCATAATGTTTGGTGAGTGAAACCAGCACAACATATCTAGCCTATATAATCCTCTTTGGAGAGTCCGTAATGCTTTTACATTAACCCTTGGCCTTGTGGACAGGGGGGAGTCAGGATAGACACAGGAAGATACAGTGTAGCTAACTTATGTCAGTGGCCATCAAAGTAGTAAAATACTGTTCTACAATGTTGCAGTTTGTGACAAAATGTTGTATTACAGTGGTTTACATTTTTGTCACAAATTTTGGACAGGTTGAATGGCTGTGTGCACTCATACTTCATAGCTCATCTCTTGTGCACTCATACTTCATAGCTCATCTCTTGTGCACTCATACTTCATAGCTCATCTCTTGCTGATGCCAAGCAACATTACACAGTCTTTGACACAGAGGTAGAGCTCTGTGTAAAAAAATGTTATGAGCATCTTCTAAAAGCTTTCAGTTTGTCATATTAATTTTCAACTGTTAAGAGCATTACAGTGGTACCTCTCTTGAGAGACCCCGCTAATGAGAGACCAGATATCTTTTTAAGACCGCTCTCTCAGAACACTGTGCTATCTTTTCCATGTTTTTGTACCTCTAATGAAAGACCACCTGTTTTGAGAGACCGCATTTTGACCCACTGTAGGGGCGGTCTCTCAAAAGAGGTACCACTGTATATGCAAACATCAGTTCAGTGCATTATACAGTTGTGCATGCACCCCAGACTAGAATTTATGTAGCCACCAGTATAATAGTCCAGTGTTTGACAGATCTAAGAACTGACTGTGCTCAAGTTGAAAACATTCATACCAGACGGGGCACTTCATGTTCAAAGACACCTGACACGCAAACAATTAGGTTTAACCACAGGATAAAATACTGATGATCAAGAAGTGACAATTAGAATACTTGAGTGCAACCCTGACACCTGCCAATGAAAGCACCCAATTGAAAGCCCTGAGGTAAGCCCTTCATGATATCTACTGGGGATAACGTTAGGATTATTTTTTCATGAGGATCATAAGTTGTGGAATTTTTATGTTACTGGAAAGCTTTCCTGACTAAAAACTTGAAATTCAATAAGACATGATCCCAGCCTGATCCCCTATTGGTATTCATGCTGGATATAATTCCTTTCTGTCATGCTTAGAGGAGATATTTAGACGTAGATTATCGTTAAAATATCAAACAGTTGAGTGAGGAGTCATGCTACAGTGACATTCATTGTACGGTCATAAAGCAGCCCAGACATACAAAAACTCCAGGCGTTTATATGTGTTATTGCTTGCTGGAGTCAAACATGTACATCATCAAATGGGGTGGAATTTTAGCTAATATTCAGTCTCAGTGTGTCTGTAATATCGCAAATAATGCTATAAAAGCAATCATCATATTATCCCGGGTGCTTAGGAAATTGACATTAAGTTTGTCTCAATAACAGAGCTGCTTTTGGCATACAACAGGGTAAAAAACAGAGAAATTTTGCTAAAAACATCAAAACTATGACTCATTTCTTAGCCAGAATAGTGAGGGGGGCACTTAAGGGGGCAGGGATGCCAAAAAGGGATAATGGGGCAAATCTGTCACTAAAATTCCTGCCCTCACTGGTCAGTGTGAATAGCAATTTAACCACCCTGGCTAGGTATGTGAGAAGTAGGAACATGCCATGCAACTCTTTATCTGTTGACGGCCTACAGTAGGAGCAGTGTACAAAGTGGCCCCGCATAAACTGTACCAGGATTTCTATGCAGGCTGTCCCAGGATGTGCCAGTTGTATTCTTTGTGTGTAGTTTGTACTTCTCATGACAGACCACTTGTCTTGATAGACCACACTTTGGTATACCTCAGGGGTGGTCTTTTCAAACAGGGAGGATTGTATGGCCATCAAGCCTGAAAGATAAGACCATGGTTTTAAACATATTTGATATGTTCGTGTCCAGGTGCTGCATGTATTTGCCTAGAGGCTTGTCATCAATCAAGGGGAGGCTTTGACAAGATGAATCGAAATGTCTGTTTAATGACCATTGTACCGATAGATTAGACCTCTTACTTTTAGGACCACCATAGAAGTGATATGTAATAGATTCATGTCCAGGCCCCATTTGCCTGAAGGGGAGATGCAGAAGTTTGAGGAAGTGAACACAAGATTGTCCATGTACATGTGATACTTTCTGTTTGGCCCGTATCAGCCCACATACATATATACTATCCACAGAAATGTAATGTAGATACGAACAAACACTTTCTCCACTCAACTCACACAAAAGTGTCCTCATAAAATGTTATGTGTGTCAGTGATTTTAAATTGAAGTGATCTTTAATTTAAAACATTATAAGTAAGAATACGAGACATGCGTACTAATTTCCCACCACAAAGTAGGGGGATTGCAGTGGAAATTCACATTTTCAACTTCTCCAAAACCTTAACCCTTTCCCCCTTGAATTAAGACTGAGTCAACAGCTTTCCTTGGCACGGTTTGGGCACTAAGTGCCCAACCCATGCCAAGGAAAGCTGTTGACCTGGGGCATGTGATCTTGATATGTCTCATGTACATTTCTCAGTCAAATTTTTCCCCATAACTGTTGAAATTAGTTGAAAACACTGAAGCAGACGACATTTGACCACCAGCCGGTTTTGGCCGGTTTGAGGGGGAAAGGGTTAAACTAGACTCAACTCAATCTTGGTGGAAATGTACTGGGGGTGGGAGTGGGGGGTGGGAGTGTCTGCCCAACTTGTTCATGCCTCCGTGATTTTTATATATTCTATGATTTTGTTTGGTTTAATCCTTAAAATCTTCTCAGAAACTGCTCAGCCAATTGCTTTGAAATTGCATTGGGACACTTCTGGGGACCATCCAACCTTAATTAGTTCAACAGATGGTGCCTCACTTTTTTTCTATTTTTTTTACAAACTTTTGTGTGTTTTCCCCATTTATGACTTGTGAGAAAACTATTCCCAGATTGTTCTGAAACAAGGTTGAAATGTAGCTTATGGGAGGATTAATCAAACTTATTCACTAAATGATGGTACTCTGGACCCCTGATCTTTAACAAATTTTTCAATTTGGGTACCTGTCAGTTAATGCATGCATTCCTGTTGATTACCATATAAGTCTATGGGGATTGCAATGGAAACTCACCTTTTTTACTTCCTCTCCAACATCCTCATCCCCCAGACAAGAGTGGGACTTATTATGTATGGGTGTGAACCTAGACATTTTGTTTTTCCAAGAATTCTTCCTTCCTTCCTCCTAGTTAATGACCAAATTTGTTTGTAGTTTTTCTCCGACACTGAAATTGAAAAAAATAAAAGTTGAATATCTCCAAAGCTATAATTGCTAGGATGCCATTCCAACTTCAATTTGTAGGTTTGTGGCAAAGCGGCATCCAGTGAACCAAAGTTGTAGGATTTTAGTTTATGCAAATCAGGTGGATATACAATTTTTTAAATCTTGACTAGCTTCGAAACAAATAAAGGTGCCATCCCAACTTCAATTTATTGGTTTGTGACACAGCCGCATCCAATGAACCATGATCCAAAATTATGAAGTTTTAATTTTTGCAAATTAGGTGAATATACAGACTTAAACTCTTGAATAACTGCAAAACTATTATAGATAGAGGTGTCATTCCAACTTCAATTTATAAATTTGTGACACAGTTGCATCCAATGAATCATGAAGTAAAGTTGTACAATTGTAATTTATGCAAATAAGATGAATACACAAGTTTAAATCTTGAATTACTTCAAAACCTTATACATGGTGGTGCCATTCCAACTTCAATTTGTCAGTATGTGACATAGCTGCATTTGATGAACCATCAACCAAAGTTGTAGGCTTTTAATTTATGCAAATTAGGCAAATACACAAAATTAAAATCGTGAATAGCTTCAAAACTTATATAGATCGTGGTGTCATTCAAACTGCAGTTTATAAGTTTGTGAAATGGCTACATGCAATGAACCAATAACCAAAGCTGTGGCATTTTAATTTATGCAAATTAGGCTAATACCCAAAATTGAGATCATGTTGAATACTGGCAAAGTGTAGCATTTCAAACTGTTCTCATTTTGAAGGCACCCAGAGAGATTTGCTGTAAAGTAGCTCTTCTTTTCTAGTTATGGGTTGATTGTCAAGGTCAGCTGAGGATGAGCTGTTCACACAGCCTTCTTGTTAATTGAGTTATCATATCATAGCATGAGGGCATCGTGACACCCATTGTTATCCCCCACCCACAAAGTGAGGCGTGGTGGGGGTGGTGGGGGATACGGTAATGAGCACCATCTGGACCATATCTTCTAAATTATAAATGCTAGCCCTTTGAAATTTATACATTTGGTAGATCATATGTAGTAGGTGTGTGTAGGGACTGTTTTGTGTACCTATTGGTCACAGTAACTAATTAATTAACAAAAGTTCAGTAGGCAACCTCCAGATTAGAAATGATTTTGTCTGGGCCATATCTTTATTACTATAAATGCTAGCCCTTTGAAATTTTCAGGGTTCGTAAATCTTAGGTAGGAAATGTGCACAGGATTGAATTTATTTGGCTGATTATGTTCTTGTCGTAATTAATTAATTAATTAACAAATATCGTTAAACACATCAAAATCACCTGTATCTGAAACAAATTTTCTCCTGGCCATATCACCTAAACTATAAATGCTAGCCCTGTGAAATACATGGACTTTGTAGATCATAGGTAGTAGGTGTGCATAGGCATTGTTTTGTGTGCATAATTGCCTATATTGATAAATCAAGTAATTATCATAATTTCATTAGGCAACCATCAGATCAGAAGCGATTTTGTCCCGGCCACATGTTTGGAACTATAAATGCTAGCCTTTTGAAATTTTCAGGGTTGGCAAATCTTAGGTAGGAGGTGTGCATAAGATTAAATTGATTTGGCTGATTATTATTGATTAATTAATCAATTAATTAAAAAGATAGTTAAGCACCTCAAAATCATCTGCACAATTTTGTCCGGGCGATATCTTCTAACCTATAAATGGTAGCCCTATGAAATTTATAGGGATAGTATATCTAAGGTTGTAGGTATGTGTAGGCATTTTTTGTGTGCCAAATTACTTTCATTAATTAGTTAAGTCAACAAAATTCATTAAGCAACCTCCAGATCTGAAATGATTTTGTCCAGGCTATATCCTTGGAACTATAAATGGTAGCCCTTTGAAATTATCATGGTTGATAGCTTTTAGGTAGGAGCTGTGCATAAGCATGCATTTGTTTCAGCTGATATACTTTCATGTACTAGTTAAGTAATTAACACAAATCATTTAGCAGCTTAAAATCACCTGCATAGTTTGTCCAAGCATTTTCTTGGAAAATATAATAAATGACCATTAAAAATTTGCAATGTCTTACTAACTATAATATATAAATGTACATCATGTGTATTTACCACCATGATTATTGGGGGGGGGGGGATAAGGCTGGCGTCAGCAGATATCTATTAGAATTGGAGATGAGACCAAGTGGGATAATGTGTCACAGGTCAACAACTTTCCTTGGCATGGGTTGAGTGGGTTGTGATAACATGTCACAGATCAACAGCTATCTTTTGTGTGGATTGTGATAACATGTCACAGGTCAACAGCTTTCCTTGGCATGGGTTGAGTGCATTGTGCCACAATCTGTGTCAAGGAAAACGTTAGTTAACTCAATCTTATTCTATTCAAGAACCGATTAACCCTTTTCCACTCCAATTAATCAAAAGCATCCAAATGTAAATTGTCATCTGCTTTAATGCTCATATCTACATTTCTTGTTGGTGGAAAACATTTTCTGATGAAAAAGAAAAGAAAAAATGATGAAAATTGTAGGTAAAACCCTCCACGATGACAAGCCCCAGCAAAGGGTTAAACAATCCAGTTACAATGTAACTACATGTATACAGGGTGAAAGCCAACTTGACAGCTGTGTATACTTTACATGTACATCACATTATAGGCATGCAAATAATGTCAGTATATTTTACCAGGAATGTAAGAGACATTGATGAGATGCGGATTTTGTTTGGCAACTTTTTCA
The DNA here is from genome assembly GCA_964020975.1 of Hermodice carunculata. Taxonomy (NCBI): domain Eukaryota; kingdom Metazoa; phylum Annelida; class Polychaeta; order Eunicida; family Amphinomidae; genus Hermodice; species Hermodice carunculata. Next base: position 15,743,668 of record OZ026614.1, read on the forward strand.
GGCCATTTACAATGTATCAAAAAAAAGTCTACCAGCGTCTCTTAATCTCCTAACTTCCCTGTTCAGAATGAAGAGCTCATTCTAACCATAAAGGTATGATACTACAGTTTCTATTGGCTGCTGGAGCATCCCAATACACATAGCCCATAAAACAGAAAAAGTCAGATTTTCCATATTGAATAACTTTTGTTTTGATGTAAGGCTGCATGTACATTGTACATGTATGTAGTCAGGCCCTACATAAAGTTACCGTCTTATGACTGCACTTTGATGGCAGTATGTGTGTTACGTTGAGGCTGCATGTATTTGCTGCACATGGTTTACTCTACTCTCTCTGCCCCAGGCCAGTTTTGCATCAAAATAAACTTTTAATCCATGATTTTTAGTGTTTCACAAGCAGAAGAAGAAAAATGCTGCCCAGAAAAGTCCCATTTTCTGTTAAAATGAGGGCAGTGTACCTCAGGCAATAGACCTGGCTTGGTCATAGAATTTACTTCATTTAGACTACACAACCTTCAAATCTGCTGTGTTGGTTCTGGGGGTTGTTCCTCCTGTGTTCAGTTGATGGCATTTATCCAGATGAGCTCCTGGTTTAAAAGGGTTGTTGTTTTTCCACCAGGGCAGTGGTCAATGGCTGCAGTATAGATCTTAAGGGGGAGTCATCTATTTGCGGATTACTCAACTAAGCAGTACATGGTCAGACTACACTTAGCTTTTCCAGTGAAGTAAAATTACACTCTCAAAGAAGTAAATACGCTTTGTGAAGAATATAATTTACAAACTAAATTAAATATAAAACCTAAATTGAAAAAATAAAATACGAAATTAATCATCCCCCCCCACCCGCACCCCCAAAATAAGCCCTGGTCTGTGGCAGGTCTACTCAGGCACTTTTTTATCCTGCTGTTTAATACTGTTTTTGTCCCCCGCCACCGAAGGTGGCATAGGGGGACATAGAGTTAGTGAGGATAGGGGGCCTGCTGTCTGTCAGTGCGTCCGTCCGTCCGTCCGTCCGGGAGCATATCTTTAGAACCCTAACATATAGAATAATGAAATTTATACCAGAGATGCATCATACCATGGGCATGTGCACTGTGTATTGTTTTTGACCTTGACATATTTTCAAGGTCACAGAGCCCAAGAGCATATCAATTTTTGTGTATTATAACTATTTTCAACTTCTTCTCCAGAACCGTCACTCAGAGTAAGTTGAAACAAGGTGGATATGTTCCTTGTAGAAGGGTCAAACAGAGTTGTTCACTATGTGGGAATGGCGCAGATTCCTGATTTTTAGCTCAGCTGACTTGTCAGTCAGCTGAGCTTATGTTATGGTCCTCCGTCCGTCGTCCGTCGTCCGTCAGCAATTCACATTTTCGACTTCTTCTCCGAAACCATGAGCCAGATCCTCTTCAAACTTGGTGGGGATGTGCCTTGGGTAGGTGTCTACCAAGTTTGTTCAAATGGTCACGGTCCAGTGATTGTGGGATTTTTAATGAATTTTTTTGTTCTTTTTTGGGCAAATCTTAAAAAATCTTCTTCTCTGAAACCGCTCACCCAATTACTTTGATATCACACAGAAACACTCCCTGGGACACCTAGTTCTTAATTTGTTCACCAGGTGGCGCTGCAATTTTTTTCCAATTTTTTTATGAATATTTCTGTGTTATAGCTAGTTTCGACTTCTTCTCCAGAACCGTCACTCAGATTAAGCTGAAACGTGGTGGATATGTTCCTTGTAGAAGGGTCAAACAAAGTTGTTCACTATGTGGGAATGCTGTGGATTCCTGATTTTTAATGATTTTTTCAATTCAGGTACATATCGGTCAATGCAGCTTTCCTATTGATTACTATGGAAGTCAATGGGCATTCTAATGCTAATTCACATTTTCGACTTCTTCTCCAAACCGTCATCCAGATTAACTTCAAACTTGGTGGGGGTATACCTTGGGTGGGTGTCTACTAGGTTTGTCCAAATGGTCATGTTCCAATGAATTTTGGATTTTTTATGAATTTTTAAAAAAAATCTTTACAAAAGATTTAATAGGAAAGTTTAACATGGGAATTTCTTGTAATGGTTATAACTTAAATAATTTGGCCAGATTTACTTCAAACTTGGTGGGGATGTGCCTTGTGTGGATCTCTACCAAGTGTGTTCAAATGGTCACGCTCTATAGATTTTTGTAATTTTTATGAATTTTTTGTTCTTTTTTGGGGCGAACCTTAAGAACTCTTCACCTCTGAAACTGCTCACCCAATTTTTTGATATCGTACATAGACACTCCCAGGGACACGTAGTTCCCAATTTGTTCACCAGGTGGCGCTGCAATTTTTTTCTCTTTTTTTTTAATGAATTTTATGGTTTTGCTATTTTTCACTTGTTCTCCGAACCGTCGCTCAGATTAAGCTGAAATGTGATGGATATGTTGTTGTGGAAGGGTCAAACAGTTGTTTACTAGGTGGCACTGCTTTGGATTCCTGATTTTTAAGGATTTTCAATTCGGGTACTTATCGTTCAATGCAGCTTTCCTATTGATTACTATGTAAGTCAATGGCCATTCTAATGCTAATTCACAGGACAACTGACATGAAATTTACTGTTTACTTGATAACTTGAGATCTGTTTTGAGTTAGCTACACATGTTAATTATTCTGTATGAAAGTCATGCTGAGACAGTACATGAATGACCTTGACCTCGTTTGTGGGGTCACAGTGCAACATACATGAATTTTACTCTTCATTATAACTTGAGAACTACTTGAACCTTGATGTTGCACATGTAAGTGTTCTTCTATAAAGGTCAGACTTACTCAGAACATGGTGCCCTTGATCCTTTCCCAAGTTCATAGAGCTGCAAGTGTGATAAATGTCAAGATCAGCTGAGGCACGGGCTGTTCACACAGCCCTCTTGTTTCTGTCTATTGTGGCGGGGGACATAGATCCTTTGGATCACTGTGCACTTGTTTTAAATTGAATTAAATGCTGTAGGGAAATAAAGATGAAAATAAACAGTAAGGTTTTGACTTAGAGGGCCAAATGAATGCAGGTGTTTTGGGGCCTAACTTTCATAGCACATCACTTCCTTTGGACAACAACCGAACATTAAAATGAGCCAGATTTGTTTATCCCCCAGGTGTCTCCACATGTAATGACAGCAGCCAAGGGTCACCATGACAAGTGACAACATTTGTACCATGCATGCTCCATCAGGGGCCAGACTCTGGGGTCTGTGCAAGGATGGCTTGGAGATATACATACATGTACATGTATACTATTTTATTTCCTGGGTGTTGAAATAGGGCCAGAGGTCACCCTTTATGATGTCCCACTACAAAACCACAAGATAGTTTTGCCCACTGTTCAGGTGGTATGGTCCATGCTTCACTGAACATGCAGTTTCATAAAGCTATCACATTATGCCATAGAGAGACTCGGACATTGAGCAGCAGTCACAGACAATGTTTGTGGCACAAGCTGTTTGAGTTTTGGGTTTAAACCAAAAATGTAACAATGAATGCTACAGACATAGTCTGCAAAACCAAAAATCTAACAATGAGTGCTACAATAATAAAACTAACCAATTAAGTGTACAATACTACAAGCCAGGGCAGCAGAGTTCATGTTTACTTCAAGTTTAAAGGACAATCACCTTGACCCAGTTTTAAGATCACCTAGGTCAATTCTCTGTGAATTTCTTGCACGCAATATCAGGAGGACCAGAATTGCTAGGATCCTGAAACACTTACAGATAATCACCCTTGTAAGAGTCTTCTTCAAGTTTGAAGGACAGTGACCTTGACCTCATTTCCTTGTAAGAGTCTAGCTCAAGTTTGAAGGATGCCTGTGTCTGTGTGTGAATCCGTGTGTCAGTCTGTGCATCTGCCCCTCTGTCCAGTGGAGGAAAATAATTTTTAAACTCCTGTCCCTTAATTGTGCCTGATTAAGTGGTTGTTATTCGTACATACAAGTGCCTTCCGCTGTGCCCAGGTAACAAATTAAACTGACATCAAAGGAGGTAATGTGTAAAAGGAGAAAGAACATCTGTTTTAAACATGTTTCAACAATTGGCCAAGTTACCTAAGGCCTAACAAAAATGTATGTGTGGTTCTGGCAATCTGACAGACCCTACTAAAGATGCCCAACCCCAAAAATTAATGGAACAAAAAAATGAAAAAAAGGACTTTCAAGCCGCCCAAGATTATAATCAAGAAAGTGGCCATCGTGTGCCATTATTTTGCAGTCAAGTCAACTCAAACACAGCATTTTATTTCCAATTGTCTGGAGGGTTAACTTGGGCCAGGGAAACAGCATAGCCCCAGTTGTTCGGTGATCATTATCCTAATATTTTGCCAGGTTCCAGGCGTCTGTTCTGTGAGTTACCAGGGCAAACGGTCGTTAAAGTAGACTCACTATCTTAACTTTTGTCTGCCCGCTCGGTTGTGTCTGAAGCAGTTATCATCGTTAGTTACAAATCCAAATGCGACACGATACGTTGAGCCGCCACATCGTGAGTGCCATTTTGAACATTGGGCGATTCATTGATTGCAGGAATTGCGGGACAGTTGCACAAAAATACATTTGATGTGGATATCAAAGTGAATATCAGCCACAGTATGCATATATCATATCATTAATTGATGCTCTGAAACAGTTGCAAAATATATACTTTTGGTTTTATATATAACATTCCCCCAAGATTGTTCCAATACTCATTTACAAACCATCGGGTGCGGAATCCACAATTTTCAAAATGGCAGCCAAGTCAATTGGATATTTTGAAGAGGTTGTGTCCCAAATATATGTGATTAGTCTCAAGGGAAGGTTAATTTGTCAAATGAATGTAATGTACATGTGCAATATTTTTTTTAATTTATGGGGCTTTTTCAGAGTGAGCATTACCTTCTTAGTGGAGAAGGTTGCCTCATTAGTGGATACAGGTCCGAAAATACCAGAGGGTTCTTATATCAGTGGCAATAAATCATTTTAAAACTCCTGTTCCTTGATTGTGCATGAGTAAGTGGTTGTTATACCGGTACATACAGGTATTGTACCAGGCAGGCATCCACGGATTATGACCGAAGGTTGAATTGAAGTCTCAGTTTGTTTTGGGTGTAGGTATCTGGTTTGAAGACACCATTGTAGCCAATATATGGTCTGTTACCCAACTAAGTAGTTCCTAATTTGATTGTGCTGACACATTTGAGAGCCATTTACCTGTGATTATCCCAGCCTACTGTTTCAGCCAGTCTTTCATATGAGGGTATCAGCCTGCCTGTGTTGTATGGTTTGACGGGCATCTTGTCCATAATGCATTGTGTAAACACAGGACAAGTCACATATTCATATGCTCTGACGTACTGCTGGCAAGCAGTGCTGAGCACATTCCCTGTCTATGACAGGTAAACATGGGTTTAACTTTTGATTCTAGCTATAGACTTTCTTTTTTTTTCCTGTCTTGCATATTTTTAATAAAAGGTGTTTCTGCAACACTACACACACATTGTATTTTAAACAGTGACACAACAAAAGACACAGGCCTTTATGCTGATATGAAAGTGGACAGTCAGTATAATGGTGCTGTCATATCCCATCTGCATGCTCAGCACTTTCTGTGACACTTAAAAACATGCAGTAAAGGTTTCCAGTTTAGATCTTTTTTAACAGTGAAAGCATTATAACACAAAAAAATTATCAAATGTAGAATCTTTCACTCAAATTTTTACTTTTCTGACCCCAGCAAAGTGGGTGTTGCATATTAGAGCATGTGCAGTGGGCTTATGGGGGGGGGGGGGAGGGTATGATATGTACAAGTTTGTAAACACGTAGTAGCTAGCTCATTCACCAGGAATCAGTGGAAGCTACATATCATGTAAGAAGCCCATCCATACTTGCAAAATGTATGAAGATCAGTGCCAAGACAGGATATATAGATAATGTATAGCCATATATGTTAAGTGTGTAGAGTAACACGAAAGAGTGTGAATGCTTTTGATGTGGGTGTTTATAGTGGGGCTCAGTTAGACCTTTATTTATTTCAACCAGCAGAAAAGGGTTAAAAATTGTACAAGTCACCTGCTGAATGTGGCCACATACAGCAGGTGACCTATCACTGCAGGTAAATGAATAGAAATTGACTCTTTATTGTGGCCAGAAATATTTGGTCACAAAGAGCAAGCGACCTCTCAGGGCAGTGGCTGCATACAACAGGTATGACTGTGTCAAGTTTAGCACAGGACAATAACCTTGAAACTGATATGGTGGATTTTATCTCTACGTTATGGATTTATTATTATTGTTTCTGCAAGGTACAAAAATTATGAACTCTTACGTAAACTCTGTCATCTCACAAAATTAACATTTTTATCAAAATCTCTTCGTCAATCATTGTAGAATTTATAACCAAATGCCTGCTGTATATATCCGTGTAAGCAGAAATATATTGACTGTCTAGACGTTTCTAAATATGACCAAAGGACAATCTATGGATGAAGCCACATAGGTGCACATCAACATACCGGCCAATAAGACTGCTGAGACGACCCCTACTTTGACAGCAACATGCTCTTGTTATGTAGCAGGGAGCAGCAGCCAGGCTGTGCTAGGTTATTAAGTAACAGCATATTAATGCAGCCACCAATCCACTGCCTTGACCGGCAACAGATTCTTGGAACTCCACAGTAGAAGGACTGTGCACAGGTAAGCTACGGCACGTCATGTCGCAGCCAGACAATCATATTGAGGGATTGCCACAGCATGTATTGGTTAGAGCTCGTATTGTATAGGTAGAGATTACCAGAGGGAAATTGACTGTGAGTTTCTGACTTCCAGTCAATTAGGGGATGACTTGGATTTGAGGAATAGGTCGGTTGTACTTATAAATAGAGGCACTGTGCGAGATATAGTACCAGGAACTAAGAAGTGCTGCAAAGTTAGCAATGTCGAAATGCAAGGAGACAGAATTTGGAATATGTTTTTCAGTTCAAAGTCAGATCTCCTTTTTAACAGGGACACCTAGCACTTCTATGTGTTTTATGAATAATCTGCCGGTACATGTTCATAAAAATGATGTACTTGTTCCAAGGTGGCTAAGTTTGCATTTATGTTTCAGTGATTGAAATGCATGTGGTGCCGAAAGTCTGCATACTTTTTTTGCCCAAATGGGAGATACATTATGTTATTCATGGGAACAAAGCAGGTGTTTTCAGTTTTGGCATGCCTTGATATCTGTGATCAGGTCAGAAGGAAAGGACTTTGGCAGAAAGATACATGCAGGTGACCTTTTCCTGGGCTTTCCATTGGACAGTCACTACAGATTTGAATGTACAGCAATTTGATTTTGCTACAGAATCCAACTTGTTATGCCAAGCAACCAATACAATGGTACTCCCTGCCTCGTCTTATCAAACATACCGTCTTACTACAATATTTCAATCATGTTGGGCTCTTCATTTTATTTTAAGTTATGATTGTATGACACATACATGCGCAGTTACAGAAAAATCATTTTATTGATAGCACAAATTAATACTTTATGTACCAACTTTACTTCCTATAAGTTGGTTGAAACTTGATAGCAGTCTGTTAGATGGAAGTGCCTCTTCTTTTGAAGTCTGCTAAATTGCCTTTTCACTGGATTTGACTGGTCTGCCTTTTACATGGTACACACTGTATATACCATGTCATTATACCTGTCAGACTGCCACAGTAAGGGAACAGTCTATTGGGTTTTTTGTTTTTATTTTTTATTTTATTATTATTTTTTTTTCGTATTATGTAAAGCTATTTGTAAAGCTTCATGCACAGCCATTTATAAGACTTGAAATGTACTGTCAGGATGGGAGAAGAAAGGGAGAGTTTATTATTATTTTAAAGGTATTTATAAAGCGTAAAATGTACTGTCACACTGAGACAGGAAGGGGAGAGTCTGTGATTATTTACAGCTAATTATAAGCCCTAAAATGTACTGTCAGACTGGGAGAGGAAGGGGAGAGGTTATGATTTTCTTGCAGCTAATTATAAGGCTTAAAATGTACTGTCAGACTGGGAGAGGAGGGGAAGAATCTATGATTTTGTACAGCTGATTATAAGCCCCAAAATGTACTGTCAAACTGGGAAAGGAAGGAAAGAGTTTATGATTATTTACAGCTATTGATACAGCTGTTTATGAGGCATAAATGTACAGTAAGACTGAGGGATTGTTTACAGGTAGTTATAAGGCCCAAACTGTACTGTCAGACTGGAAGAATAAGAGGGGAATTTATAATTTTTCATAGCTGTTTAAGAGGCCTAAGATGTACTTAAAGATGCCTGGAAAGAAATTGGGTCACTGTCAAATGTACATGTACCTACAATTTTTTTCTGCGCCTCGGCTCTCGTGAGCCAGATTACGTGCGTAAACTGGCCATTTGTTTACAGCTGTATTTCTGTGGTTCTGACCCTGTCATTATGTTGGTGTAAATGAACGGACACTGACTCAGATTGAGAGAACTCCACAAACAGTGGGCAGTCTATTGATTGACTCACAGAGATTGACAGACACTATGACATGGAAGTTTATGACTTGTAAATTGCTCCCATATTTGCTGAAAGCTTTCATGTTTGGGGCGTCTGTGCCCCCAGATGACCACAGCCCTGCATGCACAAGCCAAGATGAAGGAGTGATTATAGAGTATGTCCATGTACAAGGGCACATAATGAGGGCGTAATGGTCATGCCACCCCCATAATTAATGGCTGTTGATCGTGCTCTGTACCTGTAGTAAATTGACTTGTTTCCATCGGTTACATTTATCAATTTTGATATCACTGATATCACATAGTGGAAAAGAGAAATTTTCTGCTGACAAACAAATACTTAACACAATGCTTCACAGAACTTTTTTACAAAGTGATGAAAAAAAAAGTTAACAAAATGCTAGCAATGAAAACCCACCAAAATAAGTACACTTGAAAGTAAGTTGACCGGCAGTATGTGTGCTCACTGCTAATGTTTCTCCCATTGTTTTCACCAGGAAGGCCAGCTGATTGATTTGGCATATGGGGACTTGGAGGAGGTAGAGCTCTCGGAGGCAGACAAACTGCTGAATGCACAACTGCTGGAGGAAGCCAAGAAAGCAGCAAAAAATAAGACACGACGGGGTCGCCGCGGCTCAGGTTCTTCCCCAGGTACGTGGTAGCAACTGATGTAGGGTACACATATACTGTATAGCCAGGAGAATACATGTGTGTTGCACGGGTCCAGATAGTCATGATGGGTTGTTCTTTGGATTGTGACCAGCTTTGTGGGGGAGGTGTGGGTGGCAGTGGGAGTACATGTAAGTGTTATTCAACACTTGTGGTTCCCATGTATTGACTGCTGTAGAACTCAACAAAAGGATATGAAACGTGGTAGGAGTATGTATCCAGGTGAGACCAGGTTTCGGTTGTACATTGGCTACCTTGACCTTATTCTCAAGGTCATAGAGACATTTCCGTGAATTTTGTTTCCGTGCGATAACTCGATCCTGAGAGACTTAGCAAAACTTCCTGAAACAAAGTAAGATCAGCTGCAGAGATAATACATAAATTGAAAATGTGTTTGAGTCACCTTGACATTATTCTCAGGGTCACCTAATTAATTGAATTTGTTGCCATGTTGTAAGTCCTGAAGAACTTAACAAAACTTGGTGGTATTATGTTCCTAGGAGCAAGTCTGGGATTATGTGTGGGTCATTTTGACCTGATTATCAAGGTCATTTATAGATATCAATTTAATTTACATTGGATAACTGTTGAAAAATATGACAATATAGGTAGGTTAGTCCTATCTTAAAAATGCTTCCTATAACCTTGACACAGTTGTCATGGCAGTACAAATTGTATACAAAATATTAACCCTTAAAGTGCTGATTTAAGATTGAATCAACAGCTTTCCTCGGGACGCTTTGGGCGCATTGCGTGCAAAGTGTCCCGATTAAAGGTGTTGACTAAGACTACTTTTTGCTTCAGACAAGGCTTGCTGTTATTTGAATGAAAGGTATCTTCATGAGGAATTTGACTCTTTCACCCATTATATGTTTAATGGTAATGAGAAAGCAACTAAAGCAGTTGTTGACCTGGGGCATGTGATCTTAATAGGGCTCATCTACAATTCTCAGTCAAAATTGTTTTTCATTACTATTGAAATTAGTCGAAAATGCTGAAGCAGATGCCATGTAGGGAAAAGGGTTAAAGCAAAAAGTAGTCTTGGTCAACACAAAGTGCCCTGAAGGAAGCTGTGAAATTAAAATCACTGTGAAAAAAGTTTTTAAGGTGGCAGTGGTAGGAAATATGAATAAAATAGCAAATTTAAAGTCTGTGAAAGGTCAAAAATGCAAAAAACATGAAAATTAATACCATTCAAAGTAAAAGTGTTCACAGTACTTGCTATTTTCATCTACATCTCTTAAAAAAAAAAAAAAAAAAAAAAAAAAAAACAATGCTCAGGATACCACTAAAGAATTTTCATGCTTCTCAATCAGTGACAACAAATTTTCATGGGGAGACATTTGATTTTTTGTCTTGCAAAATTCGTGAATTATAGTTTTTATCTGAGTTAATTATTTTCCAAACCCTGTTCAGTGCCATTTTTTTAAATTTTATTTATAATGATAGATATGAACACAAATTCATGAATGCTCAATTGTTGGCATACACTTGACCTTCAATCAGTGACACCTGCACACAATACTTCCCATGGGAAAACACGGTGTGCCGCCTTGATACTGTTGTTCCTAAAGTGACAGATATTGTCATTTCTCTTGATACAAACAATTTAAGGTTGGTCCCAAGAGTGGTACAGGTCAGTGTTGATTGTGCTACACACTTATGGAGTATATGGTCCACTTGTGTCCTCTTGTCTTTTCTCTATGATATTGACTGCTTCTCTCCCACTGTCCAATTCGACAGAGAGTTTACCACTGACACATGTACACTGTGTCAGTGAAATATTTGAAAGATGCCCATCCATCTCTCTCTCTCTCTCTCTCTCTCTCTCTCTCTCTCTCTCTCTCTCTCTCTCTCTCTCTCTCTCTCTCTCTCTCTCTCTCTCTCTCTCTCTCTCTCTCTCTCTCTCTCTCTCTCTCTCTCTCTCTCTCTCTCTCTCTCTCTCTCTCTCTCTCTCTCTCTCTCTCTCTCTCTCTCTCTCTCTCTCTCTCTCTCCTATAATGAAGCACCTGTGGAAGACAAATATTGTAGCTTTGATGTGTGCAAGCCAAAGAGCACAAGTGGCTAAACAAACACGTAAGGCAGGTGTCTGTTCCCATGGGCAGCAGGATCTCAAGAGTCCAGGGACTGTATACTGTACCAGCAAATGTGTACACCCCAGTGTAAACTTACACTGGCACGTCTGAATGAACCACAACATTTCAACCTTCCAAGATGCATCTTTGGAAGTTTAAAAGCATTTCCCTACCAGAGCCCATAGTTTACTCAGAGGAAAGTCCACAGAGACAATATGCTCTGGAGGTCTAGTACATTAGCTCATCTAGTGCATTAGCTCATATGGTTTTAACACCAGAAGCTATTATGGTAGTTGTTCACATTACTTCTACATATACATGTATGCAGACTGTATGGGTGGTTGACACGGCAACAACAGAAAGTCAATTTTTTTAGTGTAAATATAATTAATTAGGTGATAAATGCATTGTGCTCAACTTGGGCAACTGATGATTTGTGTGTGAAAATATTTAGTCATCCCTGTAAGAAAGAAAGAAAAAAGGAAGGGAGGAAAGAAAGAATGGAAAAAACGCCTTTTATCAGCTCGTTCTTTGTCCATATTTTTTGTAACTAAATCTGGCCTTTAGCATATAATGTAGTTTCAAAAGATTTGCCTTCTGCCCAAAACCAACCCAGCTTTAATTCTGTATTGTGTAAACTCACCATATTTTGGCAGCCAGCTCAGCACAAATCACCTAGTTCTATGTATGGTGTGAAAATGAATGAGCTTTGTGAACATTAAGAAGATGAAAGGTACATCAAAGGGACAGTATACATGGATGGTAGAGTCGAGGAGGGATTAGAGGCCAGATTTGCTCTGAATGTGGCCACAGTATAACTTCCCTTGACCTTAGCTACATGGTCATGTAGTGGCCAGTTGCTGGCATAGACTGTGAGGTTGTCAGGTGATGTATTGGGAGTGCGTGTATGAGGTATGCTGGCCAAGCACATAGAGATAGTGTCTGGACGTCAGTGACCTGAAGCACACCACTATGAGTGCAGGTGTAAGCCGTGCCGACATCCCTCAACCTGGTCTGGTCATTAGCTTCACTACCATAGAACTTGATCAGGGACCAGTATTTTCTGTATAGCTAAATTTCTTTGTGGCATACAGCAATCAGAAGCAGGCAACTGTACAGAGGACAGATGCTGCTATATTAACTCGTTCCATACTAGGGACACAGGCCTTTGTCAGTGGTTCTGGCACTGCCTGGCAAGTCATGCTGCAGCTGCCGCAAGGGCAGCTGCAGCATGACTTGCCAGGCAGTGCCAGAACCACTGACTTAAGACAATAGGCATGTTGGTACTTGAACGAAAGCTCTTTTCATGAAGAATTTAAACATGCAATTGTTGTCTTAAATCGTGATAAATATACGTAAATATCAGGGACTGGTATGGAATGAGTTAATACAGGGGTAGCGTACAATCGCAGGCAGGTGGCCAACAGACATTACCTTCATTGAATGTCATGCATGGACCCAGTGGCATGGATATTGCTGCAGTGTTGCTGCCATATAGCTCTACCAGTTAGACATGCTGTGCTGCAGCTTGCTATTGCTACAGTGTTGCTGCCATATAGCTCTACCAGTTGTTAGACATGCTGTGCTGCAGCATGCTATTGCTACAGTGTTGCTGCCATGTAGCTCTACCAGTTGTTAGACATGCTGTGCTGCAGCATGCTATTGCTACAGTGTTGCTGCCATGTAGCTCTACCAGTTGTTAGACATGCTGTGCTGCAGCATGCTATTGCTACAGTGTTGCTGCCATGTAGCTCTACCAGTTGTTAGACATGCTGTGCTGCAGCATGCTATTGCTACAGTGTTGCTGCCATGTAGCTCTACCAGTTGTTAGACATGCAGTGCTGCTGCATACTGTCTCTGTTGGGTGTGTGTATGGGCTGCACATATAGCTCTACATGTATGTAGGCCTGGCCTACATATTGTATGTAGTTGGCAGTCTCTGACTGGCACATGGCAGCAACATCAAATACATGCAGAAAGTGTACCATGAGCATTGGCTGCAGCCCAATGGTTACCCTCAAACGAGGCCACCGCAAGTACACCACAGATGTGTCTACATGCATGTACCTATATGCACCTCAGGGAGAATCTTGATGCTACATATCCATCCATGATATAACTTTGTGTTTAAATCTACCTATTGAATCTAGGCAACGTTATATTACTTGCCTTGGCCAGCCCTGTTTGGTCATCAGTGCTGCCACACTCTTGTTGCCACTGGTGCCTATGTAATTACACTGTAAGGCCAGCCATATTTAAAATGTTACACTCAAGTGGAATATAGCAGTAAGCTCAGTACAAGTCTGATCACTTGTGGACTCATCTTCATCAGAATAATCTATAGGTACATGTATTTCATACACATTGAGGACTCATAAAACTTCATGTGCTAGTATGTCATGTTGACTGAATACTGAAAGATGCTGTATTCTATATATACTGGGGTGCCCAATTGTCGAACAGCTGCGCAGTAGGTTGCGTTCATTGCCAAACTGAAAATTAAATTACATTTACTGATGTTGTTTGGCAGTGGTACTGAAAAGACCAAACACGTGTGGATTATTGGCGTATGCTCCTTGTCAAATCACATTCTTTGGATTACGAACGCACACACATTTTACAAGATATGATTGAGAAAATCCTGCCATGAGCAGAAAATCAGGTGTGCCCAAATGTTGGACGTGGGAAGTTGTTTGGCTCTACTTTATTTTTGTCCACCTTCTAGCAGGAAATTATACTCCAGCCCTTGAGGTGAGAACCTCTGTACTTTAATACACAGATTATATTTACAATTTCATTTTGCGAATTTCGTTGCATGGGTGTTGAATAACACTTGCCAACCATAATGGATATTTTCTGGTTCTAAACATTGTCTAGAGATATGCAAATTTGAAAAATGGTCAACTTGTCTTTGATCGCACATCAGTCTCTCTGTGCTTATTTAGTTAATATTTTTTATACATCTTGTCCCTTAATGAATGGCAAAATTATCGTCGATTCTTGAGAATTGGGCAAGTCTGACAATTGGGCACGGCGGTATACATGTATTGTCATTGCATAGTGTAGTATAGTACATCCATGATTAGATCAAATACTTTTATTGTAGCTTGGAGGAATTATAATCCACCCAAGACTGTAGCTATTAGTGCTACCATTATGAGTTTGTATGGATCTTTGGTTGTGTTAATTGTTTGACTGATGAGTCATTATTGACTCCTACTTGTCAATAAACTTCTTCTTCTTCTTCTTCTTCTTCTTCTTCTTCTTCTTCTTCTTCTTCTTCTTCTTCTTCTTCTTCTTCTTCTTCTTCTTCTTCTTCTTCTTCTTCTTCTTCTTCTTCTTCTTCTTCTTCTTCTTCTTCCTCTTCTTCTTCCTCTTCTTCCTCCTCCTCCTCCTCCTCCTCCTCCTCCTCCTCCTCCTCCTCCTCCTCCTCCTCCTATTATTATTATTATTATTATTATTATTATTATTATAAGAGGGATGGCCCCTGGGCTGGGGGGGATCAAATGAAAGTATCATACTGCCTGGAAAAGTGACCTCTGTACAGGTGGTGGCCTCAGGTGCAGGCCTTATAGCCCTATGAGAGGAGGACATTTTACCCTGTGTCCAGCCTCTGCAGCAAACACTGCAAGGGGTTGAACCCAGTGAGCCATCCCAGTCACAGTCAGACTGCTGTATAGCAGTGATATATGGCTGTGTGTGACATCAGACTGTTGTATAGCAGTGGTATATGGATGTGTGTGACAGTCAGACTGCTGTATAGCAGTGGTATATGGCTGTGTGTGACAGTCAGACTGCTGTATAGCAGTGGTATATGGTTGTGTGACTGTCAGACTATTGTATAGCAGTGGTATATGGCTGTGTGTGACAGTCAGACTACTGTATAGCAGTGGTATATGGCTGTGTGTGACAGTCAGACTGCTGTATAGCAGTGGTATATGGCTGTGTGTGACAGTCAGACTGCTGTATAGCAGTGGTATATGGATGTGTATGACAGTCAGACTGCTGTATAGCAATGGTATATGGCTGTGTGTGACAGTCAGACTGCTGTATAGCAATGGTATATGGATGTGAGTGACAGTCAGACCACTGTATAGCAGTGGTATATGGCTGCGTGTGACAGTCAGACTGTTGTATAGCAGTGGTATATGGCTGTGTGTGACAGTCAGACTATTGCTGTATAGCATTGGTATATGGCTGTGTGTGACAGCAAGGCTACCTAGAGCCTCTGTGATACCAATTAATAGATCATTTACCAAACTTAACTTAACCTAGGTTCATTTTCATGCTTTAAAAGTAAAATATGTTTGCAATTTTGTGTGTTTAATAGAGATTGATAGCACATTGTGACTGTATTTTTTATGTCTTGACTTTCCATCTGTATGTTATATTCTGCAAATCAACATTAGAGGCTACAAATTTTGAGCTCAGCTGACTTTTCAGTCAGCAGAGCTTATAAGATGGTCAGTCATCTGTTGTCCATCCATCCACATTCACATTTTCGACTTCTCCAAACCAGTAATAATTTGTTCAAAAGGTGTTGCTGTAATTTATTTCCTTTTTCTGGTGTGTGTGTGTCCTTTGTTTGTTGTTGTTAATGAATATTTGTGTGTTGAAACTATTTTCAGCTTCTTTTCCAAAACCTTCACGTAGATTGTTCTGAAACTTTGTGGAAGTGTAGGTAGTGGAAGGGGCAAAGGAAGTTGTTCACTACCTGGTGGTACTCTGTGTTCCTGATGTTAAATGAAATTTTTAGTTTTGCTACTTCTCATTTAATGCATACATTCCTATTGATTACAATAAAAGTAAATGGGGATTCCAATGGTAATTCACATTTTCTACTTCCTCAAAACAGTCAACCAGATTCACTTGAAACGTGGTGGTGGTGGTGGAGTACCAATTTTGTTTAAGTAGTCATGTTTAAATGATTTTGTATTTTTTTAGTAAAATTAAAAAAAAAAAAAAATCTCCAAAACTGCTTGACCAATTGCTTGGAAATTGGCAGATTCACTTCAAACTTGGCAGGAATGTGCCTTTGGTAGGTGTTTACGAATTTAGTTTAAATAGTCATGATCCAATGTTTTAGATTTTTTTATTATTGTATTGTTCATATTTTGCTAAAATCTTTTGAAAATCATCTCCAAAATTATCTGTCCAATTGCTTTAAAAGTGCAGAGGGATGCTTCTGGGGACCCCCAGACCTTTTTTAAAAATATTTGTGCTTCCCTCCCTCCCTTTTTTTTCACAAGGTGCAGGCAGGTTACTCTTGAAACTGAAGGGGAGTGCACATGGACTTGATGTCCAGCAAGGTTGCTCACTACATGGTGGTGCTGTCATTTTCTGATTTTTAACAAATTATCAAGTTTAGGACAAATTTGTAAGTGTATGTGTACATGTGTAAGCATTGTTGCTGTACAATAGGGATAGGAAATCGGACATTTTGGCTTATATCTTGGTAACTTTGGATATAATTCTGAAGTTCGCAGGACCACTTCAGTCTGTGCATGCATTGTCAGCTGAGCACATGAATGTCACAGTCCTCTTGTTTATGGTTTTCATGACATTGTGGTTTTTCTCCGTGCTTTTTTTATTCCTTCTTTAAATTGAGAACCATTATTCAGTATATATAAATGTATATACGAATGTTTTTATAGAGAATTGTAAATACAAATGCATGGAGAAAAAACAAACAGCTCATTATTTGGGCATTTATTTTTCATAGAACTCTTAAAATAAATGCTTGCAATTGAAGCACGTCTGTTTTTTCCACAATTGTTAGGCATAAAAAGCTGTATAATTGTATAATGAGCAATGCCAAAACCTGATGATTATGCCATATTAGGTTTTTCTCAATCTCCACAATACATTAACATATCTAAATAATTAATAAAAGTGTGCCAGCTGTTCATTTCATTTATGCATGTGTGAAAACCGTATTGCCCTAGGAACTTGAAATACTGTCCCTGCATGAAGCAATAGTCTGCCATTGATTGGGATCCAAGCTGTACCTTGAGGAGTGGACAGGATAGTCTACCATTGATTGGGATCCAAGCTATTACCTTGAGGAATGGACAGGATATTCTATCATTGATTGAAAACCAAGCTGTTACATTGAAGAGTGGAGAGTAGTCTATCATTGAGTGGGATCCAAACAATTACCTTGAGGAGTGGAGAGGATAGTCTATCATTGATTGGGATCAAAGCTATTACCTTGAGGAGTGGACAGGATAGTCTATCATTGATTGACATTGGGATCCAAGCTATTACCTTGAGGACTGGACAGGATAATCTATCACTGATTGGGATACAAGCTATTACCTTGAGGACTGGACAGGATAATCTATCATTGATTGGGATCCAAGCTGTTACCTTGAGGAGTGGACAGGATAGTCGGCCATTAATTGGGATCCATGCTATTACTTTGAGAAATACAGAGGTCTTGCAGCAGAGGGCATTATGCCCATGCAGTGTGTCATAGAGAGTGATGGACGATGTTGACTGCTCTCAGAAAGTAAGATAACTGTACAGCTGAGATGCTCAGGAAGTAATCATGGTCATGATTAGGGTTCCTGTTGTGTATTAGACTATGTGTGATCATTATTAGTGTTCCTGTTGTGTATTGGACTATGTGTAATCACAGAGTGCCATCTGTCAAAGGTGAAAAGTTCAGGCAGGAAACACTTTCAGGGAAATGAGTATTTGGGTATTTGGTATAAAATAATGTTACTTTAGATGTCTATTTGAGGAGCATATCTATGAAATCTGAAAGGGTGCATGGAAATTTTAAGAAAGGAGATGGCACATGGAGCTCTGAAGACGAGAGGGTAAAGCTCTTAAGACAGGAGATGGTACATGGAGCTCTGAAAAAAAGGGGTAGGGTAGAACTCTTGAGACAGAAGATGGTATATGGAGCTCTGAAAAAAAGGGGTAGGGTAGAACTCTTAATTGAGACAGAAGATGGTACATGGATCTCTGAAGATGAGATGGTATAGTTCTTGAGACAGGAGGTGGTACATTGAAATAACAAGACAAGAGATACACTGTAGGGTAGAGCACTCAAGTCATGAGGTGGTACATTGAAATAGCAAGACAAGAGATACACTGTAGGGCAGATCACTCAAGTCAGGAGGTGGTACATTGAAATAACAAGACAAGAGATACACTGTAGGGTAGAGCTCTTGAGTCAGGAGGTGGTACATTGCAGTAACAAGACTAGAGATACACTGTAGGGTAGAGCTCTCAAGTCAGGAGACAGTAGACATGCACATAATGTTATGAAGACAAGGTGGTATTGATGGGGTACGAAGGATGGGGCTTTGAAGACAGGAAATGTGACATTGTTTGTCAAAGGTCAAAAGTATAGTTGCAACTTACATGTAGAATGGTAGACATCTTTGTTCCATGACTTTCTGCATTGGCCAAATTTTCCAGTATTTTCATGGACATTTTGTTTTCTCAAAACCTTGCTTCCGGAACTTTTCTCTAATTATATGGATTAAATTCCTAAATTTTGCATGCCCAGAGTCCTATTATTGAAAATTATCCTCTGATTTAGAATAATATATGTTTTCAATACTTGCAAATCATGGGAAATTGAAAGTTTAAATCTTCCATTTCTTCAAAAGTGTTATGGACAGACTTTTAATGCAACTTCAACTCAAGTTTGTGCCGTGTGTGCATTGAATGAAATGAAAATGAAAGTTGTAAAATTTGAATTTATGCTAATTATGGAGACATAAAAAAATTTGAATACTGTGAATACATTTGTTTCCACGGGTTCTAATTTTGGCAGTTTTTGCATTTAGGACCAAACACTGAAACTTCAAATTCAGTATTTGCATTACAGTTCCTTTCAATGTCCTGTTAAAAATCTTATTCACTGGGTTCTTATTTTGGTGGTTTTGAAACAGCAGTGAAATAAGCAAAAATAAAAACAGTGAAATTAAATAAATTCACAGTGTTGAATATCTGCGAAAGTATTATAGACAGAGGTATCAATCTAAGTTCAATTATTGTAAATATACATAATTGTCATGTGTATTAATTTTCATAGTTATTGCATTTTAGACATTTGAACTGAAGTTAAAATTTTGCTATTTTGGACACAGCTCCTATTAAATCTATGTTGATATTCCATTTTGCTGCTTATTTACTTTCCTGGTTTTGGCCCATCAACTGAACAAGTGAAAATAAAAATACAGCACGTGTAAGTGAGCTTGCGTCAGTTGATTTATGCCCGAGGCACATCTCTTAAATTAAAATAATAGTACTATAGATAGAAGCGTCATTCTAACTGCAGTTCATATGTTTTTGCCGTAGGTGTATCCAATGAAGTGAAAATGAAAATTGTAGAAATTTGATTTTTGCTAGTTATGCACACTCAAAAAATTTAAATGTTGAATATTTTCAAATGTATCATAAATAGAGATGTCAATCCATCTGCAGTTCATGGGTTTGTACTCTAATTACATCCAATGAAATTAAAGTTGTGTAAAGTGCCAATTCTATCTCTAGGGAGATTTAAATGTTAAACAGTTTCAAAATGATTAGAGATAAAAGGGAAATTAAATGTTCGGTTAGGTTGATTGTGTTTTAGGTACATTCAATGTAACTTGTTTATATTAACCAGTATTAATTGTGGCCCTGCTGTGCCAGCCTAGATGGCTACATGTAGGCAGCACAGCCACATGCCTCGCCATGATAAGGGCCGGCACACGAGCAGGGAATGCTACTTAACTGCCTTGAACTAATACTTTTTCTCCTAAGTAATCAAAGCTTCCTGTTTTTAAAATAATTAAAGATTACTTATTTTAGGCTTATTGTTTTCT
This sequence comes from Hermodice carunculata, assembly GCA_964020975.1. Taxonomy (NCBI): domain Eukaryota; kingdom Metazoa; phylum Annelida; class Polychaeta; order Eunicida; family Amphinomidae; genus Hermodice; species Hermodice carunculata. Next base: position 15,763,751 of record OZ026614.1, read on the forward strand.
AAGTTGTCACCTTTCATTTTGCTGTGGTAAATACATTGATCTGCCTTCCATTGAAATGCTTCAAATCTGGGAACTGAGCTAGTAAATTGGAAAATAAATTAGACAGAGACTGATATTAGCAGTTTGGTATTACTGATGTATGCACTGCCCCATTTTCCTTGCAGTGAGTGCCATGCTATGATACATTGTAAATACCACATAAGTTTTGTGGGAAGTAAAACAGGCAAAATTTGTTGTCAATCTCTCCATTGACCACATTGGTTTCCCAACATGTCACTTTTAGGGTTTAACCCTTCAAGTGCTGATTTAAGATTCAGTCAACAGCTCCACAGCTTACCTCGGGAAACTTTGCATGCAAAGTGTCCCAACGAAAGCTGTTGACTAAGACTACTTTTTGCTGTAGACTGGGCTTGCTGGTATTTGAATCAAAGGTATCTTCATGAGGTATTTGAATCTTTTAATCATTATATGTTTAACGGTAATGAGAAAACAACTATGGCAGTGATTAGCACTTTAAGGGTTAATAATGGAACAAGTTGTACTGTGCACACTTGATTAAGGGCCTCCCCTACAAGGCTGAACTTAAAATGCCAGTGACATATTAAAATACAGGTGTAGCACCCTTTAAAGGCCGTGATACTATGGCTTCGAGGGGGTCCTTCATGAAAGACCAGTACATGTTGTAGCATTAAAAAATCTCTGGGATATTTATCATATTGTCCTCAGTTATGCTTTAGCTGATTTTACAGTAAAAGATATTAGGTTGATCTGTCTATGCCTTGGTGCATTAATTTGGTAGGATATAGTGATCCATTCAGGGCCAAAAACGTAAACCTGTGAAATATTTCTGTTGTTAAACATAAATATTGTGGCTCAGTGAGAGAGAGGTGAAATATCACCAGATTTTGAGAAATTAAATATTGAGTGACCACCGAGAAATTTAATGCTTAAATCTGTCATTGAATTTCATGGCCAGCTGACCATATGATGATGTCGCTGCAGGGCACAGGGCACAGTACAATGGAGATTATCATTTTCCATTACCTTGCCTTCTGCGCAAAGGTCACTTGCCAGGCACCTACAGATATAATATACATGTAGAGTTCCACACAAACGAAAACAATACATACTATTAAAATATCATAGTATTTGTATCAATCATTCACAATATTGTAAAAAAATCAGGCCCACAGGCCAAGAAAATATGGATTTTTTTCACAAGTTATTGATAAGGTAACTTTCTGATAAAAAGTCAGTATTTTACTTTGTACTTATTTCATGATAGTACGCTCATTTTGATTCACCTTGTTTCACATCCTATTAAAAAGGAAAGGAGCTCACAGCGGTCAGAGCTTTGTTAGTTTATGGCCCCACATCGGAGATGTGATTCCAGTTTTGATTTCCAGACAGTAGGTTTCAACATATGTATGCAGTTTCCTTCAAATTATGTCACAATGTGTATCTGGGTAGAACCTTGCTCAGGATTGAGTATGGGTGACCTTGATCTAAAGGTCAAAGTTGGATGTTCCAAAAATGGTTTCTGTGCAACAAAAAACTCCAGAAAATTTGATGAAAGTTCAAGCTTGCTCAGGTAGGCCTTCACTTGAGATTGCAGTTGGATGTCCTTGACTTCAGGGTAAGGTCACATGGTGAATAAAATGGGGGGGGGGGGGTGGCTGCTTGATGACCTGGCCATTGCTCTATTTACACTGGTGTTCCTGGCATGTGTCAGTCTGGAGTTGCCTTAATTTACAGCAACTACACCATGACCACTGGTTGTCACAAGTAATGAATCTAGGCTAGGGCATGTTAGAACTTGATTAAATTTAATGCCTTTTTGTGAAAACCTGAACATATATCTACATGTAAGCAAAATGTATGAAAAAGGCCCATCAATAATATGGAATGTGTTCATGAGCTGTATCATAATTTATATCCTGTTATCTCCCACATGTTATGCTGTTTAAGTAGGATATGCACGATTTACCATCTACACACAAAGATGGCTAATTGTATGTGGGTAGAATACAGGGTATAGGAGCTCACATTAAGACCTATTGTGACAGTTACATTGAATTTACCTCCTAGCAGTTTTGTTGCCAGAGTTTTCATCTAGTTCCTCATAGAAGGCGATGAGGTGAAATGACGCGGATCAACCAAGCTTATATAATGTACCACAATGGGGGACTATATTCTATAGCCAACTTCCTACATCACTTCATTTTATAGATAATGTGTACCTTTGACATAGAAAGATCTTTGATCAAGTTGTTTTTGATGTGACCGGTACACAACCATTAACCTTGTTCTGAGTAAGGCTGAGTCAACGGTTTTCCTTGCTGTGGTTTAGGTGCTATAAGCATCCAGCTCCTGCCAAGTAAAGCTGTTGACCTGGGAGCGTGTTAACCCTATGAGTAACTGCTTTGCATGGTCAAGTGTAGACTGTATTTTGTACAGGAAATGTGGAGTAAGATAACATTTTACATCCGTCCACTTTCAGGTGATTGGAGCAGGAAGAGGGTTAATATATTTTCAAGTCATTGTCTATGAGTGTACAAAGCAGTGAAATAAATCACTGGTGAATTTTGAAATGCTGTCAATTGCCCCTTTGACCTGCTTTGCAGAGTTTTTGTTGGAAAGGTTAGCTTTTATGGGCTACTGCATTATTCACACCACTGGGCTTTTGACAGTGGTCTATAAACAACCCAAGAACTGCAAGGCAAGATGGATCATTACTGCAAATCACTCACCAGAGCAAATTATGCACTTAATTTTAGCCGGCAAAAAATAAAAGATAAATAAAACTAACATATTTGTATTGCAGTATGATTTAAGTTAACCTCAAGGTTAGACTCATATTTAACTCCAAAAAAGATTATCAAACATCTTCATTGTCAAAAGCATGACCTTTTGACAGCTAAGAGCTGACTGGGCATTATGTAACCTGGAGTTTGCTCACCTTTATAGCATTAGCTGAGGCATCATTGACAGAGGCATTGTAACATAAACTTCTGTAAGGCTTACAAGGGGAAAATACTTCATAGACCTCTGTAACCCTTTGGGATCTGGGTCAAATACTTCATAGACCTCTGTAACCCTTTGGGATCCGGGTCAATAGCTTTCCTCTCTGCACTCTGGGCACATGACAAGAGTTAAAAAGAACAATAGCTTCACAAACTTATGTACAGAAAGGGATAAGTTACCATCAGGAGCTGTTGTTGTTCCTGCATACATGTTCTTCTATTTCATTTCAATAGAAGGGCTGCTTGACGTTGTCGGTATGGCTCTATATACATTTGTAAACATTTTCAAAGAGTTAGTTTGGGAATAAACACCATCTGCCACTGTTTACAAAATAAAGAAACAGGTCCATGAGTTCACATGTACAAAGCGGTGGGGTTATAATGGGGCAATGATCTCCTTCTGGCCCCACCGAGGACATTGACGCACGTTGTTGGATAGCTTTAAGCTTCAGTAGGATACATGGATATTATTATGTAGATCTGTCAGATTGAGGGGATAGAATCGGGAAGTGCGGCAGCATCAACATCATGTGGCCTGTACTCGGGTGTCTGATTGCAACTGGATGATGGATCTCTCTTGCGGTGCCAGTCATCATTCAGAGACATTTGTTCTTGCAAAATGTTACTCACATGGCATATGCTGCATGTATCATGGGGCTGAATTCGCTCCACGAACTATGTGAGCTCCACAGAGATATCATGTACATGTACCACTGCCAGGAAATGACTCCTGGATGCCAGTGTCAGACATACATCACTGACTGGTGTAGCTATTGACATGAATCTGGGGACGTCTTGTCTGTGAAGTAGTCTGGCCAATGGGCAGCTGTTTGATTTATGGCAAGCCCAAGCTGCAAATTTTCTAAAATAAAGATATCTGTATTTCGAGATATCTATATTAAAATACAGATATCTGTATTTTAATTTAAGATGCAGATATCTGTATTTCTAATTCAGATATCTATGAGGCGCCCTTTTGCTTTTTATCCAGTACTTTTTGATATCAAGAAGTCGAGAGACATTAATAAATGGATTGATATATATATGTAGCTACATTGTACATTAGCTGATCAAAACAAAGAAACTGATAATCAATTTTGGATCAATTTTAATACATGGCAAATAAATTTACTTGAAAAGATGAAATGTTATCCATTTCATTAATGTCATATGAAAGGAGTAGCTCCACAGGCAAGTCCCTGCAGAAACCATAGCCTGAAGAGTGTGTGATTTTGAATGTTTCGTTTTTGTTTCAAATCATGTTCCTCGCGCTTAAGCATATTTGAAATTAGTAAACTTCTTTAACTTACTTTTTTGGTTTTTGCTTATTTTGCAGATGGCTCAAAGCTGTGAAAGTAAAAAAAAAATAGTGAAACAGTATTTTATCATTGTTTGCATAGAAATTGTCCAAATATAGTGAAATTAAAACTGCAGTGAAATGTCAAAAAAAAAAAAAAAAAACGTGAAAATAAAGCAATTTACGGTGGTCATTGCCCACTGGTAGTACACTTTGAAAATGTCTTCACAAATGTCTCGGGACACTGCAGGGCCACTCGACCAGTCAGTTTGAGATGCTTATACTCCCACACAATATAATAAAACACAGTGAAGTACTCTCTGCTGCCCACTCAAAACAGCTTGTCTACACTGAACATAACGGCGGCGGCTCCAGGCCATGTAATGCACAGTGGAAGGCAGATATCTAAGGATAAACCTACAGTGGCCCTGTCTTGAGAGACCGCCCCCCAGGGCAGGTCAAAATGTGGTCTCTCAAAACAGATGGTCTTTCATTAGAGGTATAATAACATGGAGTTTGGTCTCTCATTGGAGGGGTCTCTCAAGACAGGTACCACTGTACATGAATTTGGGGACCTTTTACAAGTTTTTCATGTGACAGCTACTTATACATGACTAATATACAAATTCCTAATAGAGGAGAGTGCCCATTTGGGTATACAGTGGTACCTGTCTTGAGAGACCCCTCCAATGAGAGACCACATATCTTTTTAAGACCGCACTCTCAGAAAACTGTGCTATCTTTTCCATGTTATTATACTTCTAATGAAAGATCACCTGTTTTGAGAGACCACATTTTGACCTGCCCTAGGGGCGGTCTCTCAAGACAGGGGCCACTGTAGCAGGTCATGTGTTACAATTATAGATGTGTTCTGGGCAAGTCAGCATTCCTGCATCCTGCTGTGTAGTCACATGTAACTTGGGACTGTAGCTGTTTACCTTGAGCAGATAAATGTTTTTCCTAGCCCAGACACTAATAGTGTCACTCAATTACACAGTCAATTTGCCCATCAAGGCAAGTCATTCGCCTTTAAAATGAATACAGCGTGTGGTTTTGATTACTATGGGTTTTCACCTTATAATTGTAAGTCTCTTAGGGTAAGTATAAATACCATATTACCAAGCAGCACCAAATACATACTGTGCCCCTCCCCCTTTTTCACCCCTTCAGAGAGACATAATACATGTACAGGATGGTCCCCAGTGGACCCTCGACTGATCCACACAATACACTCAAGTATTACAACAGGCCAGAGCGGTTCTTGTATTTATGGATGCATTCCACCCAGTGTTTCAGGCAGCCTTAGGGCCCACTGGTGTATGATCCCAGATCCTCCACCATGCACTGCCAAGGTCCCAGAACCATGGCTGGGGCAGTGGAGGTGCTAGCTGTAGGGGTGTGCATGGGCATAACTGCCCAGTCTCATTTCCTTGTGTGACATAGAAAGAGGGCAAATTTATATGACTCTTGTTTCCACAACAGTTTAGAAGGGTTGATAACTCATTTTAAAGAGCCCCCTTGTGTTTTAACTCATCTTGTTGGTTTAGAAAGTTTTCTGCAGTCGTTTTTTTTTCACCCATGCCGTGTCCACCATTAGATCTGTACTGGTACACTGTGTAAGCGCATCCCTGCAGTGCCTGTCTATGACAAGGTGCTGGGCCTGTTCCTACCTGGCTGCCCTGCGGTGTGCTGGACTTGTGTGAGCAGAAGTTGACACAGGACAGCCCCTGAGTGGCTCAGAGCCTGATTATATTGTGGTGTACATAATGGCAGTGGATATAACCTGCCATCCTGCACAGACACAAGACCAGCAAGATTTACCACTGTTCCAGCAGTTTCGCAACCTTGATTTCTTGGGTAATGTAACCTTTGTTTTGTAATTAAGGCAGAAAGCCAGTTTGAATCATTAGCATTTTATAGATTTGTTCAGCCTGCAACTTTTTTTGTTGGTGTATGCTACTCATGATTTCTTGGACTATGAAGAAAGTACGTCTTCACTGTGGGGCAGACAGGCTCATTTGCCAGGGCTGAAAAAGCAACTTCCGGAGGGAGCATTTTAGATAAGTGCAGCGATGCAAAATGATTGAAACAATTGCAACATTTTGATGAAGAAACGTTGATGCACACATCAAAATTACTGTTGGTGATGACTAAGAGCAGGAAGTGTCTCTAGGATATACAAATGTATAATATATGCTCCCTTGCACATATACTTGAGACTGACTGTCTGAGTACATGTATTGCAGTTATACATGTACCAGTCTTACCCGCAGCTATAGTGGCCATTCAGCCATAGTCAACCCAATCTCTAGATCTGCTGGCAGACAACTTCTAAAAGCCTATTATGTCTTCAATGGATTCTCACATTTGCCACCTCTTTTTAGCCATTATCCCAGGTAGAAGTTGACTTACTGATTGAATGGCAATTTATTTGTAGGCCTTTATTATGGGTCTCCCTCTCTCTCTTCCTCCCCCCCCCCCCCCCAAACCACCAAAAGTGCCATCCTACACAACTCAGGCAAGCGGTCCATTTGGTATCAAAAATCAATAATAATGGGTATAAATTAATGCGTGCTCCTGTTGATAGGGCTGGTGTTTCAGCAGATACTGACAATTTTCATGTCAGCATGATCCTGTTAAGTTCTTTTGCCAGGGGAACCATTTTCATTTCATTCAGAGTACTTTATTGGAACTTGCTTTAGACAGAAAAATGGCTTTATATATATATATATATATATATATATGTATGTATGTATGTATGTATGTATGTATGTATATATATATATATATATATATATATATATATAAATATATATATATATATATATATATATATATATATATATATATATATATATATATATATATATACAAGGGTAAAATTAACTATTTTTTCAAGTATCCCTTCGGCAACCACAGTATTTTTACAAGTTGCCCAGTTTCCCACCACATGAGAATTGTAGTTACTAGTTAGCTTGTTAAAAGACACTAATATTTAAATTGCAAATATAAATGAACAAGAGCTATATTTGTCATCGCTATGAAAACAGCTTTTTCACATGGAAAAGAAGATTTTAGGAACTGCATTTAATGTTCCCGCTATTGTTGGAAATGATATGTTCTGCTGAAAATAGAAAGTTGCCCCATGGGAAACCAAATAAGGAAGTAAAGTTGCCGGACAGGAATGAAAGTTGGCCTGGGCACCTAGACACTCGCTAATTTCGAACCCTGATATATACATACATATATACATACATATATACATATACATATATATATATATATATATATATATATATATATATATATATATATATATATATATATATATATATATATATATATATATATATATATATATATATATATATATATATATGTTACATCAAATTTCAAAAAAGTTTTCTGTGACAATCAAATATAAAATGCATGCCACCATAAATGGAGTACATTGTATATCTGACTGGACATCTGTATGGCTGAAATGGATGTTGATGGCTTGTTTTGCTTGAGTTGTGGTATCGAGATGATGACTATGTCATTGATGGTTATCAGAACTGACCAGCTTGCCAGCTGTCACTTCTAAACCTCACACATACACCTGTATGGTCAAACATCATATGGCTTTATGGTTCTAACTGTTCATCTTTTTTATTATCCTCTATTATTTTCATTATTTTGAATTTTAAGAAATAACAACAATTTCACATCACCGTCCCTCCATTTTTTGCCCATCTTGGTAATGTTGTGTAGAATTGTTTCCTATTGTCTTTGATTGTTTTTATGGTCTTGCTTATGTGTCTGGCTCATGTGATGCATGCAGACCAAAATTAAAACTCCATGTTGTTGCCTCAACTCATTCCATACCAGTCCCTGATATTTACGTATATTTACCTAGATTTAAGACGACAATTGCATATTTAAATTCTTCATGAAAAGAGCTTTCATTCAAGTACCAACATGTCTATAGTCTTAAGACAGTGGTTCTGGCACTGCCTGGCAAGTCATGCTGCAGCTGCCGCAGCATGACTTGCCAGGCAATGCCAGAACCACTGACCAATGCCTGTGACCATAGTATGGAATGAGTTAAAGAATCGTGTTATCAAGCAGGGAACTGTTTACTGTAGTCTCCCTGCGATGGTGTGGCCCTAGCTGACTCAGTGACTGTGATATGCATCAGCCAAGGATAAAAAGTTTGCCATAAACACAGGCCTGGGGGTACAAGGTTGCACCTGAGCATGGTCATGTCATTATGTTGTGTGGGCCACAATTGTTGTCAGTTAATTGTTCATTGAAAGTGTGGTACAAACGTGAGGAACCCCTATACATGTACTCAATAGCAATGTGTGTATCATACCCAGAAAGGCAAAATATTAGGAGTTGCTACAATGGTGCATATATATGTAAATACAGATTGTGAAATGACCCCTTGTGGTGCCACATTGGGGTTGTGATGTGGTGGGGTGGGGTGGGGTGCATTTCATTTTGATGGTAAGCAACAGAGGTGCATTATTAGGGAGCCCTGCAGGGTACTCCATGTTATATTTTTTCATCATCATCATCATCATCATCATCATCATCATCATCATCATCATCATCATCATCATCATCATCATCTGTACTGTGGCTACCATGGGGACTGCAAAGGGTTAAGGCAGGAGTTGTCTCATTACATGGTACTCGCACCATGCCCTCAAAGTGTGGGCAGTGGGGGCAGGTCCACTTCATGTCCTTATCATGCTGCACATGTGTCCTAAGAACTAGTTTGTGTGTGCAAAAATTGTTTCCGGCATATAAAAGTGAAAAAAAAAGTAAATGTTGCGTATAGATATCTCATACCTTTATGTAGTGTGCTGCGAAAATATATAATACTGACAAAATGAGATACACTTACTGGACACTGAATGCATCATAATGTGTTTAACCCTTAGAGGCCTAATGCACATGTATGAACATGCAGCATTTTTTCAGATTCAAAATGACCAGACTCTGTCCCGCAGCATAAGTGGATCAGGCAAAGGAAAATACTGACATTGCACCACATTTATATATCATCAATACCAGAAATGTGTTGCCCAAGTATAAAGCTCTCCCAGCTGATTTACTGTCACTGATTATGTCTGAAATATAAATGTATAGATATGTTGGAGACTTCTATTTTGATTTTTATTGCTATTTTTACCAAAATAACATGTCATCTGCTTCTTTCTGTCCTTCCAAAATAATATGGGCAATTAATAAACAGCTTTACTTGGTGCACTCTGGATGCATTGTGCCCAGAGGGTGTCAAGGAAGCTGTTTAGAAAGTCCCTGGATTATTAGTAATTGCCCTATAGAGTAGTCATTGCTGGGTACCAGTGTTGAAGGACGTGGACATGTCCAGTTACTCATTGCTGGGTACCAGTATTGAAGAGCATGGACATGTCCAATCAGTCATTGCTGGGTACCAGTGTTGAAGAGCATGGACATGTCCAGTTACTCATTGCTGGGTACCAGTATTGAAGAGCATGGACATGTCCAGTTACTTATTGCTGGGTACCAGTATTGAAGAGCATGGACATGTCCAGTTACTCATTGCTGGGTACCAGTATTGAAGGACATGGACATGTCCAATCAGTCATTGCTGGGTACCAGTGTTGAAGAGCATGGACATGTCCAGTTACTCATTGCTGGGTAGCAGTATTGAAGAGCATGGACATGTCCATTACTTATTGCTGGGTACCAGTATTGAAGAGCACTGCATGTCCAGTTAGTCATTGCTGCATACCTGTATTGAAGGGTATGGCTCCAGTGGGAGTTGATGGCCCAGCTTTGACTCATTCCACACCAAATAGGTGCAGATCTTAGTCATTGGTCGTTGTATTGCCTGGGAAATGGTCGTTGTATTGCCTGGGAAACCATGCTCCAGGTGCCACAAGGGTAGTTAGAGCATGGCTTGCCATGCAGGCAATCAGTACAAAAACTGCTGACTTGTACCACAAGGTTAATTGGAGCATGGTTTGGCATGCAGGCAGGCAATTAATCTAAAAGCCATTTACTTCAGACTTAGCACCTCGGTACACATAATTAAATGAAAATTCTGTTTGTGCAGAATATGAATGTACAATTCTGCTAATCCAGCTAATATATATGAAAAGGACATCAGCAGAATGGAAAGTCTGGAGTGTGGTGGCTGTAGGTATGTCAACAGGTAGTTTAAGTGGTATGAATAGGGAGCAAATATTCTCCCCAGACATTGAATAATGGCTTTAATCTGTACAGGAGGTGTAAATGAAAATGTGAGAGTGGAAATCACTACACAGTCCCACTTCATTGTACTTATATTCCTTTGAGTAATCAGTCCAGCTCAGGTGAATAGGATTTTGAATTCCAGGTTTTCTGTGCATGTAAATGAATCCACGATTCACAAATCTGATTATTGCCAATGCTAATAACCCACAGATCATCCAGTCCCTACCATCCATATCCCCAAACTCAATGACCTTGGGTCAGTTGACTGGGTTGAATATTGTGAGGTCTTTTGAGTTCCATTGATAGATCAAGATTTCATTGCGGTATTCTTCAGAAAGGGCACCTGTGGGTATTGTTGTCGGGCCATAAAACACTCCTTGATTTAGTTTTCTTTGCTTCGACAGATTTAGCCCGGACTCTGTCATTTGATGAAGGGACTGCAGAGGAGGAAGTAGACATATTGGAAAATACCCCCAGCACAAGTAGAACCTCTAAGGCACCAGAGCAGCTCCACAGCCCACCGAAGAGTCCCAGAGGATCATGTGGAACCAACACCCCCCCTCGATCACCCAGGTCCAAAGAGGTAAGACAATGATGTTCCTTCTCATATTTCACATTTTTCAATGTCTCTGGATGAACCAAGTCAAAGGCCTACAATATAACGTGCTGTAGGTTCTGTTATGAGTGTATCTGACATACAATTTTTGTGCTCCAGACACCTGTGTAAGTAGACAATTTTGATTTGAAATGGTCATGGTAGGGCCCTAATTGGAGCATATTGTGCGACTCTTTCATTGCCAATCATTGCTCAGCAATTCACAGTCAAATTCTTCATAAAAGGACTTGTGCAACTATCAGTATGCTTATAGTGGCCCTATAGTTTGCCTGCCAAACAGTCCTATCTCTTGTTTTCTCCACTCCACTTGATCTGCCCTTTGGCTGTATGATCACTGTTTTAGCATTGTGACTTTCTGATTGGTCTACTTTGGTTACCATGGTAACTGACAACTGTGCAACACAACACACATATTGTGAATTGCTGAGGTGATAGCGATCAACACCCTGATTGGTTGATCAGTCCATGAGAAGAGGGACAGGACACTTTGGTTTTCTTGACTGTATTTTATTTTATTATTTTTTTAAAATTTATTTATTTTTTTTTTTTTTAGTTTTATGGCAGACAAGCGTAGTAAAGCTTGATCTGTGAGAGCAGTGGGTATGATATGGAGCGTGATGTGTTTTGCAGACAAGGCTATAATTTCACACTCAAGAAAGACTGGTGCAAGCCCACAGCTTTCTTGAGTGTTCTTTGTGCACATTGCAGCCAAACCTCACCAAGGAAATACCGTGACCGAGCACAATTAACCCTTTCCCACTCAAATCATCCAAAAGTCCAGAGATGTAAACAGTCATCTGCCTTAATGTTTTTTTTTTTTTAAGTTTCATATTACTAGAAAACATTTTTGCTGATATTTGTCTGTAAGACCATTCATGATGGCATGTCCTAGGTTAATAGCTTTCTTTGATGTGGTTTGGGTGCAGTCCCACACCAAAAAAAACTATTGACTCAGTTGTCCTCTGATCAGGAATGGGTTAATATCCCCAATGCAGTAATGATGCAAAGGGCTTAAATTTTCAAGAGAAGATTTAGTCCTCCTTAGAAAGACCACCCTTTGCCCTGGGGTTTGGACAGGTCCAGATAAAGCAGATATGCAGTGTACTTGTGTGGTGCGTGTAGACTTCTCTGGTAAATCATTCTACATTCATGAGACTTCTCTGGTAAATCATTCTACATTCATGAGACTTTTCTGGTGAATCACTCTACATTCATGAGACTTCTCTGGTAAATCATTCTATATTCATGATAGGCCAAGGGCAATGGTTGTTATGTTTTAAAATTTGTTATGATATTTCACTGACCTCCTGTGTCGACCTGCGATGAGACCTGCTGGAAGAAACATATAACTCAATAGCATGTAGGTCTTTATTTACTCATTAATTGCAATTGTCATATGTAGTAAACAGTAGGTAGATATAACCTAGACACATATGAGGACTTGAAATGTTTAAGGCTTTAGTTATGAAGAAATCAAAGCTTCAGGAAAACAGTATTTTCATCAGAAAAACATCGTTAATTAAATGTAATACATGTATCAGAATAAGATTACTTCCAAAGTGTATTAAAATATTCACAGACTTTGAAGCAAGCATCATAGGAAATCTAGGCACTTTTTGGCCAGAAAGGGTTAATGCGTGAACTAATGACCCTCTCCTTTAAATTATCATCATACTGATGAGATTTAAAACAGCTGAGTCATTGATAACTACCAGTTTAGTCAGATTACAGGACGGGGAAAGAAGGGTAATACATGTACACTGTAATGTGTTTGTGTTGTAGTGCCTCCCAAATAGAGATTTGGAAAACTTCCATGGTATCATTTGTTTAAGATAGGGTTTTGGATGATGTCCATTGATATTGAGGTCAACACAGAAAATAAAGTAGTGCCATTAAAGTGTGACTCCATCAAGAACTGGAGATGGAAAAGGAAAAAAAAAGGAAACTATTTGTGAAAAAAGAGGCACTTTAAGAAGTCTAGGTTGGAAAAAAAGAAAAAAAAAAGAAAAAAGAGGTAGGAACAAAGTACTTCTTTATATCCTCTGTCATGGTAAATGCCAGGGGTGTTTTGGGGGTTATAGCTCATGCACTTAAGGTATTAACCTTTGTGCATTCACAGTTTAACCCTAAGTGAGCATGGGAGCAGGGCAAGTTAGAGAAGCACAGCAGTACATGTAGGATGGTTGATAGGTAAGAGCAGCACAGCAGTACATGTAGGATGGTTGACAGGTGAGAGAAGCACAGCAGTACATGTAGGATGGTTGATAGGTGAGAGAAGCACAGCAGTACATGTAGGACGGTTGACAGTTTAGAGAAGCACAGCAGTACATGTAGGATGGTTGATAGGTAAGAGAAGCACAGTAGTACATGTAGGATGGTTGACAGATGAGAGAAGCACAGCAGTACATGTAGGATGGTTGACAGCTGAGGGAAGCACAGCAGTACATGTAGGGTGGTTGACAGATGAGAGAAGCACAGCAGTACATGTAGGATGGTTGACAGCTGAGAGAAGCACAGCAGTACATGTAGGATGGTTGACAGGTGAGAGAAGCACAGCAGTACATGTAGGATGGTTGACAGCTGAGGGAAGCACAGCAGTACATGTAGGGTGGTTGACAGGTGAGAGAAGCACAGCAGTACATGTAGGATGGTTGACAGCTGAGGGAAGCACAGCAGTACATGTAGGATGGTTGATAGTTTAGAGAAGCACAGCAGTACATGTAGGGTGGTTGACACGTTAATACAGAATGTATGCAAATTAAGTGGATTTCAAAATTTAAATGGTCAGTATCTTCAAACCTGTGATAGATATGCATGTCACATTCTTTTTTTCATGCATGTATATGCTACGGACAAAGGAATACATGAAAAAACACTGAACAGCACTTGCCACATTTCAGATTGTGCTTAACTAATCAGCAGTCTGACATTTCAGATGAACAGTGGCTTCAAAATTAACAGAATTTTTTACATGTTTTAATATGGTTACCTAATCTTGACTACAGCCAGGTGGCATCATTTGTAAACAGTTGATCTTTGCAGGCACAGGCAGATTTGCTGTGAAGCAAATCTTTTCTAGTTTATATGCTTGATTCTTCTGATAAGAGGTGAACCAATCCATTTGATCCTTTTCTTTATTTGAAAGTGCACTGATTTATTTATTAATATATGTGTCCAGAATGTACTCAAATTGAATGCAAATTTAGTTAAAGTGTTGTTAGAAGGAAAACTTTCCTAGAATTATGCTGGATTAGAAACATGTTTTGTGACAACCAAATAGACGTCCCAACAATGACCCTTGGGAAATTAATTACTTCTTCCAGTTGGTCCATCATTATGGAGAGCTGTGAGTGACAGGTCTATTTGACTGTCGGGAATGATTGACAGGTAGCCATGATGCATGGTAAAGTGGCTCAGTTTGTGACTGCAATCTGCTTTATAATTATTTGCATAATGTGTCCAGACTAGAAAAAATATTCCGTACATGCAATAAGCCAATTTGTGAAGGAAGGCCTATGTATTAACTTTCAGGCAATTTCTTGATAAAAGCTGACAGACCATGAATATGATATAGGTTCCGATTTCACCCTTTTCTCACCAGAGTAAGACTGAATCAATAGCTTTCTGTTGCACCTGTTAGGTACAATATGCACCAAGGAAATCTATGGACCTAACTGGCACATGCCATCCTGATAGGTCTAATCGACAGATCGTATCTCGGCAAAAATGTTTGCCGTTCTCATGAAATTTAAGTAAAAAATTAAATCGGAAGTCAATTTCTGTGTGGGTGCTTGTGGGCAATTTGAGCAGGAGACTTAATGGAGCAGACATCTGTCTCGGATGCTGTACACATTTCCTTGTGTACCATGTGTGAAGGTATAGACCTGTGTGTTTGATGAGCAAGTCAAGTGTTGTCATGCAGAGTCTTGGAGTTCATCTGCATCATGTATAATGGTATGGATGGGTTGGTTTGATGCGGATTATAAAACAAGTCAAGTATTGTCATAATGGAGTCATTCTCTGTGGCATAGACATAGACATATACAATAGAACCTCCTATTGAGACCTCCCTGTAATAAGGTCTGGTCCCTCCATCTGCCATGCCTTTCAGATTGACTTAATATTCTGCATTGAGAATACAAGGTCACTCAGCCTTCCACTTAGCAATACTGCCATGGATTTTTTAGTACGTGCATGTCATATGCATGAGGAGACTGTGATCTCCCAAGGGCTAAACCCAGAAACATGCATCTTTGGCCCTGTCTGGTACACATGGCCTGTCAATCAAACAAAGATGTCACATACCTATGTACCATTTTATTCAGTCCTACTGTCTAGTAGACTGGGAACCAATATGTGTGATGGACATCATAAAGGCTACATCAGGCTGCAAGGTACCTTTCTATAGGTAGCGATCCTACCCTGATGTATTGAACAACACAGCAGCAGTTTCTGTTGAACCACAGAGAAGAGAGCTGAAACAGAAACCAACTGTCTGTTAATAATTGTTAATTTTGTGGTGAACATGCAGAACTGGCCTGAGTCAGGAACAGATGAAATTGATGGGGCAATCTGGCACATCTTGTGTCTACTCTTATCAAAGCTTGCCTTGTTTTTTCAAAAGCCTTCTATTGCAAGACTACAGCATTTGTCCAATCGCCTTTCAGCAGTCCAAATTTGAATATTTTTTTTTTTTGCTTTCACATATTGAGACCACTTACGTATTAAAACATGTTTATCAGTTCTGTTGGTTGACTTAAGGTAATGTCCAACCTGGCAAAGTGACTTCATTTCTGTACCAAATATCACAGAAATATTCATTCCTATATGATAAACCTTTATAATTAATTTACTACAAGGTTTTGTAGAATTGTTTGCTCTAAAGATGCTACATCCAAGTTGTTGCATAAACACAAGCATTTTAGGTGAAAATGTAGTTTTGTGTAATTTTCTAATACTTTATAAAAATATTGAATAGAAAATGGTTAAAAATGTACTATCATGATCTTAATACATGTATGTACAAAAACTTACCAGGGATTTTTCAAAACCGCATCTGTGTGTTTTTTGTTTTTGTTTTTGTTTATTTTTTTTTGTTTTTTTTTTGTTTTTTTGTTTTTTTTGTTTTTTTTGTTTTTGTTTTTGTTTTTTACCGTGGCGACAACAAATGAGAAATGGCTGGTTTTGTCAAAATTGATAAAGTTAGTGGACTCTTCATTTTTGACAAATTTAAAAAAAAAAAAAATTCATTTTTTAGAAAGTCACAGATAACATTTTGCTGTGGAGAATTCTTAGAGTAAATCAGTTTTTATTTGATCAAAATCAGGGAATTAGTTTTAGAGAAGTATCCACATGAACTGGAGATTTTGGTGCAAATACCTATTGTCAGTAATCAAGATTCAAAGGTCCATTGACTGCCTTGTTTGCAGTAAAATTATTTTCTTAATTCAGATTGTATTGGGACTAGAACCACCAAATGTGGACAACTGATAGACAATATATGTGTCTACCAAAAGGCCTTGTGATCTCAAAATGAACAAAATTATTGAAAAAAACTGGTTGGACTTGACCTTACTAGAGAGATTCCATTGTACTTGCTATCTTTTTCATCTTGTGGAGGAAGTGAAAGAACTCACGAGAAAAACACTGTGCAGAGTGAAAGTGGTAGAATCTGTCTCCACTTGTTGTTTATGTAGGCGTTGTCTGGATCCCAGGTCACAGAGGTGAAAGGAGAGCATGGTACAGTTCAACCAACAGTCAGTGTTCCCTTTGGAATTTTAATTTTTTTTTTACAAAATCTACTCCTATGTCACACGACATTTTCAACCAATAAATGAAGTAGGTGTTATTTATTCCCCAGATGTCTCCACCTGCAACAGGTGGATACCAGGAGGAAGTTACCTGTAGAACCACCTACAGGTGACATGCTGTATTAATGTGTGACATTGATCAGCCCTAATTGGCCCTCTGTATGAGGTAATCAATTGTATTTGTATGTATGAAGAAAAACTACAGCTGTAGACCCTGAGGCACAGTTTAACCCTTTCCCTCGCAAATCATTCCAAAGTGTCTGAATGTAAATTGTCATCTGCCTCAAACTTTTCACATAAAATTCTTGTCAACATAAAACCTGTTTGCTAAGACTTGTAGATGATACCTGTAATGATGTCATGGCCCTGGTCAACAGCTTTCCTTGGCATGGGTTACATCCAACCTGCACCAAGGAAAGCTGTTGACTCACTCTTATGTTGAGCAGCACAGGGTTAAAATCCCATGTCCATTCAAATATATGTAACATGCATAAGGTGGTCCCTGTTATGCTCAAATATCTGAGATATAAATCCTAATTTAATTAGTCTTCAGTTGTTTTCATAATTGTGTTGAATCTTAAGGAACTTAGAGGATAAGCAGAGATACTGGATGGGATGTACGTGTAATTTCATGGGCAATGTAAGCTGGCGCAAGTGTTCTTCCAATAGACGTCACTTGTCTCTCAGGGTTAGCATGGGGGTTTTCTCATAACTATACATCATCGCCTCAATATGACACTGCCATGTCTGCTTCAGTTTGAAGTACATGTACATTACAATACATATATTTACACAACAACATATAATTTATAATAAATAGTCAAATTAATGTATCAATACTATCAAAAAATGCAACCTTTGCTTGTTTGTCCAGAAAATAAAAAGAAAGGTTAATGTGATATAAGTGAGGAAGAGTAAGATGGGTTTGCTGCATATTTCTTGTGCTGTTTATCATCAAACTGCCCTAGACCCATACACCTGTCAGATTTATAGCCATGTTCAAAAAGGCTTATTAGTCATCTGTCTAGGTATACCTGAATTTATATATGTTTCCCTTCGGAAGGCATGGACAAAAAGCCAATACAAAATTATAGTTTAGCCATGGACTGGTGATTTGAAGTTGAAAATTCATGGTTCAGATGGCAGATACATGCATAATACCAGTATATGAGTGAGCAATTGGAACAAGATTAATGTGGGGCTATTAAGCACAAAAACATGTGATTCAACAACCACACCGAGCAAAACAAATATAACAGGTAAATTACCAGTAGTAGTAGTAGTAGTAGTAGTAGTAGTAGTAGTAGTAGTAGTAGTAGTAGAAGAAGATTGATTCCTCTACATATGAAAGTTTTGAGCACACATATTAACTTTTGTTAATCTTTTCAAATGTCCCTGATCAGTACAAATTAAAATTCTACAACTTTTGTTCGTCATTTATTGGACTGTGCCGGTAGCACACACCCATAAATTGAACTTGAAATGGGACATCTAGCTTGAATAGCTTTGGAGATGTAGATGATTGAAGATTTTAATTGCTAGTAAATCGGTAGTTTTGAACACATTGACCATGCATTTCAAACCATATGCACAATTTCACTCATCATATTGATCATTGGGTTGAAGTGATATACAGGGGCCTTATGCTGAGAAAAACTGGGGAAAATGTCTGTAAAGAAGAAAGAAAGAAAGATAAAAAAATATATTGAAAAAAAATATCTGCATTAGCACACAGACAAGACAACAATTGATTACGATGATGATAATGAAAATAAAAAAAAATGTTACTATTGTAACTACTAGCACCATACCCTCTACCAGCATTTAACTGAGAATGTTTAACAATGAGTTATCCATGTAATTACAAGTACCCATGCATGTTTCCACATTCTGCTGGCTTAACCCATGTAATGCTGTACTCCCTGCATTAACCATGGCATCCCATGTAATGCTGTACTCCCTGCATTAACCATGGCATTTCTTTGTCTTGACTTCACGTGTAGTTGGTAATGGAAGTTATGGAGCACAAGACATTTTGATCCCTGTGTTAATGTACTTTTATGGGGCACTTTACATTTTATAGTGGTATATCTGGGTCTTGTAGGGGCTGTTGTATGATGCCAGACCAACTAACAATGTGAAAGTGGGCTAACTGGGTATAGATAAAGAAGCTAAACCTGTACAGAGCCAGACTAAACAATTCAGTGAGAGACACCATATTTATTCTTGGAAATTGCATAAACTTCACAGTGGCACAAACAATGAGAGCCCTATGCCCCAAGGAGGGCTGTCTAACTCATTCCATACTATGGTCACAGGCCTTGGTCAGTGGTTCTGGCATTGCCTGGCAAGCCATGCTGCAGCATGACATGCCAGGCATTGCCAGAACCATTGGCTTAAGACTATAGGCATGTTGGTACTTGAACGAAAGCTCTTTTCATTAAGAATTTAAATATGCAATTGTCATCTTAAATCTAGGTAAATATACGGAAAAATCAGGGACTGGTATGGAATGAGTTAAAGCACAAAGCCCTATGCCCCAAAAAGGGCTGTCTTAAAACTCTTCTGTTCTTTTAGTATTTTCAGACCTATAAAATACAATGAAACCTCATTATAACAATTCTCAGACATCCAACGTACTCATTATAATGACACAAGTTTTGAATGGCAAAAGCTCATTTTCTTTGTTGATTCATTTATCTGACATATTCAGTTATCTGACACATGTCAAAGGGAACAGATGACGTCAACATAACAAGTTTTCACTGTACATGTATGTGTATTCTTGTTGGTCATGACACAAACATTTGATATGTACCATAAATAAAAGAACAATTTGAATTTAGTACAAAAATAATTAAATAAATAAGTTCCAATTTGAACATGTTGTGGGCCCTGTTCATAGTAATGTTCAATTTGCAAGCTTGAAAACTTGTGGAATGAAACTTACTACCAATACTACACAGGTTTGGTATCTTCAGTAAAAAGATGATTGAGTATTTACTGTGCTGACTCTTCAGGAAGACAGCCCTGCTGGAGCACAGGGCTTTGTGTCACAGTGACTGGGCTGGGTGTGCTCCAGTAGGCAGCAAAAGCCTTTAACTCATTCCACCCTAATGATACTTTTTCCCACTAATATCTAAATGTCGTCTGCTAATTGTATTTTACTAATTTAGGGATTATTTTTCAAAATTTTGGATGAAACTTGCATGGAAGAACTTTCCAAATTATATGTCAAGGAAAGCTGTTGACTTGGTCTTGCAGCAGGGTGGAATGAGTTAAACTGATGCACATTGGATGTTGCTGAGACTGCCAGAACAGCAAGAGGGATGTCCCACAAGTTTTGGCAACTGTCTGGTCACTTTAACAATTTTATATACACAGATGATAAAGAGTTGTGATTTGTGTATGAAATTGGTCTGCATGGGCCTGTTTTGTGTCTGTGTGCTTATAGCAGCTTGAGAGCTTGACTGTCAATGCTTGGCAGTGTTCCATGTCAGATACACCTCTATGTGTGACTCCTGGTGGCAGTTTGGTGCAACTAATCAAAACCATCCATTTTTGTTATGATGAGACATGATGTGTATGTAAGGTAAATTTATGGTGGCGTTTACTCTTAGAGAAAAGTCTTGTCCTTTATGTCATAAAGCTCCCTATTCATACAGAGATTTATAGTGGAATGTGCTACCTGGGTAGAGGAAATGAAGCCATAAACTACAGGGCAATTCATTATGTGTATGGTACATGTTGACTGAAGTCACCTTGAGAATATTTTGGAATACATGTATATGTATATCTAAGGTGGCCTATATGGCAAGGTAAAAAGGTTAGACAAGATTTGTTATACACTGGTCCCCCGTTTATGAGGCCACCTCAAATGCACCAGAATTGTGGCCTTATGAGAGGGGGTACATGGCCTCTCTTGAGGCAGTAAATATAATGAAAATGCCATCCCTGCTACACAGACAAATGGCCTTTATAGAGGGGTGGCCTCTCTTCAGAGGGACCTTACAAGAGGGGGACTGTACACCATTTGTTAAAGTGGACTTTTTTATTTGCTCACTGAAGGACCAAAATTTCAGAAGCTTTTATTCTGCCCCAGAAAATGTTAGTATGCTCCATGTATAGAGATCTATGAGCAGAACTGACTGCAGCACAGGGAATTTGTGGCAGTATGCATTCATCAAACATGAGAGGTTTCATTGATATGACGGCAGTCCAGGGGTTACGTGGCTTCCTTTAGATATAAGACAGAGAAACTATATTTTTTCAAATTGCAGTTAAACCTAATGTTGTGAATTTAATAGCAAATCATTAAACAAATACTTTTTGTAACTGTAAAACTATTGTTCTGGTTCAGATTTTAGTGTAAGTCCAAGGATGTGGGTTAAACATCATTGCTTTGACAACATGGCCTCTGTGTGATTGTGAAACCCTGAAAGCAACGAAAGCTGTCCATATTTTCCTGTGATAAAACAATAAATGGATACTTGTGACCATACAAAACACATGTTTGGCTTGTCAAAACAATGCATTTTTATTATTTCCACTGACTAAATATAATAGTAATAAAAAAGATGTAGATGCATCCAAAACTTTAAACAGACAGCAAACTTTGGAATGAAAAGTATGCTTACAATCAAGTCTGCCAGACACTTATGACTCAGACCTGGATCCCAGTTATATGGTAAGGTAGATGCCAAGTGCCAGAACTTTTGGGATGCCCCTCTACTCATATATGATGTAACAATCTCCTGAAAGATAAAAGACATGAAGAAGCAAATGCCTGCACTTGAGCTGATGGATGTATGGCCTTCATATTTATAACCATTGTTTTATATGTGAGAACTAAAACGTGACTGAAAACAAGGCACGATCCAGTGTGTGTGGTCTGAACTCATGTATCGCTTGACCTCGTCTATAGTGCCATAATACATGTACTTGTATGTTGTCAAACTAACCTATACACAACCTTGTACCAGCCCAAGTACCAGTACATGGTAAACTGCTCTTACGGTGTGGAAAACAAGGCTGCATTTCTCTTCCAGAAGATAAAAAAAAATGTGCTGATCCATTTTTAACCATTTCAAGTTTGCAATATAACCACAATTAAAAGAAAAAGTGTGGGAATAATACTTGAATCTGTGCTTCTGTGTTCAGGCTTAGTGACACACTATGAAGCTAGGCTTTGAGAAAAAAACAATTTAGGATAAAGTCAACAACAAGGATAACATGAGACTTATGAAAAGGAAGCATTGTAATGTTTGGGGTTTTTTTTTTCATTTTTGAGATGTTTTTTGTTGCTGTGTTTTTTCTTCTTTGTTATGGTCTAAAATTTGAACTTCTGAGTAATATGGATTTTGTATGAAAAGTTCAAATATAGTGAGATTTAGGGATGGATATGTGTCTAAGTACCATCCCTGCATCAGAGGCTATATGTACATGTGCATGTAACACTGTTATTGTATTATCTGATTCCTGCCAATTGTAGAGTGCTGTACATGCATCATGGCCTGTCACTGCTGTTATACATTGTATCTTAGGACATATCTCCATAGAATTAACATTATCACCACTGTTGTACATTGTATCTTAGGACATATCTCCATAGAATTAACATTATCACCACTGTTGTACATTGTATCTTAGGACATATCTCCATAGAATTAACATTATCACCACTGTTATACATTGTATCTTAGGACATATCTCCATAGAATTAACATTATCACCACTGTTATACATTGTATCTAACTTAGTAAGGATATATCACTGGAAAATTAACATTGCATTCTGTAATGTTACAAATAATGTAACACATTATAAATAACTGGGACTCCAAAGTGTGCAAGCTGAAATAGTGTGAACCTTTTTTACAGATATTGTGAGGAAAAAGCATTGCAAACTAGAAGAAATGATGTTCAAGACTGAGCATGTGTCAGAATGCTTGTAGCATCAAACTTTCCTCCTGTAGCGCAGTCAGTCTAAATTTCCTATCTTCATAATGGTACAACATGTTTCCCTGTAGCACTTTTCTGCATTCTTGTAGTACTTTGGTGCTACAGTGCTACAGGATGCCCAGCCATGATGTTTTTAAAGAAATAGATTAACAGATTGATTGTAAATTCATATTGATATAATATACCTACATGTATTATGAATTATACTATACTGTACTATATTGGTCAAACAAATAAATTGAATTGAATTGAATTGAATTAAAAATTGGATGAATTCAGGTTTTAAGATTGGAGATCCATGCTCCATAGGACAATCTGATCCATGGCTGGGCCATGCAGTGATCTAAAATACAAGTATGAGAGTAGGAACTCTGGAGAAAGAGGCATCCAATGCAGCAACCAATCTGTTGGGTTTGACTACAACCCCTCACAGAGATTTATAATCATTTAATAGGCCTATCAGCAGGTACTTACAGTAATAATTATAATGACCCTTTGCTATTGGAATAGGCCAGCATTTACTGTTAAAGAAGTTGACAGGGACATTAACAGCATTTTAATAGGTGTGTTTTTGTTTACCTCTGCTCCACTAGCCTTGGCAGGGAGTCATCAATATTATTAGCAAATAGTATTCACTATAATGATAATTGTTTCACCATATGTAAAACACCAGTGAAACCATGAATGTGCTCTATATCCATACATACATTCTGGAGTTTACATTTGCACGGTGTCCTTGCGTCCTTTTATCCCAGACCTTCCAACAAATCTTATCCAGTACCATAACACTTGCACCGACATCTATAGCTACCAGAGTTGGTGTGGGGACAGTTTACTGGATATGGCCATGTTGCCCACCAGAAGTGGGTCACTGTTACTTTGACCTTGACCCCCATAAGGTTTGAACTTGTCCGGGCCATATTTTCTGTACCAAAATACCTACAACAACCAAAGGTCAACTATGCTGTGTATTTTCTGGTGGGGAACTGTGTATTGCTTTGCAACACTTCATTTTGTTTGTAGATGTTGTCAACAAGCAATTTTGGGAAGTGGCGTAAAATGCAGTTACAATTTGTCAGCAGGAGACAGGTGTCACAGCTATCTTGATCCTCACGGAAAAAGTACCATGATTTATGTTATAGCACCCATACCTGCAACAAAAAGCTTGTGGTTTGCCTAATTTTAAACTATTTTCTTGATGTGTGGCAGCTGAAGTACTGCAAAAAAAAATGAGTGCACAGAGCGAGATGTAACTCTGGGGGATACAACTGTATGCAACAACATAAAAGTATTCACAAACCTTTCCAGAAATGATATGTGTAATGATAGAAAACCGTAAACTCCCATACATGCACTTGAATGAAAAATTGTGCACATGAGAATGTCATTTTACAGCTTGAGGGTAAGGGGGTATCTGGTCTATCTGAGCAAAAATGCAGGTATTCCACAGCCAGTGCCACAGCCCATGGCTTAGCCAAGCACTGGCAGTGACAGGTGCTCTGGTAATTGTTTTTCCCTTTGTTTCACTTTTTTTTTTTTTGTCTCTTTGTTGGAATCTGGAACTATATTACAGTTATTTTTTTCTCTGTAATTAGCCAATCTGGAGACAGTTTTGTTGTGTACTGGGGACAAAAGTGCGCAGAACATTCTTTTTTTCTTGCTTATCATGCCCCCTCCTAATAGAGAAGGGGCACATGGTAATCACTTTTTCTGTGTGTGCATGCATCCATCAGTGTACTTTCATTTGGCTTAGAATCATGAAACTTGGCACACTATCGTATCTAGAGACAAGGGTGCGTCATGCACAAAAATAGGTCACTAGGTTAAGTATCTAGGTCACAGTGACATGTACTCATATGTGTCTGGGCTATAATTCCTTTCATCTTTAACTTAGCCTGATAAAACTTTATGCCCAGTAGTATTTGGAGACAAGGGTGTGTCATGCACAAAAATAGGTCACTAGATCAAGTATCTAGGTCATAGTGACATATCTTTATATCATGTCTGGGCTATAATGCCTATCATCTTTAACTTAGATTTATTAAACTTTATACATATGTATATCTGAAGACAAGGGTGTGTCATGTACAAGTCACTAGGTCAAGTATCTAGGTCACAATAGCATATTCTGCTCATATCATGTCCAAGCTATAATTCCTTTCATGTTTTACTTAGGTTTGTTAAACTACATGTGTATCTGGAGACAAGGGTGTGTCATGCATACCTGTCAAGTCTCCCCATAAGGTGGGAGTCTCCCACTTTTTCACCCAAATTTTCTTGATTTATGTGCAAAATTTTGCAAATTTGGCAGAATCTCCAGCATGAAAATTTAGTATTTTCTATTATATTCTTTGTTAAAATACAAATCTTCCCCATGGATTTTTCAAATTTACAAAAATCTCCCTAGTTTGAGGTGTGGAATGTTGACAGGTATGGTCATGCACAAAATTTAGGTCACTAGATTGAGCATTTGGTTCACAGTGACATATGCTTTTCATATCATGGTCCCCAAGTTATTATTCCTTTCTTCTATAAAGTAGATTCATGAAACTTTACACACATGTTATCTGAAGACAAGGGTGAGTCTTGCATAAAAAGTAGGTCACTAGGTCAAGTATCTAGATGACGTATCCTCATATTGTGTCTAGGCTACAATTCCATTCATCTTTAAATAAGTGTCGTGAAAATTAAATATGTCTTGACCAAATGGTGTGTCATATAACAAAACTAGGTCACTAAGTCAGGTATCTGGGACACAATAATATAATCATGTAAAGCTACAATATATTTTGTTGTCATCTTAATTTTATATGTGACTTAGTTTCACAACACCATTTATATAATATACAGTTGTATCTGGATCAAAAGTGATGTATCCGTATAAAATCATGTCTGGCCTATAATTATGCCCTCTATCCATCTGTCTGACACACTTTGTGTTGGGGTTGTAACTCTTGTCTTTAGACTTAGGCTCATAAAACTTTACACTATTACGTATCTGGACTCAAGGGTGTGTCATGCACAGAAAGTAGGTCAGTAGGTCCAGTGTCTGGGTCACAGTGATACAGCGAGGGGGACATGTATCTAGGAATTTCTGCATCTGTTTTAATAACATAATAATGTCAAGTTACTAAGGTATGAATTAAGTTAATTATTCTTTTTTTCTTACCGGTGTAGACCTCAGTTCCAAGCAAAAGTGCAGACCAGAGCATCAATTTTTAAAGACCAAATATTGTGAGAATATGCCACATCTGTAAGCATTTCTTTTTTTTTTTCTTCTCTTTTTTTTAAGGGGTGGGTGGGGGTGGGGGGCTTGTTTTGCTGAATTTATATTGCCAAAAACTGCCAATTGATCTACAGTTATGTGAAGCAACCTGTTTAAAGTGTAAAACCCCACTTGTCAGCATGATTTGAAATGCTATACCTTTTGTTCGACATTCATTAGATTCACAATGGTCAGTATATGTAAAAGAATGAATGGCACCTGTTTGTTGTGGTTTTGAAGATACTGAACTTTGGCAATTTGTAATGCTCCCTATTTCCATGATTTTTCAGCATCTTTGATCAACAAAAGAAGGCACCATTTCATCCACAGGACTACCATAATGCATTATTTTTTCAATGCCTTATTTTTTCAAAGTGTTACACTCTTCAAAATTAACCCAGGACAAAATTTTGACTGACTGACTGAGACTCAGAGAGAGAGAGAGAGAGAGAGAGAGAGAGAGAGAGAGAGAGAGAGAGAGAGAGAGAGAGAGAGAGAGAGAGAGAGAGAGAGAGAGAGAGAGAGAGAGAGAGAGAGAGAGAGAGAGAGAGAGAGAGAGAGAGAGAGAGAGAGAGAGAGAGAGAGAGAGAGAGAGAGAGAGAGAGAGAGAGAGAGAGAGAGAGAGAGAGAGAGAACCATAACTGGAAAATAGGCCCTGTACTTGTAAACAGGAATGATAGACTTAGTATATCCATTGTGCCTGCAAATTGTTTGTAGTTGGACTTTTGTGATTGATCTTTTAATCATGATTATCAATCAGACTTCAGGTTTAAGCTCTTATGACATGAGAATGTGTAGCAGCTAAGTACCTTCCCTCCCCCCTCCCCATTAACATCAGCGAATAACATGTTAGGATCAACTTTTCATTGTTGATCAGATGGGGATTTATCATGGAGGTATTCAGATGTGACTGGAAAAATGAAAATGTGACAAATTAACATGTCATGTAATCCACAAAGGTCCCTCTTAGAATTTAAATGACAAACTTGATAGTACAAAGAAAGGTTTATATTTGCTGATAAAGAGTAAACTGAATCAACAGGATACCATGGTGTATGTGGGATGGGTGAGCAGTGCCTTACTCTGTTTGTTCAAAAAAGTTCAATTGCCATTACTGTGAATTTAAATAACATTACTGCCATCTTGTCATGAGGAAGGGAACCACACTGAACTCAACTAAAATGTCTACAGTCATATTCTGTGTGTGCCTTTTTGCTGAACGCTGCTTGGGAAAAGGTCAGCCTTCATGGTAATGGCCACTTCATGTCATGCATGTAAAACATAAAAAAAAAAAAAAAAAAAAACGAGGATGAAATAAAAAGTGTAACATTACCTCCAGGTTCTACGGTTGCACTGCCTGGTTTGTGGTGCGTGTCAGTTTTCCTTATTTTGCTTCCTTGTGTAAAAACTGCAACCTGCATCCTCATCTAATGTACAGGACATGTATTGATGGTTCACTTCCCAACATTGTCATTTCAGTCTAAAAGTATTCTAAAACATTTGTCATAAACTATAGCTGCAATGCAAGCATCAACTGAAGGGTCTGCCATTTGCTCAAATTAGGTCATGGTGACACCAAAATCTAATTAGTTCATCTTGGCATGCTAGATAAGCATACTGCCAAATTTGAACTAAATACATTGGAGCATTCTGGAGATACTGCAGTACTGAGCCCTAACAAGCAGGTAATTAGGCTACCATTTGCTTAAATTAGGTCATGGTGACACCAAAATCTAATCAGCACATCTTGCCAGTTAAGGTAAGCATATTGCCAAACTTGAGCAAAAATCCATTGGAGGCATTCTGCAGATATTGCTGTAGCAAGAATGTGCACATCCGGACAGACAGACATCTGGACGGATGGACAACCCAAAAACAGAAAGGGTTCCCCCCCTATGGGGCAGACCCATAAAAATTACAAATCACAATGAGGTTATGGTAATTAGTGCTCCTTATGGAAAGGAATTGAATTCAGGCCTTATTCACCAAACGATGAGGCCTCTTTGTTTGTCCAAACAAAAGTACATATGATTTGGGTTTTAGAGATTAGTCTGCCATGTGGAGAGGGTGTGAATGCCTACATTATTCCCCTGAGGTTGGGGCCTTTTTACTTTCCCAAACAAACCTTGTATTACTACAGCCTGCTTTACTCCCCAATCAGCAGAGTCAGACATTTTAACATAACAGGAAGGACACTTTTGAAACAAATGCTCCATAAAATACGGTCCTGTACACCCTAAAGTTGAACGATTTCTGTGTGTGGCATTCCCTAAGACCATCATAGCTTGGCTTTATGTCTTTTTTGCTCACCGGGAAGACCATCACAGTTATCCAGAAATGTTTTGATAAAGGCCCCAGTCTGAAATATATTGGTAAATCCCTAGACTGCATTGGGCAAGTTTTAATATATTAGTGTAAAATTAATATGGATGCATGGAGCTGGTTTCTTGGTAATTACACAGTGACAGTCTAGTCTCCCTTTATGGTGGATTTTTTGCATAAAAAGGATCAGATTACTATTTTTATGGGGAAAAAAAGTAGGACATATCCTCTCCAGAGTGCATGGCAGCGTACTTTGTATCAGTGGATGATCATTTTGCCGGACTGCCTGATGCTACGTGTAGCTACAGCACTGTCATATGCTGAGAAGGGACTGAGGGTAGTAGGAGCAGGACAATGTGGAATCAACTCCACACAAAGGAACATTGTTCTTTACGCTCTGCTGAAAGGGAGGTAGGTTAATTCAATTTATACGGGAACATGGGTACTGAGATTTATCCTGATAGAAATTTGATGTTAATTTGAGCACATTGGCAATAGGGACAGATGGAATGAAGCATGCAGGTTTGGACAAGGTGTACAGATTTGTGGCATGCAAATAGGATGTGGAATGCAAACAGGAAAAAAAAAGAATAATTTAGGACATTATGTAGGGCTTGGTCTCTGCATGTCCAATAAATACTTTGTGGCTGTGTAATTTATTTGCTCGGGTGGATATAATTGAGCTGTTTGGCTGAAGAGGAAACCACCACACCCCCAGAGTATATTACATTGTCAGACAGAACAGAAGATATCAGGCAGAATGAATGTGTGCGGTGGTAGTGTACTTGTTTAGTGTCCCTCTCCCCCCCCCCCCCCACAAATTGTGTTCACAAAAATAAATGCATCTTATAAGTTTGCGATCATGATTCATGACTTAGTAACAGAAATCACATTATAAATGGCCATAATTTCATGGTCCAGCAGAAACTGATATGATAATGTATCAGACCAGTACCTCTCGGCAGTCCCTCACCCCTTTGCAAGGTACTGTGACACAACTGTTGAACTGGTGTTTACACATTCTTAGGATGTATCCATGACGGCGGCCACAACGTGCTTGTGTCAGCAGCTTGTTGCTATGGCAACAGAGTACTTTCATATACAACTTGTCTATGACAGCATCTTGTACTTTTTTGTGTAACGTTGTTATGACAACAGTGTAATTGTAAGAGCAACATGTTGACATGACAACAAATTATTAATTGCATGTGCACCTGTTTCTATGGCAGCAATGATAGTGTACTTGAATGTGAATATCCAAAACGTGTTGCCTGTGATTACAAAAATGTGTTGTTGTTCAGTATGTTACCATGCTAAGTATGTAAAGTACGTACGTGTTGACAGCATGCCATAGACTATGTACACATCTCTGTATGCGGAGCATATTTTGCCTAGATATCAGTGAATTTGTCACAACTTACAATTGTACTTCCAAGTGGTGCAAGTTGCCATGGCAACGGCATACTGTAAAATGTTCTAATTTCACTGTGCTATTATTTTCATGTATTTTGCACTTGGCACAAAACTGTGAAAATAAAAACACAATAAAATAGTATTTTAACATTGTTTGAATGGGGATTATGTCCAAAACAGTGAAATGTCAAAAATACAAAAACCGTGAAAATTTATACACAGTCTTTATAAATGGGCAAGTCATGTGCCTCTGACATGATTTTGTCTTTCACCAACTTACCTGCACTTATATGTGGTACAACTACTTATGCCAAGTGTGATACTGATACCTATAAAAGTCCTGACTATTTGTAGCAAATCCATCATTGAAATATTACAATCAATCCTATGTGGTACAAGTCATTATAACAATGTAATACTTGTA
The DNA here is from genome assembly GCA_964020975.1 of Hermodice carunculata. Taxonomy (NCBI): domain Eukaryota; kingdom Metazoa; phylum Annelida; class Polychaeta; order Eunicida; family Amphinomidae; genus Hermodice; species Hermodice carunculata. Next base: position 15,794,112 of record OZ026614.1, read on the forward strand.
TCTATAAAAGTCAGGACAGTATGTAGCAAATTCATCAATGAAATATTACTGTCATTTATAGTGGAAGTCATTGTAACAGTGTGATACATGTATCTATAACAGCCATGACTTTTTGCAGCAAATCTGTCATTGAAATATTAAATTATTCATATGTGGTACAAGTCATTATAACGGTGTGAGACATGTATCTACAAAAGTCAGGACTATATTTTGCAAGGCAATCATTAAAACATTACATGTATTTTTACTTGGTAGAAGTCGTTATGATACAGTGGTACCTTGTTAATCCGAACACCTTTGTACCCCAGTGAACTGTTCAGATTGATAAAGCATGTGGATTACTGAATCACTATTACTTGAAGTGAACAATTCTGTTTCAGGAGAAGTGTTCAGGTTAATGACACATATGGATTAATGAGGTTCCACTGTAGTATAATACTATGGTGTATAAAAGGCATGACTGTAACATTGTATCATTAGTACACTACATGTGTTTATGTACTACCAGTAAGTCATAAAGATAGTGTTATACACATGGTAGTCATAACTGTGTGTAACAAGTCTATCATTAACCCTTAAAGTGCTGATTTAAGATTGAGTTAACAGCTTTCGTCGGGACACTTTGTGCGCATTGTGCGCAAAGTGTCTCGAGGAAAGCTGTTGACTAAGACTACTTTTTGCTTCAGACAAGGCTTGCTGGTATTTGAATGAAAGGTATCTTCATTAGGAATTTGACTCTTTTAACCTTTATATGTTTAATGGCAATTAGAAAGCAACTATAGCAGTGATTAGCACTTTAAGGGTTAACATATCACTGCTACAATTAACTCAATGATAGTGTTATGCATATGGAAGTCATGACTGTGTAGCGAATCCATCATTCAGACATCACATGTACATACTCTGTATTATACTTATATGCACCACAAATCATAATACCAGTGTTAAGCATGTACTTGTAAAAGTCATAACTGTATGTGTAGCAAGTTAATCATGACTACAGTAGTGCTCATGAACATCATGAACATGGACACCAAATCATGCTGTGAGTAGAGGCATGTACATATTGAGAGCAACTTCAGTTTTCACCCTGTCTGAGTGACACATACATATATAGTTTTGCTGCTGTGATTTATCATATTGGCATGTACCAGAAACAAAAAATGATTAAACAAAGTTGCCATTGTGCACTTTTGTTACAGCCTGGAAAAAAAATGTGCTGAATAATTTAAAGAAAATATAACTATTGGCATTGTTAGTCACTGGTATGCCCAAGTTTGTATACAATGTAAGGACTATAACACATGTGCAATGGTGCCCAGGACTTTATCATATTACCACAAGGCATACAGTTTGATGGTGTGAGACCTAAAAAATATAAAAAGTCCAGCATCGTGTCCATGTTCCTCTTCAGTATTATGCTTACATTGTCACTAAGTATTACTCATGAGTTGTTTATGTTTTATTGTAATACTTGTTTTGGGTGTTTGCAGTTGCTCATGCATAAAAACAGTGACTACATAATGTGGACAGCAATGTATTAACCCTTTTGGTCAGGGGAACATGAGTTTTGAAACTAAAATAAAATAAAAAGCATACTGTTGAAAACAGGCTTTTATTTCCTGTTTGTAAATGTGATGGAAACAATGTACATGGATGCTAGAATTTTAAGAAAAAATGAACTGGTCACATTTGAATCATACATATTATTTATTTAAAAATAAAATGAAAAGAAGGTCACATTTGAGTCATACATATTATTTATTTTAAAAAGTCAAGTAAAAGTTTGAGCTTAGGAGAGCCTAAATTGGTTGGTCTGCTTTGCCTGGGAATGTAACGACCACTTATACAAGGAGGGTGCTAATTGCTACAAAAAATGCTGGTACTTGAGTGCAAACCTGTGAGAAGTTTGAATATGCACGCTTCTGATTCAATGCCCCATCTAAATTAGCAGAAAATCTGTCATTGAGCAGAGAAAACTAATGTTGTTAACAGTTTGGCCAATCTAGGGTTAAGAGAGGTCATACTTGTTACCTGTGTATTTAGGCAGCAGACCAAGCATAATAATCAGCCACCCATACTCTTATTGTTGAATGTACAGTGAAACCCCAACTTGGAGACCACTACTAAGGTAGGCTTCAAAGTCACCTTTCAAAGTGACTGGCCATGAGCATGTAATAGAGTTTGATGGAGGACCTGAAGGCTGCATGGAAATGATCCTGTAGTAAGTATTTTTTTTTTCATAGGCGTGGTCTCTCAATACAGGTGGTACCATACTAGTAGGAGAGATATATGCCAATTGCCACGGGTAAACTTTTGAATATCATTGACCCACAAATTGGGCCCAGTCCAGGCTTTTTTCCTACCTGCAGCTATGATCACAGAAAGGTCAGTTGAGGTAATGAATTCTAGCACATGAGACAGACCTCATATAGTTATTAGTTATGTGTGTCTGATCAATTTACAGCTCTGTCCTTTTCCCCCAGGACCTTGACAACTGGTTGACAATATATAGGGTTTGTGCCTTTCTTTGGATGAAAATTACGGACAGGCTTTGCTATGTGCAGAATCCCGGGTGAGCTGTTCACAGCTCCAATGGTGCTATCCCAAGTGGGGGTGGGGGGTGGGGGGAGCTACCAATATGATACAACAGCTGTAGAATATGTTGTCTAGCTCTATAAAGGAGCAGAATCCAGAGTGTGTTCAGTTGTATGTAGAGGGCAAACCGAGTGTTGTCAGGTATATGTAGAGGGCAAACAGAGTGTTTTCAGGTATACATTGTATGTAGAGGGCAGACAATGATCCCTCACCTCAAATGGTAAAGCCTGCTTGGTTTTTTGTTTGTTTTTGTTTTGTTTTGTTTTTGTTTTTATTTTTATTTTTTTCTCACCTTGGAGAATATGTCAATATGTCAATATGTCATGGGTTATTGAAGGCTTCTGTTGCCAAGTTTTGTCCACCAAAAGTGAGGATAGTCACATGTATATCATACAATTAAGTCATACCAGATACCAGTCTGCAGTACGTGTTTCCAACTATTTGTAGCAGGTCTGCATAGTTTTTTTATCTGTCTAGATTATTAAACAGCTTAAGAAACCCCATTTCCACATGATTTAAAATTTCAACAAATAATCCTACTAGGCAAAAAATCTTTGTAGGCATGTCAGATTTTAATTTTTTTGAAATCATTTTCTCATGTTGAAAAGTACTAAATCTTCTTCTTTTTTTTTTTTTTTAACATTTTGACGGTCATTTTGGATGTTAAGAACCAATAATTAAACCACCCTAAACAGAATTTCAAATAATCCTGCCATCTTTGCAATTTAAAAAAAAAAAAATCAACATAATAAATGGTAACAGATAGGCTGTAAACACATTTATCATAAGAGAGTCTGGGACAAGTTTAACCTTATGAACCGGGTAGGCAGAAATTCATCCCACACATACGTAACTTGCATATAATTAACATAATAAAAGCTGAACAGCACGAAATACATTATGATATGTCTTGGTCTAATAATTAAGTTACTTGATAATTATGTCTCTTTTATGCCCTAAGGAGTGGGTAGATACCAGCAGGTGGCAAATGACCTTGAAACGGGGTCAAAGGTTATGCTTTTCATCTTTATCCAACATGGTGCATATGGCTTTGCACATCTAAGGTTGTTTATCAGAGTCATTATTATGATATGCAGGTGTATGACATGCAACTGGTGACATACTATATATCAAAATGTAGCTAAAGACCTCTGGCTTTATTATCTGGTCTTATCTCAGTAATACGTTAATTTATTTGGAAAACTGAAAGCCCTGAATGAAAAATTTCTTCAAAAATAAGAATTTTTTCTTCAAAAATTATATTGCAGCCATTTTGAATACCAAATATATATGCTAATTTGGTAATATTGAAAAAATAATGAATTATGTACATGATGATGTTGTTTGTAGTCTGAGGATTGCAAAAATACATAATATTATATGTTTTAAGTCAATTCCAGAAGTAAATCATAATTTACATATATATATATATATATATGCCAAATTGATATGTGAAACCATGGTAACCTCCCAGGATCCCAGGGTTCAAAATGTTAACCCTAGCAGGTTGCACAATCATGACAAAAGCAGTCAATAGTTCTCAATTTTTTTCCCCTCTCCCAGGTCCGCAAGCAGATACTAGTGAAAAAATGATACTGCTTTGTAAAGAAAGGGATATGTGACCTATTTGGTATGATTAGAGTTCCAAAATGTTCCAAAATATGCAGGTTTTATTTGCATTTTTCACAGAATGTAAATTTTTTTGCAGATGCCCCATTTCAATTATTCGGTCCACAGTTACTGTGGAAACCGGACAACCCCATCAGGGGTTCTGTTTTTTTGTATGTAGAATTTAGATACTGGTAATTCTTCAAAGAAAGGCAAATTTGGTTCTCTTAAAATGCATACTGGTCTAATGTGGGTAAAGATATTTTTGAAATAATGGGGGGGGGGGGGTGTCAAACTGCTAAGGTCAGAAGAGGTGCTGCCTTATACCCAGAGGCCATGACTGAAATTTAAAGTTTTCTGTTGTGAAAATAGAGGTGAATCATTAAGTTTATCTTGGTTTCCATATCTCCTGACTGTAATATACCAAAACAGAAAAATAAGACATTAAAGCAAATTTGAGATGTCATCTCATCATCATTATAGTGTTATAATTCTGTCAATATAAACTTGAAGTATGTATGATCAATACTGAGGTGACAATGTCAGGTACTTCAAATTTGATGCTCATTAGTTGTAATTTGAGTGGGTACATGTAGGTCTTTCTCTCAGGTGGTCTCTTCTAAGGTGAAAAGTGGCCCCTGTAAACTTGATAGTTACAGCACTGTCACCACAGCTGTCTGTGTGGTGAAAGGGGTTTGAAAAGACATTGTGGGCCATTGTTTACAAGTGTGGAATTTTTAGTCATAATATAAGTGGGTTTACACCACAATCTACCACTCAAAGTGAGATGACTGCAAGTCAGTTGTGGGATGTTACTAGGTAATTTGTCCCTTGTGTCATACATAATAATCACATCAAAGCTACAATGTATCAGTTCTTATCATTCTGCTACATTGTGTGAAGTGTGATTTGTTTACTTGAAGACCAGTGTTAGCCCTGGCCTGAGTGATGAGGTTAAGACTTCCTTGGTGTCCAGCCACTCAGGCTACTTAAAGCTGCTGGATCGTTGGAGACATCATATATTCTCCTGCCAGAAGTTTCATAACAAATTCTCGGTCAAAATGTTTTCCACTGATGGGACAAATAAACATGTTGAATCAGACAACATTTTCCAACCTGGCAGTTTGAAGGAATTTTAGCAGTAAAGGGATAACCAGGATGTGTACGTTTGACTGGTTTGATCCCAACAATGAAGCACTGCCTCTATGTGTCGGATCCTGGTAGCACATTGGACATTAATTAACTCTGATTTAAATAAAAATACAGACACTGCAAATTGTAGTGTACTATTTATTGTGAGATTAACTTGTTGCAGCATGACATCTGTACAAAGTTGATGGTAGGTGTCACCAGTCACTATGTGTCTTACTGGGCCATGTCACGCCCAATTGTTTACTGTAAGTGTGTGTGTGGGGGGGGGGGGGTTGAGACTGGGTGTTTGTTTGTTTGTTTGTATGTTTGTTTTTTTAAGTAAGAAATGGAGTCACTGCAGATAGTTAAATCTTTATAATTTTATATTTATAGGACTCTGACACAGAGCTAGATGTTAAGAAAGAGATTCTACAGGGACTGAACCACCAGAAGGCAGATAAGCCACAGGGGGAATTTACTCACCGACCATTTCGTATCACAACAAATACTCAGCTGGCCAAACTCAGGGAGGTGAGTATTCTCAGCTTTTTCAGCAATCACACCTGCTAAATTTAAAAAAAAATCATATATATATATATATATATATATATATATATATATATATATATATATATATATATATATATATATCCTTCCTCTCTCTCTCTCTCTCTCTCTCTCTCTCTATCTATCTATCTATCTATCTCTCTATCTAAAGCTAAATCTGGATACATACTTTTAAACCTTGGTCAGATTTTCCCTGCTCTTCTGTCATTTTATCTCCTCCCTCCTCATTCTGCCTTCTCCTCCCTCTGCCATGCATCCTGCCCCACATGCCATCCCTTCCCTCCCTCCCCTGGTCCGTCCTTCCCCTTCCTTCCCCTGATGTGTGAGCATGCAAAATTATTTGCACAAGGTGTGGGCTATATGTGTGTGGCATCCATTGTTCTTCCATGTTCCTGACAATTACATATATAAGGCATGAGTGTGTCTCAGAAGTATTGGCATAGAGTGGAATTTTTAGTGCAAGTGGCTTAGAGTTGGCACCTTTAGGTATATTTATTACTTCCCCAGGTGTGGAGATCATGTATGTACAGAGCCTTTCCCAAGCCATGGTTTTAGGGTACAGTAATACCTTCTGTTTAAGATCACCCCTCTTCGCAGGCAAAACTACCCACATGTGGCAAGTAGTCTGCTATGTCAGGTCAAATGAGCACAAAAATAGAGGCAAATGTGTCAAAATTTGGCTCAAAATAATATATATGGTCTGGTCCAGGAGGCGGTCTTTATAGCAGGTATCACTGTTGTGTGTTCTTGCAGCTGTTAAGAAGATAAATGAAGAAATATAAGGTTTAAGATTTTCCCATATGAGACATGTATTATAGGGCCCAACAGGAGACACTTTTGATGTGGGATTTGATACAAAGTATTTTCATGTAACACAAGCCTAGCTGGAGAGGTGAATTATTATAATCTTTCTTTTGATGTCTGTGGCCAGCTCACATGATGAAGCACAGTGTGAGAATTTGTTCATACTTGTCTGACTGGCTGGTGGATAAGGAACTTTCAACAGACTGCCTTGAAGTTCCGTGGGAGCCTCTTCAGTTTGTTTTGGTCAGCTTTATGTATGGAAACTGAAATTGCACAGGAATGTATGACTTGAGAGACAGGAATGACTTAATGATGAAAAATAAGAAAATGGTCCAGGCAGTCGGGAGCTTTAATGCAAACAGGAAAAAAGTGGGTGAGTGTATTTTGTTGGGAACTGTATGCCAACTGGTGGGAGGAAAGGTCAGAATAAGATGAAAAAATGTAGTCTTCATAAAAGCACAGTTATATGTACATGTATAGACAATATGATGGAGTGTTTTGCTAGAAGACAGAACAAACAGAAGATAATGAGGTTGGCATGGAGCGGATGACTGCATGGTGATGTGAGATAGAATTTGCAGCAAAACAAAGACTTACAGCCTGCTGGGAGTACCTGTTCATGGATAGACACAAGTCAGCATCACCCAAAAAGTCAAAGACTGGCCAAATTTCTGATGGATTATGTGGCAAATTATTTTTGAGAATATTCATATGTATATATCATCAACATACCAAGTATAGTAGAGTAGGTTGGTTGCCACTTGGAATATTTGTCTGACACCAGTTTTAAAGTGAAATGCTACACCCGGTGGCATAGGCTAATGGAAGCTATATGCTGGAGAGTGCACTGTTGAATGTTGATGTCTCATTGTATATTTATTAACTGTTTAAGTGCCAAATTTTGGACTGAGTCAACAGCTTTTCTCACCGCACTGGGTGCAATGTGTGCCAAGAAAAGCTGTTGACTTTCGATAAATGTCTTTGGAACTGTAGGCATACTGATAATTGAATGAAAGATCTTTTTACGAGGAATAGGAATCGGAGATCCTAATGATAATTCAGACCAGTTTGACTTTAGTAGATCGACTTTAGACGTGATTCACACTGAAGGAGTGAACAAAATGCACATCAAACTAGACATTTTGAAATCATCAGCATGTGGACATCACTTTTTTTTCTAAAATTTCAAATCATGCTGTTTAAAAAAAAATCTGAAAACATGATGTTGGTCACACTGATCACTTTAGTAATCAGTGTTGACAGAAACAATGGTGAAGTATTGTTATAAAATCATTGTTGGTGTGGAAAATAATAACTAACTCTCAGCCACGTAAAATTCTCTATTTATTTGCCACATAGTGACCAAAATTGTATTCAAATATTGTATTTTCAGTGTTTTTCTACCAAAAATTATGTCCATATCCTGAAAATTGAAATATATATATATATATATATATATATATATATATATATATATATATATATATATAGTTTGATAGATGTATCAATAAAAATAAATAAATATACAGTACCACACTAAAATCTGCAATAAAAGATTAGGAGTAACTTCCTCATATAATCAATGGCATCCCATATATCATGGTCTATAGGTACCAAGTATAACACTAACATACAACAGGTAATGTTTACATTTAAAATCTAATTGCATTTTAATTATTAGCTTTCCATGCCATGCCCTGTCATTTTATCATCAGGACAGGTTTGCCATGTACCCTGTGTATGTTTAGTTCAATAGAGCCATGCAGCAAATGCTCTAAGAGGTTGGTGCTAGGCAGGAATAAAGGTTCTGGTGTTATCCTGTAGAGGGCACTACAATCAGGAGGGCTAAGGTTGCATGTGTGGTCTATTTTACATTGGAATTTGCAACTTAGTTACTTTAAAACTGCTTCCTGTAGAAAGTAAATTTCTGAAGGTAAATGTATGTACATGCATATACTGACATGCATATGAATTTTAATTCCGTAGCTACAGAAAAAGGAACTTGTTTCTGCAAGGTCACTTCAACGCCTGATTCAGTGTGAGTTCTCTGTGACCCAACCAGAACTTTGTATATTGTGCATTCAGCTGACTACACATAAAATTGCTAATTATGACCTCTCATGTTATCAGCAGTCAGTACTGACTGTATCTATGGCGATAAGAGACAGGATTTGTCACAGATCAGAAATACATTAACCCTTTACTGTAACAGCATCAAAGTTGCCACAGTACTCCTGTCATGTACTGTCAGTAAAATTTTACTTTGTCTCCACGGCACAATTTGATATTCTATGGCTCAGTCTTAACCCTTAGTGCACTGATTTAAGATCAAGTCAACAGTTTTCCTTGGGACACTTTGCACGTATTGCATGCAAAGTGTGCCAAGGAAAGCTGTTGACTAAGACTACTTTTTGCTTTGGACTGGGCTTGCTGGTGTTTGAATGAAAGGTATCTTCATCAGGAATTTGAATCTTTTAACCATTATATGTTTAATGGTAATAAGAAAACAACTATAGCAGTTATTAGTACTTTAAGGGTTAATTTGATTGATGAAGAGTTGCCAGTCATATGGGAAGTAAGTGACTACTTTTCTCAATACCTATATGCAGGTGCATATTATATCAGGCAAACAAAGAATACCAAGGAAATTACTGGCTCAGGACAGATTATCAGTAGTTGTGCCCATCTAAGATTTGTTTTCAAAATATTCTTCAAAAACACAGAATTCAAGGGGGAGAAGGAAGTCAGGTTCTCTGAGACCTGACCACTGACCCATGTGAGCAGGAAAAGTGACAACCAAAGTGGAGGAGTCATATCACATTGAACATGACATAGAGGTGGGGTGTTTTTTTGTGGAAATGAGCCATGCAGGCTGACATGGGGCTGACAGCAACGTGATGTGTGTACAGAACAGACACCTACAGTGTAACATCAATATTTATTACTTCCTGGAGGATCAATACAAGGCACAGGGAGCACTGCACGCACATCATTGAAGGTCTGTCTTAAACCCAGGAAAGCTGGAACAGGTTCCCAGTTACATCACTAGATGGCAGCAAAGTACAGTGTTTTTAAAAGATTGTTTTATGCTGGTTCATTAGTTCATGTGAATGAAAGCAGTAGACATAAAAAACTATATATTATTCATTTTTGCAGAAATCTGACATGCTTTTCAGCATCTCATTGTTGAATACCACGTTATACACGTGTACTTGTATAAGTGTTTCTGGAAAAACAATTTCTATGAATGGTTATTAATTGTAACTAAGTAAGTTAGTTTAAAGCTACTGGAGCTTTAAACCAATTCTACCTTACACCAAGCTGAAGACATAATAACAAAAGATGCTGTTGGTGCAGTACAACAGGTTTAATACAAAATGGTACGTATTATTATAAAATTTAAATTTAAACAAAAAGGAGAAGAAACAAGTCACATGACAAGACGTGAGCACGGACAGACATGAAGCAGAGATGGACTTGACAAAGGTGGGATAAATTGTGGAGTTGATTGGCCATGTTATAGCAAATACTCTAATATGCATGTCAGCAAATTTTGAATAGCAAATTAGTGAGCGGAACAATTCAGTAATTGTAAGAGGTGGTAAATCTGACATTGGCCTCCGTGTGTTGGCCCACACATGACCTTGCTGGCACTCGCCTCCAAGGTGATGCACGACAGTGTTAGTGAGACAGGTTCAGGCCTCAGTTACATCAACTTACGGCCACAGTATAACTGGCTGTGGAGCTCCTGGACAGAAATATTGTACACTTGTGGTAAATAAGCAGTCCTTACACTTTACAGACTTGCACATACCAGCTTACAACATATTGTGTATGTTCTGGTATATGTTTTTTTTTCTTAACCTTGTATAAACTGTTTACTGTGATGAATCTTTTTATGTACTATGGACTTTTAGTCTGAAATGAAGCTATCTTATCTTATTTTATCTTATCTGTGTGAGCTCAAACACGGCAGGATCTTCTGCTTTTGTGCAGTGAGGATTGCTAATTTGTAAAGAAAAACTGGCCATGGAACTGAAGACTACAATAATAAATCATCTCTTGAGGCTGAAGAGTTTCACTGATTATCGATAAATTGGTTCATAAGGAAGTTATAGGGATGGAAAAATGGTATTGCATGTTTCAGAATAACATCAAACTGTGGGATAATTTACAGCTTTGTTCCTGTAGGGTGGGAAAACAAGTATGAAAAGTGTCAGAGGTCCTATTTTAGAATCATTACATAGATGAAGATGGAACAGAGATGCTCTTGAAATAACCTCTAAATACATCCTAAAACTAGTTTAATGGATGTAGCTAGTCTGTCATGTATATAACTTAATAAAGTGAAATTGACAGTAAATTAAAATGTATAATCTATAGAGGTACATTAGTGGAACAAGTTATTAATTCAGGACATTTACCTATTGTGGCTGCCAGGGAGAGGATGAAATGTAAGGAAGTCTGAGCACCCAAACAGGGCTGTTGATACTTTAAGGATGCTTACATTTACTGGCAATTAGCGGCAGAGCACATGTTAACAGCCCAGCTGACATGGGCCTTTCAGTCTCTTATTTTTTATGTCTTATGAGCTGGCCAAGTCACCAATAGATATCTGCATGATGGTTTCAGCATGCTTAAAGATTGTACAAGTATTATCATGAGTACTTCAAAGGCTGACTAGGGTATAGATAACATCATTGTTCGATTGCCTTGTGCTTACTTAGGCTTATTAATCTAATAATGAGGCTGTTTTTCCCCCTTGGGGTCCTTTGATTGCTGTAACATATCTGGTGCTCAGTCAAGCTGCAGTGTTCAGTCACATTCTGATCATTATATGCCTCATTAGTGTGACCCTTTGTCAGTGGTATAGGAGGCCCACAGGAAATTAAATATAGCAAGTAAAAAAAGACACAGGTCTTGATCCAAGTTTCAAGGTGAAGTCACCAGCATGTGTAAATCTTTATTTATTGCTGTTTTATTTGCCACAAAGTTTTCTTTATTGGGGTATTATTATTATTATTATTATTATTATTATTATTATTATTATTATTATTATTATTATTATTATTATTATTATTATTATTATTATTATTATTATTATTATTATTATTATTATTATTATTATTATTATTATTATTATTATTATTATTATTATTGCAACTGAGGTATTTCCAGAGGTACTTAATATTTTTAAGTTGTCAAGTGCATTAAAAAGTACAGTGCATGGACAGTCATACATGTACAGTCAGGTTTTTCGTAATGTTACATTTTGCTGCCAATATTTCTACTCGTTTAGTTACTGCATGTGAGTGGAACATGTAAGTTGGACTACAATTTCTCATCAGACCATTTTGCATGTACACCACATTAACATAATAATTATTAGGCTAGTTCAGACACTTGCCGTAAACACATTAGATAAGCTCACTGAAGGTAATCAAAGGGCTTGAAATTTAATGCTGAATTGCTTGGTTTGAATGCATGTTCCAAAGTTGGCCCCACGATGGGAAAACGTGTTTATGAAATCCAATCCTATTTAGTTAGTTCTTTTTAATTGAATTTTTAGAAAAAGTGTATTGTTCTGTGGGATGTTAGTTGGGTTTCTGCTGTGTTTTTAGGCTGAGCTGTTATGTTATATCAAGGCCCACACAGCCATACTGTTAGGAAACCTGTTGAGGTGTGTATCACATGACCCATGTCACCTGACATCATACCTGTAGGGGAAAGAGCAAGAAGGTACAACCGTAGCTTTATTTATTTTACCACAGGGGCCCTTTCAAGACTTCATATACATTATGTATATGTGTGTGTATATATATATATATATATATATATATATATATATATATATATATATATATATATATATATATATATATATATATATATATATATACACATATATACACACATATATATACATATATATATACATACATACATACATACAGTGAAAACTCGTTATAATGACACCATCTGTTCCCTAAGAAATCTGTCGGATAACTGAATATGTCAGATATCTGAGTGGCGTTTTAAGGAGGTTTCACTGTATATATACATGTATATACACGAACAAAGAAGTAGATGCAATGATATAGTGAATGGCTTCTGCCTAAATTATCTAGAAACTAAAATGAACTATGATGGATGAAAAACTCACTCACTCACTCATTCACTCACTCACTCACTCGCTCACACTCTATTCCGTGTACCATCAGAAGTTCGTCTGTGTTGCCTATCAACTGAACTGAGGCAAAGTTGTCATATTGGTTCACTGAGTGAGTGGCATGAAGATAGCTGCACAGCACTGAAGAATCACCCGCCAACTGTGTCCATGCAGAATTCATATGCTCCCATCAGTCTGGTTAATGAGATATATGCTCCTTAATGGTCACAATCAGACTTTCACACACAGAAGCAAATGTATGGAACATGAGTTTCTTGATATCTGTATATCCAGAGATTCGCTGAAATGCTGTTCAACATGTACTGTAAGGGTACACTGTATATCTGCTGGGTAGATGATCTGTATATGAGGAGTGAATAACCTGGTTTTATGTCACACTTTCAAGGTAATTTGATGACACTCAGTCCTCTTTGTTTACTGATTTTCCTGCCTGAATTGACAGGCTGTTTGCCATTTAAACCACTTTCATCTGATGGAATGGTTGATCTTTATAATGACAGGTACCACCATGATACAACTATCCTTCTCCACATTATCAACAGTCTCACAGTTTCATCAAACCACTGGCACATTGATTATGTCCCCCGGTTCAAGATTGGATTTTTCTGAAAGTATATATTTTTGATACATTTGCTGGCTGCCTAGGCGGAAGATTGAAGTGATTACTGGCAACAGTGAATTGTTGACTCTATATATAGGCATCTACCCATGGTAATATATATTATTTTCAAGCAGGAACGAGAGATCTTTATGGAATGGACAGGCAGTGCTATAGTCTACTTCTGCTGGGTGCTTTTTATGCTGGGGGAAATGGAAATTGATTAAAGTTATGTGTGGACAAGGTATTGCAGTGCTGGCTGCCAGTGTAGCCAGAGATGACGTTACAGACAGTGGCTGCTGAGGCAGCTTACCTGCAGAGACAGTGGGATGCAGGTGAGACACATGTTTGCCAGGGCTGTAGATACTTGGGGGGGGGGGGAGGGGCAGTGGCTGGGGCTGTAGACACTCAGGGGGTGCAGTGTCTGGGGCTGTAGATACTCAGGGGGTAGTGGCTGGGGCTGTAAACACTCTGGGGGTGGAGTGGCTGGGGCTGTAGACACTCTGGGATGCAGTGGCTAGGGCTGTAGATACTCTAGGGGTGCAGTGGCCGGGGCTGTATATACTATGGGGTGCAGTGGCTGGGGCTATAGATACTATGGGGTGCAGTGACTAGGGCTGTAGATACTCTGGGGGTGCAATGGCTGGGGCTGTAGATACTCTGGGGTGCCGTAGACATTCTGGCTGTAGGTACTCTGGGGTGCGGTGGCTGGGGCTGTAGATACTATGGGGTGCAGTGGCTGGGACTAGATACTCTGGGGGTGCAGTGGCTGGGGCTGTAGATACCCTGGGGATGCAGTGGCTGGGGCTGTAGATACTCTGGGGGTGCAGTGGCTGGGGCTGTATGTCCAGTGGGACAGGGTTTGCAGGTATTGACTTGGTCAGGTATTATACCCATTGTTTTGGGTTGTCATGTGTCATGGTGTACATGTATGTACAAGTCACCAGTTATAGGTTGCTGGACAATGTATTGTTAACTGAAGTGTTGGAGGATGTGTCCGTTCATTTGACTGCCCTCTTGGAGTCTCTCGCTCATTCTATTCCAAATAAACTTTGTCTAAATCTTGCTCTTGCAGTCAGAATTTATGTTGTCCCAAGGACAACTGCTTTTGAATTTGTATGTGGCCTTAACTGAAATATGACTTGCCTTCAGAACAAATCAAGCTCTGCATTATCTCTGCTGTACTTGGAGTGGAGAGAATGTAGAGATTGGTCTGTTTAGCAGGCAAGAATGTAACTTGATGTGGATGCAAATAGAACTGTTAAAGGAGGGCACTCATTACGTTGTATTTTAAGTGTTTTGGGAACTTCATGTCAGGCACTTACCACATGTAAAATGGTTTAGTTATATTTTATTCCATATTCTAAAATCTGCATTTTAATGTTGCTGAAATCAGCTTTACCTATCAAATTACCGGAAGCGGCAAACCTATGGAAGATCAAAGGCGATTTCGCGGATCACGGGAGTCCTACTTCTACACCTAGTTTTTTTTACTTGATGAGAATAAACTCCTAGTTTCAAATTGAAGTGGTCGGAAATGTAACGAAAACTAATAATATATGTCAATGTATATGCAGCAGTTGTTTAAAACTGTTTTTAATAACTCGTTTTAGCGAGAAAAAAAGCAACGTTTACGAGTCACGATATGTCACGTCTTTCCTCGCGCGATCTTGGACATATTTATAGCCAAATTTGGAAACAGCGGTATTCTGCAGCCTTCTACACCTCCGTGCGGTAGAGAGTTCCAAGTTTTTCATTGACTGCGAACAGACGAAAATGCCAAGGTGTGTTTCGTGCGGTGGCACAGCCACCGAATATCCAGAAAGATATTTTCATTCTTGGCCAAAAGACACATCATTAGCAGATAAATGGAATGCTATTATGAAAATCCCAGAAGAAGTATTGGCAGCATACAAAAGCACGAAGTTGTGTTCAGCGCACTTCAAGCTGCGTGACGAATTCCGATCGTTTGATAACTCCCGGAGCTCATATTATCGCTCACGTTACACGGTCACGATTTACGACCGATTATCATGAACGGAGTAAATACATTGATAAATAATAATTGATTTGATTGAAACACATAACATATGCATATTCTTTACGTCGATAACGACCTCGGAAACAATTTTCATAATATGAAGTGGCTTTGTGTTGAACAATGATCATGGTGCGCTTGGCTTCGTTATCAACCGATGGCTATGATTGGCCAGTTGTATAGTCGCTTCTAATTGGTCCGACATCTCGACTGGCTTCGCGTAATGGTGAACTGCTGGTAATGTGGGGGTTTTACTATTTGGCAATAAACATCGGAAATTTGTGAAAATTAATAAAATAAACATCAGATATGAAATCCTGATGAAAAATCCTTTCCAATGATGTATAATACAACGTAAGGAGTGCCTTCCTTTAAAGGGTTTGTCTGTTTCTACCTGATATAATATCTATCTCAAAAAGGCCAGTGCGTGCAATACCTCCAGATGATTAGTACCAAGAACCTGTCAGCCAAGTTGTAGAAAATAATGGGACTTTTTAGTGCAGCACTTTGTAGCAATTTGGCCATTATAGCCAATCATAACCAAGTTTATATACATCAATTCAGCCTTTATAGCCAATCGTAACCAAGTTTATATACAACATCATTATGGCTTGCTTCGTACTGGTAAAAATTGCTTGTTTAATATCAGCGATGAAAATTGCCAAATGCTGGTATATCTATAATTACTTAAGAACATCTCCAGACACCACACGATATTATAGGACATACTGAATACCAAAAAATCTGTTGCCAGTGTAGGCTGAGTGCATGTGGACAGTACATATATGTAGTTGTGGGTGTGACACAGGGCCTATTCAAGTGTGTGTATTGGTAACTAGTGTAGCTGTTTGGACACTTAGTTTTGCTTTGCCTGCTTACAATATGGAGAAAGCTGCCCAAAAGCATTGCATTTTCAGTTTGGGTTTCCTTTTATAAATCTCATCATCTATGTAGCTTCAGATTCATATCTTTCTCGAGCGCTTTCAGCATCCAAGTCTTCATGAAAGTGTGCCAGCAAAGTAGCCAGTGTATGGCTGAAACTGAGTTTTCCTTTGTATAAAGTCCAATTTCAATAGCTACAACATACATGGACATTAGTAGTGCAGAGCTTTGTGCAGTTATTGCCTTTTTTGTGTTCGGGTGAGCTAATGAAGCACCAAAGGAATAGATTGCCTGAACTTTGGATTTAGTAAAATCGATGCCACATTGCCCTCGGATACAGGTATCACCAGCCTAAGTAATGCCAAGTTTTACAGTGGTGCATGTTTCAGATTGACAGGTTAACACATGTATTTAACCTGTGCATGTATGTGTATCTGGAACAAAATCCACGCCCTATGCTACCCAATTATGGCTTAATTTCTTCCATGAGTATTATTCAGGCTGGTAACCAAGGTAATGGACCAGTGTGGAGCATCAGAAGACTGGTATTGTGTATATGGACACATGGCACTTTATTTTGCAGATCTGTCACAGTAAAAAAAAAAATGTTATCTTGATTTAAATAAACAAAAAAAGAATTCTGCTCTTTTCTCAAAATAAGAATGATTTTCCTGTTTCAAGGTAGAACAATAGACATATTTTTTCAATATTTATGTGTTTCAAGTGAACAAATCCTCTCTCACTCCGAAGATTTTCCATATCTTGTTTCAAGAAAAAGTATCTAAATTTTTTTCATGAAACAAGATTTTGAAAATTTTGGGAGTGAGAGAGGAATTTTCTCATGAAACACAAATAATATATATTTATTTTTGTACCTTATAACAAGAAAATCATTCTTATTTTGAGAAAAAGCAGAATACTTTTGTTGGTTATCTTACTCAAGATAACAATATTTTACTGTGGTAATTTTGTAAAGTGGCGTTTTTGCAAATTTGAATTTTACATGTTTGTTCATTACAATGGCATATCCCCAGGGACAGGAAGAAGCAGACAATACCAGTGCTCAAGAGATATTGTGTGACCTATCCTGATCATAGTATTGGTCAGAATAGGTCAGGTAACCTCTTTTTTACCAGTGCTGCCCTCTACTTTTTGGCTGACGCCATTGTCAATGGCTGAGTGACATTACTTTATTTCTTATTCCTTGACAAAATTTGTGAAAGTATCTTGATGGTTCATCAACTTAAAGATTGTACAAGTCATACCCTGAATATTTCAACTGCTAAGTAGAGTCTAGAAACATGTTTTATTCTCTAATGTTGACTTATGTTAATTAATCTGGTAAGGAGACTTGCTTTCCTGGTTGGGGGCTTCCTGGTCATTGTGATACACTTAATACAACATGAAAATGCATTGTTTGGCTAGAATCTGATCATTATGTGCACAGTTCTTGTTTGGAGTTTCATAGGGATGCCATAAACATGAATTAAAGTATCTAACAGGTCAATCATATTGGTTTCAAAATAATTTATTATCAGCAACAGTGTTGTGCAAATAAATGATTTTAATTTAAAATTGCATGGTTTCGTTTTACCCTGAGGTAAGTGCTGTGTTCCTCCCAATAGTGGCCCCTGCTCCAGGGAACACCCCACCACCCTCACCCCACCCCTAGCACCCCAC
The DNA here is from genome assembly GCA_964020975.1 of Hermodice carunculata. Lineage (NCBI taxonomy): Eukaryota > Metazoa > Annelida > Polychaeta > Eunicida > Amphinomidae > Hermodice > Hermodice carunculata. The sequence continues at coordinate 15,812,208 of OZ026614.1, forward strand.
CCCTAGCACCCCACCACCAGTATCCCACCCCAGCACCCCATCACCAGCACCCCACCCACAGTACCCCACCACCACCAGTACCCCACCCCCATCCCAGGCACACCACCACCACCTGCACCTCCTTGGAATCTTACCTCATTCCACTCTAACGATGCTTTTTCCCGCCGCTAATATGTAAATGTCGTCTGCTAATTGTATTTTACAAATGTAAGGATTATTTTTCAAAATTTTGGATGAAACTTGCATGGAAGATCATTCAGGATTATATGCCCATGGTCAACAGCTTTCCTTGCTGTGCTGGGGGGGGGCAATGCACCCTGAGCACGGCAAGGAAAGCTGTTGATTCGCTTTTCTATCAGGGTGGAATGGGTTAATGATCAAATGTCACACCCACCCCTTAAAAAAAACACACACACACATTTAATGATTTTTTGCATAGTATTTTGCCTGCACTGTTCAAAGTAGGGACCCAAATTGAAGGCTTTACTACATTGTAATTTTAAAAGTGTGCAAGGTACTGACAGGGACGACAATTGTACTTGAATGAGAAACATCTGTTCTGACTAAGATCAAAATAAGTTATACCCCAGTTATCAGACTTATTCTGTGTGCTGGTTTCTTTTTCACCAAAAACCCAGATATTTCATAAGCATAAGTAGCATAGGCACCTCTCTTCACTCCACTGTGGCCCACAAAGGGTACATGGACAATATATTTCTAGCAAAGCTGTGACAGTTGCCAATCCAAAGTGCTGTTCTAGAGTACAGCGAAACATGAGTTGAATTATCCCTGAAGTGGGTATTTAATACATATACGAAACATGATCAATCAAAGCTGGTTTCATCCAGTGGTTAATTATAACAATTTTCCTCATTCTTGTCACCACACAATATTCGCAAACAGCTGTTGCTAGCAATAATTAATGTCATGTTCATGACATACTCGCCAGTCATGTTGCTAGCAGTAATTAGCCTTATGCTCCTGACATCTCCAATTGCATTGCTAGCAATATAATTAATGTCATTTTCCTGACATAGGCTTCAAATTGCTAAAATTAAAAGCAATTAATTTACGTACAGCATGAACACAATTAAGAGCAACAGACGTGACTTTACAAGGCAGAAGTGGCACATACTCAGTTTCCAGCACTATGCATAATGGTAGGACAGAATTTATCTGGCGTTAAATCACTCTTGTTACTTGCTGATACATGCTTATAAATTAATGTTTTTGTTTTTGTTATTTTTTTATTAAAAAATAAATAGAAGATCACATAATGCATTCTTATACATGTAAAGCAACTCATATTACTTGTAATTAACTTACGAAGATATTTCCTGGGTCGAACAGAGTTTCCACAGAGTTGTCAAAATCTGTTCTAGAGTACAGCAAAACCTGAATTGAATTATCCCTGAGGTGGGTATTTAATACATACATGAAACATAAGGAATTTGCAATCATCTTCAATGTAGAAAGCGTTTTATTCTAATTTCTGAGTACTTTTCAGTGACATACCTTCAGTGAGCATTATAAATGTAAAGCCAAATGATGATATTAAATGCATGTACTCTTCACTTAAAAAGCAACATCTGCAGTAATGCTGTGGAGGTTGTATTAAAGAGTTTTTGCTGTAGCTTGGGCTGAATTGGAAGGGACTCAAGCAATAGATGGGGGTTTGTAACAGACTCACATCATAGTTTTACGTGAACAAGCCTTCATTGTACATTTATAATTATTTACTGAGTTTCAATGGGCTGGTTTGATGGAAGCTGCTGTGGCTGCCATACTGCTAGTTAAGCAGCAGAAATAGAATTGGAAGGACTTGCTCTGACAATGGAGACGGAGACCAATTACAAACGTTTGTCATGATGGATGACCTATGCATCATGAAGCAACACAGGCAGATGATTACTGTAATTCCAGTCACTTTCAGAGCATTCAGTTGTTGTCACCTTTCTGTGTACTTAAAGAGGAGTAGATGTATCGTTTGAAGGAGTCCATGACGTAACTCAGAGATTGGCTAGTGCCTTCTGAGGTTATATTATGCTAGCAGAGACGAGACTAAGGTCTGTGCAGGGTCATTAGTTGTATTCAGAACAGCTTTAGGAACAAAGTCATGAAAATTACAGATAACTGACAAGCTGGCAGGGGAAAAGCTTCACCACAGTGCAGAATAATGTACTCAAGCATAATATTTGGCAAAAGATCAGGTAAACTTTATGAGATTGAAGAGGCTAGGATTTCAGGGACTTTAACTTTGTTGGCGGCTGTGCATGGAAACCTGACTTGTGTAAGACCAGTCCTAAGTAAGTATAGACCCAAATGGGGTATTTTAAGGCAGGTGGTCTCTCATAAGAGGTATAAATGACATAATAAGTACTAGGCATAGTATCTCAAGTGAAAGCCAGGGGCTGTTATTTACCTGTGCTGTACTGTAAGGGTCCTTGAGATGGGACCTGTGTAGCAGAATAAACTTCCCTGCCTGTGTCACAGGGTGCACTTGACAGGCAGAATCCCAGGTGTAGTGATGCATAATTTACAGCATCATTGACTTGCTAGTGTTCTGTCCAGTTCGTGGTATCACAGTGACTGAGCCACTTGTCAATGTGGGGGACTGTGGTTAAGCCAACATACAGACCCATATAGTTATTTCAAGTGGCTTTTTCCTGTCTGCCTGGTTAGCTCACATTGGCTCGCATTTCCCAAGACCACGGCACCAGGGGGATACATGTAACTGGAGGATTTCTAATTGCCTCTAATACTTCAAAGTTCTGACAATCAATCTCCTGGCCTTGGGCAAGGTGTTTCCAGGAATAAGTCTTTTCCACGGAGGTACATGTAAAATGGGTGCACCCGGGCAGCCAGTCAGTTGGAGGGAACAAGGCGCTACATATGACAATGGCGGTCTATCTGGTAAGCTGTGGGATTTCTAGGGGATAGCAAAGAATCGTGATTCATGGCAGGGGAGGAGAAAACCTGTGAAGCTGCGGTGAATGCATCTTTGTAAAAAGCTCAAGTTGCTACTTAGCCACAGTTTGATTGTTAAATAATTCAGGTACATGTATGAGAAATAGACATGTCAGACAATTTGATCAGACTTTTTGAATTTCCATTAGACTGGACAGGATGATATGCACACCTTACCTGACTTTCAGGCTGTGATGTATGGAGAGTTAATTCTTTGATTTTTGGCTCAGCTGACTTGTCAGTCAGGTGAGCTTGATGGTTGGTTAGTTGTCCATTGGGTGTCCCTAATCTGTTCACATTTACATTTTTGACTTCTTCTCTGGAAATGTTGGTCACATCCTTGTGAAACTTGGTGGGAATCTACCTTGAATAGGTTTTTACCAAGTTCATTCAAATAGTCACATTTCAGTATTTTTGTATTCTCCTCCAAAGGCTTGCGTCATTTTACTTTATTTTGCTCACCTCTGGGGCTACTGGGCAGTGCTTGTCCAGGCTAAGAGCCTCCACCAACCATGTCAATGATGTAGTCCTACCTGGCTTTTCAGTGTGGCGAGTTACTTGTTCACCTCCAAATCTGTTAAGCCTTTGGTGGTGAATTAGCTCAGCTGACTTGTAAGTCAGATGAGCTTATAAGGTGGTTATTAGTCCATCATTATCTGTTGTCCATCAACAAATGACTTCTCCAAAACTGTCAACTGGACTCATTTAAAACTACTGGGAGTGTACCTTGGGCGGCATGTGTTTCTACAAAGTTACTTCAGATGGTCATGCAGCAGTGACTTTTGGATTTTCCATGATTTTTTTTTTTTCCTTCTTTTTTCTTTTTTTTTTTTTTTTTGTTGCAAAATTGTGGTAAATTGTCTGAAACTGCTTGGCTAATTGCTTCAGAATTGGATAGGGTCACTGCTGGGGACCAGCAGACCCTTATTGGTGGAAGAGGTTGTGCTGCAATTTTTTGTTTCTAATGTTTTCTCTGTGTTAGTATGCTTTATCAATTTTTTACTTTTTCTCCAAATGACTGAGCAAGATTATTCAAAACTGTTCTCAGTTATTCATGAACTTAAAATACTCGTAGCTTGAAAACATGATTAAGATATTTATGGATACTTTTCAGGTTATGTGATGTTGCAATTTAAAAAAAAAAATAATGTTTTCTTTTTTTCTGCCTTTATGGACAAGGTTTTGGCTCGCTGTTTTGTCTGCACTAAAACATTGAGTGTAAACAGCCTTGGACAAAATGGCCAATAGATAGCAAGACCGCTATACGTATTGCAGAAATTGGGAGAATAAGGAGCTAAAAACAGCTCTTGGGACTAATTGCTATGCAGGGTTCTTTTAGATCAGCTGACTTGTTAGTCATCTGAGCTTATCTTATGGTCCTTCGTCCGTCTATACTCTATAACAGTGATTCAATCACTAAACTTATTAATTACATAATTTTCCAGATTCGTAGATATCACAAAAACGATATGGGCCTACTGTCTACTTTTGCTATAAACTCAACTAGTCAGAAGAACCAAAATACTGATAGGCCTACCAATTCTCTTTTTATTTTTTGCCAAAGTAATGAAATTGGATCGTGAGTGTATGGGCCTGTACATATTGGAAACACTATAGTCTGCATTTAATAAAGAATATTTCAAAGTTTGAGAGGACCGGTTTAAAACCACCAGTTGCCTTTTGTGGGTGACTGCCTGTCTCAAGTCAGGAGTGAAATTTGTTTCGTCACATTGGTATTGGAAGATGAATGTTGATGCTGTGGTAACTCTGGAATCTCTTTGCTGTCATTGTTGGGTTTGATACTTATGAATATGGGTCATGCTTTTCTATGTATTAAAGTGTATCAAACTAGAGATGTCTGTCAGTCTTCTGTCATCAACAGTTTATATTTTTCACTTCCTCTCCAAAACCGCTCGCCAGATCCACTTCAAACTTGGTGGGGATGTGCCTTGGGTGGGTCAAAATTTTTTCAAATGGTCATGGTCCAGTGATTTTTTTATTTTTAGTGATTTTTTTGTTCATTTTTTGGGGGGGTGGTGGGGTGGGGGGGAATCTTAAAAAAATCGTCTCCAAAACCACTTGGCCAATTACTTTGAAATTGTATGGCGACACTTCTGGGGACCTGCAGACCTCAAGTTGTTCAACAGGTGGCGCTGCGATTTTTTTAATGATTTTTTTGTGTGCATTTTTGCTATTTACGACTTCTTCTCTAAAACCATATCTTAGAGTGTGCTGAAACTTGGTGGATATGTTCCTTGTGGAAGGTTCACACAAGGTTGTTCGCCAGGTGGCATTTCTGTGGATCCCTGATTTTTAACAAATTTTTCAATTTGGGTACTTGTTGGTCAATACAGACATTCCTATTGTTTACCATGTAAGTCAATGGGAATTGCAATGGTAGTTCACATTTTCGACCTCATCTAAAAACCGCTAGCCAGATTCACGTCAAACTTAGTAGGGATGTGTCTTGGGTGGGTCTCTACCAAGTTTACTCAAATGGTCACAGTTCAGTGATTTTGGGGGTTTTCGGGATTTTTTCTTTTTGATTTTACATGCCTATTGATTACCATGCAAGTCAATGGGGATTGCAAAGTCATTAGGGTTTGGAATGCTAATTGACAATTTTTGACTTCTTCTGCAAAACCATCAGCTAGATTTACTTCAAACTTGGTGGGGGTGTTCGTTGGGTGGGTATCTATTAAGTTAATTCAAATGGTCACAGTCCAAGGATTTTTTTTTTTTTTTATCATTTTTTTGTTCACTTTTTGGCCCAATCTTCAAAAGACTTTATCCTTGTATATACTCAGCCAATTTTTCGGAAAATGTTAAAGTCTTCTCCAAAACAGCTTGATCAATTGCTTCAAAATTGCATTAGGACAATTCTGGTAACCAGGATGCTATTTTCCCTTTTTACCAGGTTGTACCCCAATTTTGTTAATGTCTTTGGACTTTTTTTTTTTTTTTTTATTGTTTAGCTATTTTCAACTTATTTGAAAGCACAGATTTCAACAAGTTTTAAGTTGCTGTAAATTGTTTTAATTTTGCTGTTTTCTTATTTTGCTTTTTTTTTTTTTTTGCTGATGGCACAAAACCAGTGAAAAAAACCACAGTGAAATCAAAACTACAGTGAAATGTCAAAAATTTGAAAACTATTTAAAATACATACATGCAAAAATGAAGCAATTTACAGTAGTCTCTATACTTTGTTTAATCCACTTTCTTCATTAACTAGTATATATCAATTATTTGTGGAGTTTTATGACTTTGAACTTTGCACCAGGGTGCATCACAGGAAGTAACATTGTCTTATACTCGGGTAATGGTGTTTCTTCTGGCGTTCTTACTTTTAACCTTGAGTGACTTTCAAAGGTGAGATTAAGGTGAGTGACTGCAAAAATCTAGATTTTCATATTTTACTGAAATTCTGTGTGGTGGATTTAATTCAAACTTGATACAGGTGTAGTGTAGGTGGGCGGTATAAAATGTATTCAAGATCAATAATCTTGACAAGGTCACAGAGCAATTTTGTCTCATATTTCTGCAAAACTGTTATTCAGGTTTAACTGATAAATTGTAGTGTCCCCAGTCACATAGCCAAGCAAATTGCTCACAAGATGTTGCTGTGCACTGAGTTTTGAATCAGTTGTTCCTTTTTGGTACTCACCAGAAAGATGTATGCATACGGTTGTACAAGCCTAGTGATTAATATATGAAGCAAATCAGCCTTTTGATGCTAAGCATCCTTTCTTCTGAAAAAAAAGCAATGGATTTTGCTTAAGCTAGCACTACCAGCCCGACGAGGATCTAGCTTTGGCAAGAAAATGCAGATCAGCTGAGAATTTTCTCACAGCCCTGTAGCGTTAGTGTGTCCTATTAACATGATTAAGTGAGAAACGTACTACATTTACATATTCAGCAGGGTTTTTTTGTTTTTTTTTTGTTTTTTTAAAGACAGGAGGTGAAACACATGACTATGTGTTCAAAGTTAAAATTGCATTGTTTTATTCCATTACAGATATTACATATTCAGCAATTTTGGGGTGAAATACTTGAATAAATAGTGAAACCATTACATTGTGATATTGCTTTGTGTCCAGTTGAAATATTGAAAACTACAAGGGTCAGAGTATTTTGAAGTGGTCTTTGAGGTATACTCTTGATGCATGGACTTGTGATAGCAATACTATTGCTTGCAGATTCAGTGGCAGCTCAAAGTGATAACCCTCACGTCAGTCACGTTTCTGACAACCAATACAAACTTTGAGTGATTGATTGTGGGTAATGTGTTTCCAATCTCATGCTTGAGACTGTGCATGCTGCTTTTTAAAATGAAAATCAATCCAATTGCAAGAAAGTTTGCACTTTCTGACATAATTAGACTATTACATGTGCATGGGAAACCGTTGGTGTCTAGCCATGAGGACTGCATATATCAGCACAGAATTATGTTCTCATGACTTGGAAAAGGTTCATAGGAATATACCACAACTTAATATTATGTACATCTTGTATGGTGATGTAAACACGGCAATATGGTTATTGTTAGGTGTAGGTTTATACTTTATTTTGCTGCTTATGCCCATGTGTATTTTTAGCCGCAGACTCATAAAGCAGGCTGGCAAAGGCTTTGTTTAGAAAAAGAGACGTTAAATACTATGCAAATAAATGATTGTTAAACTGTGGTCAGAGTTATCTATTAATTGCAAGTGTGCATATAGATGTATCATTCGAAGAGAAATAAAGAAAAATAATCAAGGGAAACAAGTACATTAATTGTTTTTACCCTCGGCACATAAAGTTCCGGAGGGTATTGTTGTTCCCTGGGTTGTCCGTTGAACACGATCATTGTTAGTATATAAGTGTAACATACTAGAGATGGCCGTACGTCTTGTTGACGTTACCGTGATATCTAAAAAGATATTCACCATAGCTGTTCCAAATTTTTGTCACAGAAGGACCTTATGATGGATCAGGTTCCTATTGCAAACCAGCTTCCTTTGATTATTTTAAAACTATTTATGAAACTTTTAATGTATTTATTTGAAGGCCATCTGAGTGGCATCAACCCTGATCACCTTACTGCGATATCTCAAAAAATACTGACCACAGCTTTACCAAATTTTTATCACAGATGCATCGTATGATGGACCAGGTTCCTATATAAAACCAGCTTCCTCTTTGTATTCATAAACTTTTTATGAAACTTTAAAGTTTTTATCTCAAGGCTGTCTGAATGGTGCACAAGGAGACAACATTACCATAATATCTCCAGAAGAATCCAGTGCAGCTTCACCATTTTTTTCAGAGATGCACTTTATAGTGGACCACAAAACCAGCATCCTCTTATTATTTCTAAACTTGTCATGAAACCTTTTAAGTACTTATTTGATGGCTGTCTAAGTGACGCACAGTATAGTGGTGTCTGTCACCAGAACTTGCCCCAAGAACACATCCAAAAGTGCTTTCATTTCATAGACAACAATATGGAAATTGTATTTAAGTATTCTACTGCAAAGTCTCAAAAAAAAAAAAAATGCATAATTGAGGGGGGAAAAAGATTGTGGGTGCAAAGGGTAATCCGTTGTCTGAACGCTATTTTTTGGCATGTGCATTTATGTTTGGTTCTACTTGTTGATGTTTGAGTGTGGCATCTTAAGGTACTCTATTGGGGAACTGCATGTATTATCCTGGCTGTGTCTGACAGGTTTTATTACAGAACTCTATTGATTTAGGACAAATTGTCATGTACAGATGGGGGATAGGAAGGTGAATAGGTGAGGTCCTGAGTGGATTGGCTGTGACAGGTGGAGGCCATGTGGCACAACACCAGATACTAGCCCAGTATTAGACTTGACATACAAGCTCTCAATGAGATCAGACCACCCCACCATGTTGCTGATTAACCCAACACAGATTTTTTGCTGCCCATATGTCTCTTTTTGGTCATTGTTTTCTCTCTCTCTCTCTCTCTCTCTCTCTCTCTCTCTCTCTCTCTCTCTCTCTCTCTCTCTCTCTCTCTCTCTCTCTCTCTCTCTCTCTCTCTCTCTCTCTCTCTCTCTCTCTCTCTCTCTCTCTCTCTCTCTCTCTCTCTCTCTCTCTCTCTCTCTCTCTCTCTCTCTCTCTCTCTCTCTCCCCCCTCCCTCTGTCCATCCGTCGTCCGCTGTCACTGCCCGCGTATCTTATTTTCTTTTTATTTCGGTTCCCTCTTGACCTATTGCCTCTTGATTTGGTACAGATAGTCTATGGTTGATGGAAATTTGTCCAATATAATAATATATGACCTTGAGGTCAAAGGTCAAGGTCAAATCCTTGTTGCATTTTCTGCTGACTCAGCAATTTTCACATATTGGCTTATACCTTCTTGATGGTGCATCGTAGGCTCAAGGTTACTATTAATTGTAATTAGGAAAGTACATATGGGCTTTCAGTTTGTGTGGTGTATTTTAAACCTGAGTGACCTTGAAAGGTCAAACTGCATACATTCCTGTTGATTACTATGTAAGTGAATAGGGATTGCTGTTTATCACACTTTCGACTTCATCTTCAAAACCGTCAGCCAGATTCACTTCAAACTTGGTGGGGATGTACCTTGGGTCAGTCTCTACCAAGTTTGTTCAAATGGTCATGGTCCAGTGGTCAAGGTCATAGGGCAATTCCAAATTTTATAAGGTAATCCTTATTTTTATTTTATCGATGGTCGCTATTGACCCATTCCCTCCAAATTTGGTACAGATGATCCATAGGTCTGCAGACCTTTCAATTATATGTTAATGGATGACCTTGAGGCCAAAGGTCAAGGTCACTGGGTGATTCTTATTTTTATAGGGTATTCCTTAATTATGTTATACCCTCTGCCCCCTATTGACTCCTTGTCTTCTGTTTAAGTGCAGATCATCCATGGAATTGGAGATTTTTTTTCACATGAATGTGGACAATCTTTAGGCTGTAGGTGAAGGTCACACAGTCCCCAAAAAGTTGATTGGTTAACTGTAACTACATAAATTTATAGATATAAGTCAGGTAATCATGCATTGGTGCTTGTCATGTAATCCCAATGGACAGGTCTTATAAAAATGCTGCAAGTATTTACATTTTTCTTGGTGTATATTGACATGCATTGGCAAAAGTTACACTGATCACTGATTCGTGCTTGGGGGATGCATAATGTTTTTCACAAGAAAAACTCGCTTCTAGTTTTATCATGTGCAACATGCGTGAAGTGTCCCCTTCAGAAATGGAAAGACGTTTTGCAGACTGCCGATAGTAAATGGCAATATATGGCTGTGAACCAAACCTACTACATCTTGTAGGTTTATTATTGGGTAGACACAAGTGAGACTCCAGTGGCAGTCACGTTTTGCAGACTGCTAATAGTATATGGCTATGAATCAAACTCACTACATATTTTAGAAGTTCTATATTTGCAGAGACAGAAGACTCCAGTGGCAATAACTGCATGAACATTTCACAGCTAGAGAATGTTGATAACCTCATATGTAACCATTGTTAAAGATCTGTGCTATAATAGTCATCTCAATTATTTTTGGCTCCATTTTTTGATTGAAGGCACACAATGTTGCTTGCAGAATGTCAGAATCAGTTTTATGAGTGTTTTTTGCCAGTAGGAAAATTTATATGTTCAATAACTTCTATTCAAAATGTGTTACCGTAGCAACAACATTTCAAAACAGAGCCCTTAAAGTCTATTTTAATTGCCAATGCATGATGACAAGCTTCAGTAGGAATTAAGGATAGCCAAGGGTGCACTCACTGTAGGAATGCAACATAGGATATCTGTTATTCTCTTAAGTTACGACAGCACAGCCCGTGACAGGTGAAACTTGTAAACAAATAAAAGTTGAATATGTCCCAGTGTTGGTCTTGATGGCCTTGCAGCTTCTCTTGAGGGATTGACTTGACAGAAGGTTCCACTGTAGTATTGTCAGGAGATTGACTTGACAGAAGGTTCCAGTGTAGTATTGTCAGGAGATTGACTTGACGGAAGGTTCCAGTGTAGTATTGTCAGGAGATTGACTTGACAGAAGGTTCCAGTGTAGTATTGTCAGGAGGTTGACTTGACAGAAGGTTCCAGTGTAGTATTGTGAGGAGATTGACTTGACAGAAGGCTCCAGTGTAGTATTGTCAGGAGATTGACTTGACAGAAGGTTCCAGTGTAGTATTGTCAGGAGATTGACTTGACGGAAGGTTCCAGTGTAGTATTGTCAGGAGATTGACTTGACGGAAGGTTCCAGTGTAGTAATGTCAGGAGATTGACTTGACGGAAGGTTCCAGTGTAGTATTGTCAGGAGATTGACTTGACGGAAGGTTCCAGTGTAGTATTGTCAGGAGATTGACTTGACGGAAGGTTCCAGTGTAGTATTGTCAGGAGATTGACTTGACGGAAGGTTCCAGTGTAGTATTGTCAGGAGATTGACGTGACAGAAGGTTCCAGTGTAGTATTGTGAGGAGATTGACTTGACAGAAGGTTCCACTGTAGTATTGTCAGGAGCCTACTCCACTTGTGCTTCATATTGGGTTCAATCTTGTTACACAGCTGCAAGAAACATGGATTTTTCATTAGGTTCTACCTATTTCTCATCAACGGAGTACGGCAGCTGTTGACCTGTGGGGAGTAACTGGATTTCCTCTGTACAGGTTTATATCCCTTTAACCCTTTATCTTTGTATTAAGACCAAGTCAAGAGCTTTCCTTGGCCTGGGTTGGGCACTAAGTGTCCTACCCATGCCAAGGAAAGCTGTTGACCTGGGTCATTTGATTTTGATAGGTCTCATCTACAATTCTCTGTCAAATTGCTTTTCATTGCTGCTGGAATAAGCTGAAAACACTGAAGCAGACAACGACCACCAGCCGGTTTTGGCTAGTTTAAGGGGGAAATGGTTGTTGTTGTTGTAATATACTTTATTTCTTTAAGGAGGATTAGGGGAAATGGTTAATAATAATCTGGCAAGTCCCTATGTCAGTTTTAGATACAATAAAAGAGAAAGTAGTAATTACAAAAATACTGACAAACTTCATGGAAGAAAGTAATAGCACTAATCATATGGCATACATGGTTCCATATAACCGACAACATTTATATTGATACCAATTTATAAATTGTCCGTGGATTCATAGAAAGCCTTTAATCATCATCATCAAGTGTAATTACATATAGTTGCATGCAGTCTGGTTGCTTTACACATGGAAAAAAACGTTTTAGGTGGAAATTGATGAAAGTGTATTAAATGGTGTATGGGAAGAGAGAGACGTGGTCTCACTGGAGCAGGAAGTATCATTGAGGCAGGGACGGTAATGTGACAGAGGTACATCAATAAGGGTGCTTTGCAGGCACTGTTGGCTTCCACAAGGCTGTGCAAGCTGGTTGCAGTGGTAACTAGCTTGTAAAACCAGCCTGCATGCTACTCAGTTTGGAATATTAGACATGTGGTCGTAACCCTTTCCCCTCGAATTATACCAGGTCAGCACTTTCCTTTTGCCTAGATTGGACAAAGCACACAACCTAAGTCAAGGAAAGTTGTTGATCTCGAACATGTGATGGTGATTGGTCTATCTACAATTCTCAATCAAACCGATTTACAGTAGAGTAAATATTGAAATAATTCCAACAATTACATGTAAAGCAGGTGACATCCAGAAAGTTGTCATTTCAAAGGAGACAATGTTAAAGCACAGGTGAAGTATCAGAGAAAAAGAGGATCATACCCCAGGTTAACCCTTTCCCCCTTGAATTGACACTTGAGTCAACAACTTTCCTTGGTATGAGTTGGGCACTAAGTGCCCAACTCATGCCAAGGTAAGTTGTTGACCTGGGGCATGTGATCTTCACAGGGTTCATCTGCAATTCTCAGTCAAAATTGTTTTTCATTACTGTTGAAATTAGTTGAAAACACTGAAGCAGACGACATTTGACCAGCAGCCAGTTTTGGCCAGTTTGAGTGGGAAAGGGTTGAGTGAAATTCCCATTGGTGCTTACCAGGGACATTTTATCATTAGGTGCTTGTGACAGATTTTATTTCCAAGGTAAGATTGGTAAATTTCGGATTGGTCACAACAGTTGACTGAACTCCAGTAATATTTGAAAATGGAAAAAATAGTTTGTCCTGGGAAACTTCATACAAAATCTGTAAGCAAATATAGCCATGTATTTTCTGTGACAAATGCAGATAGTCTGCCCTGGGCAGCTCTAATATTACAGCACAGGTTCTCCTAACAAAGAAAAAAAAATGCATAGAAATTCATGAGAATATCACAAACTCATTCCAGCTCATATGGATTGACAGCAGATAGGAAGGAAAGAAATTAAAAAATTATATTGTTTTTTTGTTTGTTTGTTTGTTTGTTTTTCTGTATATTTATCTGTTAACAGAAGACATAGTATTGAAATGAGGAGGGTTGAGTTTCAGTCCTGGAGCTTCTGGGTTATAGCAGGATATAGCATGGCACTAATCCATGCTCAAAGTTACAAGTAGCTATAAACAGCAGTTGTCCTGGTTTAACCCTTTCCCCCTTAAACCAGCCAAAACCGGCTGGTTGTCAAATGTCGTCTGCTTCAGTGTTTTCAATTGATTTCAACAGCAATGAAAAACAATTTGACTGAGAATTGAAGATGAGACCTATCAAGACAACATGACCCAGGTCAACAGCTTTCCTCGGCATGGGTTGGGCACTTAAACCCATGCCGAGGAAAGCTGTTGACTCAGTCTTAATTCAAGGGGGAAAGGGTTAAAGAACTAGCAGACACCAGTAGTCTGTGCATGTGTTTGAGCAGCATTGGGTTTCATATTGTGCCTGGGTTTTGTTAGGAAACCACATTGTATCACAGGTTCAAATAGGCTACAGGTACCGCACCATTTAAAAAAAAAAAAGACAACTGCCTGCATGTATGAAGAATGCATTACAGAATTGACTGTGAGGTTTGAGTTTGATCCAAGTACCATAATATGAATCTTCTCAGAGCTGCAGGTTTTAACAAATGAGATAAAGGGTAGGGCATTGTTGGAATTAACCAGTGCCCCTCGATGGTTGATGCCCACCCAGTATCAGTGATGCAACAGGGGGTGTGGGAAATAGATCCTGAAAAATAACCCATGGTGGAGGTGCCCACTCAGAATGCTAGTATACTCCTTGTCCCTACAACTACTGTCATAATGATAGTATACTCCTTGTCCCTAAAATTTCTGTCATAATGATAGTGTACTCCTTGTCCCTACAACTACTGTCATAATGATAGTATATTCCTTGTCCTTACAATTTCTGTCATAATGATATACTCTTTGTCCCTACCATTTGTCATAATTATACTATACTCCTTATCCCTACAACTACTCTCATAACAATAGTATACTCTTTGTACCTACAATTTCTGTCATATGATAGTGTACTCCTTGTCCCTACAAATTGTCATAATGATAGTATACTTCTTGTCCCTACAAGTACTGTCATAATGATAGTATACTGCTTGTCCCTACAACTACTCTCATAATGATAGTATACTGCTTGTCCCTACAGTTTCTGTCATAATGATAATATGCTCCTAGTCCATGCATCTTCTATCATAATAAATATGAGCAAGGACCGAGCAAGGGTCACAAAAGCTGAGATCAGATGATGTTCTATCATAATAATGTGCTCCTGGTCAATAATATGCTCCTAGTCAATACAACTACTATCAATGATAATATGTTCCAAGTTAATACAACTACAACTATGATAGTGTATTCTTACCGAATACAACTATCATAATGATAATGTGCTGTTAGTCAATACAACTACTATATATTGATAATATGCTCTTAATTAATACAACCACTATCATAATGATAATATGCTCCCAGTCAATACAACTATCATGTTATGCTCCTTTCCAGTACAACTACTACAGTGGTACCTGCTCTAAAGACCACCTCTCGTGAAAGACCGCACTACTTTTTAAGACCGCCATTTTAAGACAATGGCCTTCAATGTCTTTGTAAGCTCACCTGCAGTGAAAGACCACCTGCCATATGTGACCACTTTTGTCTGGCTTTAAGGATGGTCTTAAATAGCAGGTACCACTGTATCATAATAATAATATTCTCCTAGTCAACACAGTGACAACTATCATAATGATATGCTCCTAGTCAATGCAATGGCAACTATCATAATGATATGCTCCTAGTCAGTGCAATGACAACTATCATAATTATAATGATATGCTCCTAGTCAATGCAATGACAACTCTCATAATGGTAGTATACATCTGGTCAAGCGTTTTTCTCGGCAGTTGACTGGCAGTATAGAACAAGCAAAGGAAAGCTGCTTTTTCGTGAGAAGAGAGGAGATGAAGTACATATGGTGATATGTTCCTCCTGGAACTGCCCTTAGAATTATGCTGTGATCGTGCCAAGAATGCAGTCTGACTTCCATGTAACAGATCTGTTGGCAAACAAAGAAATTTCTAGAATCTTGATTGCCTGCTCACATGGTTCGGAATATTTTGTTCATCTGATACATCTTATGGGATCCAATACATTGTAAATATCCATAGCTGTATAGTTCCACATAAAAACAAAAAATAAAGCAATGCCTGGTATTTAAAAAGCGTCGCTCATATTTACAACATGATTCTGTTTCTATGGGGCAAAGTGGAACAAATAATACAAGGTTATAGAGACATCAAATTTTCTTTATTATTATGTGGGGGAAAAAATGAAAAGTCAGTGCACGTTGTGTTGGCCAAAGCAACTGTTTCAGCACAGCTCATTAAAGTCAGTCGGGAAAGCTTTCCTTTTCCTTTTGCAGTTCATTGAAGTCTACCTTGCAATCACTCCCATGATTATCTAAATGGGAGGAGGTTGAAGGTCGCAAATCGGCCATGCCTACAATGTTTGTGTGTCATTCAGATACATGTAGCTCTGTGCAAAAACTCACATTATGAACAGTCACCTGCAAAGTCGGTAATTAAGTCTGTGTGTGAACACAGACTTCTTGTTTTTATTTATTTATTTGTTTTTTATTCATTTATTTATTTATTTATTTATTTATTTATTTATTTATTTATTTATTTATTCATTCATTCATTTATTTATTTATTTATTTATTTATTTATTTATTTATTTATTTATTTATTTATTTTCATTTTTTTTTACTTTATTTTATTTTATTTTAATTCATTTTATTTTATTTTATTTTATTTTATTTTATTTTATTTTATTTTATTTTATTTTATTTTATTTTATTTTATTTTATTTTACTTTATTTTATTTATTTATTTACGTAATGTAAAATTTGTGCTTGGACGTTATTGTTCTGAAAAATGCCAAACTTGGCATGGTAACAGACCTAGCAGTGAAGTTGTGGATATTGTTTGGAACAGTCATGATTTTAAAAAATGGGCAAATTAGGGACAATTAAAATTTTAAAAGCTCCATATCTTTCAACCTGTTACAGATAGACATAAAATTTTAAGTAGTATTGTAAGGTTTGTGACACCTGTCAATCTAATGGACGGTGAATAAAAAGTGTAGCATTTTCAATTATGCTAATTAGGAGCATTTTAAATATTTAAAAGTTGAATATCTCCAAAACTATAATAAATAGAGGTGCCAGTCCAACCTCAACTTATAGGTTTCTGACATAACCTCATCCAATGAATCATGAACCAAAGTTGTAGCATTTTGATTTATGCAAATTAGACTAATACACAAAATTGAATTCTTGAATAACTTCCAAACTATTATAGATAGAGGTGTCATTCCAACTTCAATTTGTAGGTTTTTGACATAGCCGCATCCAATGAAACGTGAACCAAAGTTGTATCATTCTAATTTATGCAAATTGGGCAAATAAACAAAATTTAAATCTGGAATAACTTCAAAACTATGAGAGATAGAGCTGCCTTTTCCTACTTCAATTGGTAGGTTTGTGACATACAGCCACATCCAATGAACCATCAACCAAAGCTGTGGGAGTTTGGTTTATGCACAAAATTTCAATCTTGAATCTTGAATAGCTTCAAAACTGTAATAGATTGAGGTGCCTTTCCAACTTCAATTTATAGGTGCTTCACATAGCCTCAGGAAAAAAATTATTGTTGCGGGAGTTAAATTCTGAATAGGCAAGCTTTAAAAGTTTTCTAAGCATGCAGACTGATTTGCTGACAAGCGAATCAAATTTTTCTACTTCTCCGGTGTTTCCTCCTGTTAGGGCCTGTCATTGTAGATGTGGGAGCCCTATAGTAATCAACCGGTCCAGAGGTTTTTTGTTTCTGGACCATAACTTTCAGTGTTATTAGGGGACCACCAAAGGTGAGTCCCCTATGGTGATGGCAGGTTCCATCTGTATGTCCGTCCGGATCGTTTCCACAGGATAACTTGAGAGGTTTTTGAGCTAGGGCTTTCATATTGCGCAGGATTTTAGTCCTCTATAAGGGCTAGGATCAGTTCAAAGATGGGTGACCTTAACACAATTTCAGAGATCACAGAGCCACATTAGTGAATTTGGTGTCTGCATTATAACTTAAGAAGTTTTTGAGCTAGGGCTTTCATATTGCACAGGATTTTAGTCCTTTATAAAGGCTATCTTAACTTTTAAGATGGGCGACCTTGACCTAATTCCCCAGGTCCTTGAGCAACATTTGTGAATTTTGTGTCTGCATGATAACTTGAGAAGTTTTTGAGGTAGGGCTTTCATATTGGTTATTGTCCTCTGTAAGGGCCAGGTCAAATTGAAGGCTCAACCACACTCTCCAGACATTACACCTTTCAGTACCAACAATAGTTGCAGGAGACTTCAATATCAACATGCTGTCATCCACCTGCAGCAATCCAGTCACTCAAATGCTACAGACCTATGGATTCAAACAACAAGTCACTGAACCCACCCATCACTCTGGATCACTCCTTGGCCATATTTGGACTACCAATAACATTTCTGTTTCTTCAGTGTATACAGTAGCAATTAACATACTATAGTGACCATGCCCAAGTTTTCATCAACATTTCCTAAGGTAAGACAATATTCCTGCTGAAGTGATTTTCCTTCTACTGAGGTCACCCTAAATGTACTGGAAATGTGACCTTATTAGAGGGGTAAACTTCTCGTATGCAGCAATAGTTGCTGCCCTAAACTGTACCATGTTTGTATGCGGCAGTCCCCTCAGTGGTGTAAGCACCACTATTACTTGTAGTTATTCAATTGCCTTCAAAGGTGGTCAAAGTATGCATCTATGGCAAACCTTGGCTGGGATTGTTTATTGGTAACCTTTGACCTCAAGATCAAGGTCACAGGGGCTTATAACTAAAATGGAGTTTTATGCAATATCTTCAGAACAATTCTATGCAAGTTCGTCAAACTTGGGGACAATGTGTATTCATATAGGTCTTTGCTACATAATGCTTTTTGTGACCTTGAGTCAAAGGTCAAGGTCACAGGGGCATAGCAATGAAAATCTGTTTCGGTGCAAAATTTCTGGAAGGATTTGGTAGAAGTTCATTATATTTAGATATTTTGTGTATCTAGAGGAGAGTTCACTTTTGATGTGTCACAAGTGATGTTGAGGTCAAAGGTCAAAGGCCAAGGTCACGGGCTGTTCGAAAATGTGTTTCGTGCAGTATATGGAAGGATTTGTATCCTCCTCTCCATCAGTCCATTTTTAGTTCATGGACAATAACTTTCCATGTTATTATTCAATTGCCTTCAAAGGTAGTCAAAGTATCTCTCCCCCCCCCCCCCCCAAGTATGACATCACTATAAAAATACTATGCTTTTGGGTCCCTTGATGACCTGGTCATTGTTCTAGTTAGTAGACATTCTACAACTAGCCAAGTGGGCCAATCATTTCAGCTGAAGTCTGTGAATGGCTTTCGTACGTGTTTGGCCTCTAGCCACCACACATAGGTGTCAAAACACTCCACTGTCTCACTGTGTGCAGGTGCAGTTTCTGGTTCCTCATCAGAGCTGCCGTCTTCTTCCCTTTGTGCACTTGGTGGAGTCATTATTTGAGCAACAGTACCCCTCTTAGTCTTTTCATCAAGTTTGATGCAATTACCTTATCGCCAATAGTCCATTCCTGCATGGACATTGTCTGCTGGCCCTGTCACCAGATACAGATTCCAACATATCAATCATGGTTACATTGTAGGTACAAATCATCACAGATGGCATAGTTTCTTTAGAATCATTGCTTCCCTGTCTTGGAAAACATGCTGTCTTGAATGCATGTTTGGCAGATTCTACTGTTGTGCCACACAAAATGTCAATGATGATGTGAAGGCTATCGGTGTGATTGAATCAAAACCTTAAACAAACACATGGGGTTCTCTTTCTCTTCAATCTCCAACAATGTCTGTGACAGTACTTTCTTATGGTGGTGCCGCCAGCCTGCCAGCATTACTACCTTCTGACGTAGTGGCTGTATCACACATATGTTTACAGGAAGAAATTCCCTTCTGATTGCACCACAGGACATGGCCAACTCACCAGTGGAGATGGCAGTTGTCAATATACCAAGCTGGTCTGTGTGATGATCCTTACTTTCGTAAGCAAGCTTTTACCTAGCACAAAATGGTGAGCCAAAAAAAAAAAAAAAAATCCATATGTTGATTTTCATAGCCTTCAACCTAACCTATGTTGAAAGCGGGAGATCTTGTGTACTGAAAAAAGGAAGGGCAAGCACCAAAGGCACAAAGCATAGTGCGAGGGTTGGGGGACTCCTAGTTTTTAATTTGTCACCAGGTGGCGCTGCTTTGTTTCTTAATTTTTTTGTGATTTTTTGTGTGTTTTTACTATTGTTGACATGTTCTTCAGAAATGTCACTCTGATAAAACTGAAACTTGGTGGATATGTCCCTTATGGAAGGGTCAAACAAAGTTGTTCACTGGGTGGAACTGCTGAGGATTTCTGATTTTTTATTTTTTTTTCAATTTGGGTACTTGTCGGTAAATGTACCTTTCCTCTTGATTAGTATGTAAGTCAGTGGGCATTCTAATGCTAATTCACATTTTCAACTTCTCCAAAATCATGAGCCAGATTGACTTCAAACTTGGTGGCAATGTACCTTGGTTGGGTCTCTACCAGTTTGTTCAAATGGTCATGCCCCATTGATTTTTTTATTCTTTTTGGGGGCAAATCTTAAACAATTTCTGAAACAGCTCACTCGTTGCTTTCATATTACACTCCTGGGGACTCCTAGTTCTTAATTTTTTCACCAGATGGCACTGTAATTTTTCTACTTTTTATGTTTTTTTGTGTGTTTTTGCTATGTTGAACCTCTTCTCCAAAACTGACACCCCAATTAAGCTAAAACTTGGTGGATATGTTCCTTGTGGAAGAGTTAAACAAGATTGTGTATCAGCTGAGACTGCTGTTAATTCCTGATTTTAAACGATTTTTTCAATTCGGGTACTTGTTGGTAAATGCACCTTTCCTATTGATTACTATGCAAGTCAATGTGCATTCTAATGCTAATTCACATTTTGGCTTCTTTTCCGACACTGTCATTCAGATTGACTTCAAACTTGGTGGCAATGTACCTTGGGTGAATCTCTAGCAGCTTTTTTGCCCACCCCCCCACCCCCCCACCACAAAAGGTGGCATAGGGGGACATAGAGTTAGTGGGGATAGTGTCGGTCTGTCTCCCACAGTTGCTTATAAATACACTTCCAATATTCGTAATATTAAAGGTCTTCAACTACAATCCAATAATGGATGAAATGGACTTAGACAGCTGAAATATGAATCATCAAACTTGTGAATGTGACACTACTTTCAAGAAGTATATGGATAAAGACAGCAAACTTGTAATCATGGATGATTTAAGTATCATTTAATACAACAAATTGAGACATTTGTTTCAAAGAGGACCAAACATAGACAAAGACATATCATCAACTTCACAAAGGCAATAAAGGAGATTAAAAGAGGACTCAACAGTTTCATTAAGAAACAGTGATAAGAAAGGAATCAGTAGCAAGGCATTTGATGAATGGAAAGTTAGTGGATGAAAGAACTAAATACCTGAGAAAAGGACATCTTCAAAAGTGGAGGCAGATTAAACAAGTACATGTACTGCAGGATTCACATTGTAGTCAGGAATAACATGACTTGCATGACAAGTTTGTCATCACACCTGTTGACTAACTTGCAAACAAAACTACATTAATACAATACTGAGTGAATTAAACAATGACAATTATCAACAGGCAGGAACCTCTGGTACTCTTATCAAGGACCAACTGGATAAAAACAAGGAGTTGAAATGCGTTGTCTCAAATGAGGACAAGAAATTACCAATTATATATGCAATTGTCAAAGTGCATAAAAACCCTGTTAAATTCAGGTTCATCATTGCAGCAAAGAAATACGTTTCGAAACAAGTTGCCAAACGACTCACTTAAGTTCTCAAACTTGTCAAAAATTCACATACTAACTACTGCAAAAAAGTAAAAATGTACACAGAAGTGAATAGAATGTGGATTACAGGTAGCACAAGTGATATTGTACTATACATTGACAAAATCAACAATAAGAATGGTGCCAAATCAATTCATACCTTTGATTTCTCAACATTGTATACAAAGATTAACTTGACAGATCCAAAAAACATGTTAATTTCAATGTTGGATAGAGCGTTTGAAGGTGGCACATGTCAGTATATTACAATATCTGCATGGTGCTGAGGCTAAGTTTGATGAAGCTAAGAGGAAAGGGTAACTTGCACGAAGCAAGTGTGCTCAAATGATAGAATACATCATCAACAATGCATACTTTTGTGTTGAAACTAGAGTCTATCAACAAATAGTAGGCATACCAATGGGAACAGATCCAGCCCCATATATTGCCAACCTTTATTTACATTATTATGAATCAAAATGGATGGAGGAATTGGCAAAAATAAAGTTTACAGCTGCAAGATCATATTCTCACATAAGACGATTTATAGATGACCTGTGTGCATTCAACAATGAAGATGAAATAAAGGGGAATTGGAAAAACATATATCCCAAAGAACTAATATTAAATATGGAAAATGAAAGCTGCAACTTATTTTAAGGTTATCTGCATATTCTGTTAGTTTTTGTCTTTCTGTGTGCTTATGTCCTGCTTGCTTATTATAATTCTTAAGATAACTCTACAGTTTTCTGGCTGTTCTCTAGCTTGCCGTGTTTAAAATTGCTAGTTTGTCCATACATGAAAGTATCGGGGAGGACTGAGCACTCTCCCACTTCTAAGAGATGATCAGGGTTTCCTCTGTTTGATCAGGATTTCCTCTGTTGATTTAACTAATCAACTGTTTGCTTTACTAATCACTTGAGCTGATGAACCTGGAGGTGTGAAGTGTCTGTAGATACAGCAGCAAGTCGTATCCTGCTGCCAGGATCAACTGTGTTCATGTTCATTGTTATGTTAGAGTAAAAATCATGCCATTTTTTAACTGACAAACTCCCAATTATTGATTTTTGCATTGCTGGAAAATGCTTTATTTTCAAAATATCATACAGACTTTAATAGGGTCGCTTAAAATACATTGGAATTACCAAGGATAGTGTGTGTCAAGTTTAAAAACACAGGTTTTTATGCCCCTGTCAATTTGTTGGGTTGAGTTGGGGGCAAATAGATTTCATATATGGCCTTGCTGTATGTCTGTTCTTTCGTCTGTCCTGCAACATGGAATTTGTGTCTCTGAAATTATTTGACCTACAGTTATGAAACTTTGCAGGATAATTAACCCTTTCCTCCTTAAACCGGTTGGTGGTCAAATGTTGTCTGCTTCAGCGTTTTCAACTGATTTCAACAGCAATGAAAAACAATTTGGCTGAGAATTGAAGCTGAGACCTATCAAGACAACAGGACCCATGCCGAGGAAAGCTGTTGACCTGGGTCTTAATTCAAGGGGGAAAGGGTTAACCAGTATATGAAGATGTGCACCAGCTGGGGTTTTGTTTGTCTGTGCCCCTGTCTCTGGGTCTGTATGGCACCCTCCATTTACTGAAAATGACTATGGTCCATCCTCTGTCCAAAATGAAACTTGTGTCCTGTATATTTCCAAAACTATTTCACCTATAGTTATGAAACTTTACAGGATGATTAATCAGTGTCTGAGATAATGTCTCTGTCTTTGTGTCTGTACAGAACCCTTGATTCAGTGGAAATGATCATTGTGTTACCCATATCCAGTTCTCTTTAATGTAGTGAGACAGTAAATTACAGGCAGTTATTAAGCAAGAACCAAGAACATCAGTTGAAAACAAGAAAGGTTTACATTGTGCCTTACCACAATGCACAGAGACCCGGTCAAGATTACATTGGCCTTACCACAATGCACCGAGACCCGTCAAGGTTTACATTGGTCTTACCACAAGCCACAGAGACCCAGTCAAGGTTTACATTGGCCTTACCACAATGCACAGAGACCCGGTCAAGGTTTGGGAAAATTCATGCAGTCACATGTTTCTTGTACAATATTTTACTTTTGTTCTGTTAAGCTATATTTTGTTATAACATTCCGTACTGTTTTCAAGGGTCCATATAAATGACAGGTAGGGGTATCTGTGTCCTGTGGATATTTTTCTAGTTCTAATTGATTTTCACAGAAGGAAGTATTGTAAGGAATGCAAGCCTGGAGAAAAGTGAATCACTGGTGCACGTTTGCACTTGTGCATTGTATTGCTTTTGAAAAATTGTGTCGTATGGACACTTTCTAGTTTATCAGTGGATTTAGTTGAAGGCAGCCACACTCGGGATCTTGCCCCAGAGGCGGTAACCCTGATGGGATTAAAGACCAGGTCATCCACGTAGGTCTAGTCCAAGACAGGAGGGGAAATTGGGATGTAAATAACTTTTTTTTGTGCAAAATTTCACTCATATTTATCACAAAGGTTCCATGTCCTGTATCACCCATAAGATCTGCCTGTCAAGCAAGACAACTCAGTTTCCCCCAGGGACTATAGGCATATGCATACTTGTACTTCAATGAAAGGTCTTTTTACTAGGAATACAAATCTGGGATCCTAATGATAATTCAGACTAGTTTAATCTAATTAGATCGACTTGAGTGGTGATTGGCAGTGAAAGTTAAAAAAGTCTTTGTAGGCAATACCACTCCAAGTTAAAGTTACTTCAGGTGACACAACCAATGAGTGGAGATATAACATCAAAGGAACCGGCCAGCTTGAGCTTGAAGGTATTGACATCATATACTCAGATTAGAGTATATTAAAGCAGCACTTATAACATTGATTTTGCTGACACATTTCCACTTCAATGTACCTTTGTCCTTTAAATCTCAAACTAAGCTATTTGGGGAGCACAGACTGAGGGTCTGTTAAATCTATGACAGACTCTTTGTTTTGAGACGTCATAGTAGTGCGAACACACAGCATGCACGTATTATTATTCTGAAAAAATATAAAACAAACTATTTTGGATTGACGAAAGGCCATAGAGTGACAGGGATAGGACATTGGGCTGATATTCAACTCACCTGTCTTGAAATGAATCCCTAGGTACATATTTGTTTTCAATCAAAAAATTAGACTGGAGCCACAAAATGAGGAATATTATAAGAAGGGGGCTCAATGTATACACAGGCAGGGATCCAGCTTAGCTGGGCCCTGTAAAGCTGTCACATCTGCATTGACAGTTACCATCTGTTTGCTGTGGTTTGGAGGAAATGAATATGCCATGTGTACGCAAACATATCATGTCTCATCTCTATCTGTGTCTATTTGCCATTTCATTTTTCCTACCATACATGATTGTCTGCATCCTTTGCTTGCATTTTGTTCCACATTTGATCCTTATTTCATCAGCTGCTGCTGTTTTGTGCATACTTGTGTCTTACATGTCCGTGCTCATGATATTTTTTTAAAATAAGGAAGTGTCATAAGGAGCATGCTCACTTTAGGTCCAGTAGATTTTCTGTATGCCGTGGAGGACCCATTACGATCCATGTCTAGTTCTCATTGTGGAATGAAAGCCTAGGGTACTGATGTACCTCACACAGACATCACACAATGATGTTGGAACAACAGATGAACCAAGCACATATTTTGTCTGCAGTAATTAATGAGTGTTGATTACATGTACTTGCATAATTAATTAAGACTTGACAGAGAGGCTGATGTAGATTTCTGCTGTGTTTCAGGAGAATCTGGCCAAGAAGCGTGGACATATGAAGCAGGTGAAGATGCCTGAACTGTCAGAAACTTCAGAAACAGAATCAGGAAAAGGCACCTGTAGTGGCGGCAGTATGGATTCTGAGTCAGAGACCTCTAGTGACAAAACACAAAATGAGCACCTGCAACCACCTCCAGCCTCACAAAATACTGTTGTTTTTCCAAGTCTGCCTGAATCATATCTCAAAAAACTTGGCGTACATCGGAAGAAGGGAGAGCAGCCGGAGAAACGGTGAGTGGTTGCTGTATAATGTCTTGATTACTGCCAATCTACCTGTCCAAGTTATGTGTCTCCATTTATTATTGCATGGATCAAAGTTATCCCATGGGCCATATATTAATAAATTCCATGTCTGAGAAAAACCTGCAAACAAAAGCCTTTAGTAAAATGGATGGAGGCATCATTCAAAATGCACTAGATGACGAAAAATACATTTAGACTGACTACTGAGAAATCTTTTAATGTCTCCAAAGCAATTTTGTATAGTAATAAATCATTTTTGCTGCAATTGTGCCTGTCAGATTTGTAGTAGTGTGATGGAGCGTCGTGTGTGTGTGATATGACACTTAGGTTTTTCTTGTGGATGGAATAATTCCGTTTTCAGGTATGGCACATGTATTGAGCCTCTGCGTGCTGTCGGCGTACACTGGTGTATGACCACCATGTGCCTGTGGCATGACTGGCCATTCATTCACACAATAAACAATACTGGGTGGCAGAACTACTGGATCTGAAACTGCCAGTTTAACCCTTACCTGGGCAGAGTAAGACTGAGTCAATAGCTTTCCTTGGCACAGGTTTGGCACAACGTGCCCAACCTATGCCAAGGAAAGCTATTGACATGGGACATGCCATCATGAAAAGTCTTATCTACAATTTTCAGCAAAAACATTTTCTGTTAACATGAATTTGAGTAAACACAAACGCAGACCATGAATTATTTCCAGGCATTTTGGGCAGTTTAAGGGGGGGGAAGAGTTAAGTTATTTCAAATAGGTTTTGTTGTCAAGTGTCGTCAGCTTTTGCCAGATTTGTTAGATTTGTGGGTCCATCTGCAGAATTTGATTGCAACTGATAATCTGTAAGCCATGGTTCTGTACGCACCAGCTGTCTATGTTTGCGCACGTACAATGCAGTATTCTATAGCTATGGTTGAGAGTGAATTTTCATTTTCTAGAGTGATACTCAAAAGTCCTAACTCACTGTAGATCATGTGACCTAAACATTGTTACAACTAAATTGTTACGTGCCTGCATCAGTGAAGTAGTGCATTGTTAGCATGTAGAAAATCAAATGTATGCATGTGATGTGTGATTATGCATCACATGTGACGTCGAATAACTAAGATAAATGTAAACAAACACGGCACACCAGGTCGGCATTGAAAGTAGGCCTAGGGCACATTTTTTTGGTAATGAATACCCAGTTAAACATAGAATAAACAAGATCTTGTATGGGTGGAGAGTGAGTTACTATTTTTCTGTCATGAGGGATCATTGTTCGTGGGAAAAATCACTTGTGACTTGTGGTTACTCATGATTTTACCCACCAACAACAAACAACGATCCGTCCTGAGAGAAAACTAGTAACTCACTCTCGGCCATGTAAGATTCTGTCACCAGATACCACTTCTATTGCTCACAGACAGTGCTACATACACTTCAGCTAAATAGTTTTTCATAACAGATAAGACAACATGGACAGAAGAGTACTCTGGAATTTGTATTGTCTTTTTCAGGACCATTTGGTGGTCCCATATGAGAGTGTATTGTCAAGATCAGGATCAGCGTACATACTGCTATTCCTACTTCTGTTCCGAATCACCTCTTAAATCTTTTAGTGCTACATTTTTGAGAGTCAACAGCTGTGTGCAGTGTGGTTTGGGTGCACTCGAAGCACACCACAGACAGATGTTTACCTGGACTTTTATATTCTATGTAACTAATGCACCCAAAGTGCACTGCAGACAACTGTTGACCTGTTGACCCAGACTGTTATATTCTATGGAACTTCAGGCATGCCGGTACTTGAATGAAAGGTCTTTGCACAAGGAACATGAATTTAGTACACTTACAATTCAAAACAGTTTCTTTTAAGTAGTTCAACTTAAGTTGCAGTTGGAACTGGTGGTTAACCCTGTGGGGACTTGGTCAACAGCTGTCCTTGACGTACTGTGGCTGCAGACAGCTTGGAGGAAAGTTGTTGTATTATCATTTCTATCATTTTGATGAAGAAAGAAGTGGACAGTATTTAGGACACTGGACCATTCCTTGTAATTATGCATCTCCCATAGGAAGGGATGCATGTAGGGTTTAGTCCCGTTGTCTGCTTTCCCCGCCGCGTTCCCATATCTTATTTTCCTCATATTTCTGTCCCCTCTTGACCTGTTGCCTCCTAATTTGGCACATGTAATCTATGGGTGTGGGAAATATTCCCATATAGTAATATATAACCTTGAGGTCAAGGTCAAGGTCAAATCCTTGTATTTTTCTGCTGACTCAGCAGTTTTCACATATTGGTCTATACCTTCTTAATGGTGCATCCTAGGCCCAAGGTTAAACATTAATAGGAAAGTGCCTGTGGGCTTTCAATTTGTATGGTTTATTTTAAGCCTCAGTGACCTTGAAAGGTCAAACTGCATGCATTCCTGTTGATTAAAATGCAAGTTAATGGGGATTGCAATGCTAATTCACATTTTCAACTTCTTGTCCAAAGCAATTGTCCAGATTCACTTCAAACTTGGTGGGGATGTACATCGAGTAGCTATCTGCTGTGTTCAAATTGTCATGCTTCAATGATTTTGGATTTTTAATTTTTTGTTCAGTTTGTGTTCCTGTTGCAGGTGTGATTCATGTTAAAGTCAATGGGGTCTGCAATGATAGTTCACATTTTGATTTCCTCAAAATCGTAAGCCAGGTTCATTTGAAACATTTGGTACAGTTAGGATTTTTTTTCATATAATGATTGTGGGTGACCTTCAGCTCATAGGTCACGTGCGGTCACAATCCCTTGCAAAATATATGGTTTCCCTGCCACATCTTCAAATGGGTATGACTGAAGTCCATCAAAACTGGCCATTGTTTACCGAAGTGAGACCTCCCTTAAATTTGTTAAGAAGTGACCTTGAGGTCAAAGGTCTAGGTTAAACTTTTTGCAGAAAAATGGTGGCCCTATAGAGGGGTGGTCTCTAGTGAGAGCTGCCTGCTCGGGGGATGTTTAATGTTTTTTGAAGTCAAACTCGCTTCTAGGTTTTTTTTAATGGGAAAATAATACTAAGTGCAAAGAACAGACCTGGTCTGTATCGAAATTACACACTTATAATGTGCACTAAACAAGTTGCACATACAGTTTAATGATCAACAAAATTAATGTGTAATCAAGTTGAAAATTGGTTGGTTGGTTTATCAAAAGCAGCTCAGATTAGCTGTGCAGATGTGAGTAAAACATTAAAAATCTTCCCTTCATTAGTATGTCCTTGCTGTCTGACAGAGGAGTATAAGCACCAGGCATATTAGACTCCTGTCAATGAGCATGCAAATGATCTACTCCCATGGCCAAACTTACACCATTAGTTAATTCTTCAAGGGCAAATTCCGCGAAAGTCAGTGTTCCCTAAATGAATATAAGGGTACCAGAGTGATATTCTTTGTAAGCTAGCCTTTCATTCAAGTAGCAGCTTGCCTACAGTTTCAGAGAATATAGGAATGATTGAGGTCAACAGCTTTCCTTCAAGTAGCAGCATGCACACAGTTGCAGGGGACATAGAATGGTTGAGGTCAACAGCTTTCCTTCAAGTAGCAGCATGCACACAGTTGCAGGGAACATAGAGTGGTTGAGGTCAACAGCTTTCCTTGCAGTACTATGAACAGATTCCACCCAAAGTGTTTCATGAAAGCTGCTAACCCAGTGAAAACTTTGCAAGAGTTAAATTTATCTTGATTCTTTGTACAGCTAGGTGGCTAATATTGGGAAATAAGTCTGTGAAGGTGGCCTGGGTAAGCCATTGCAGCTGTAGGTATGTTCTGGGTAAGCTTTTGCAGCCGTAGGGTTGCTCTGGGTAAGTTGTCGCAGCTGTAGGTGTGCTCTGGGTAAGCTGTTGCAGCTGTAGGTGTGCTCTAGGTAAGTTGTTGCAGCTGTAGGTGTGCTCGGGGGAAGCTGTTGCAGCTGTAGGTGTGGTCCGGGTAAGCTGTTGCAGCTGTAGGTGTGTTCTGGGTAAGCTGTTGCAGCCGTAGGTGTGCTCTTGGTAAGCTGTTGCAGCCGTAGGTGTGCTCTGGGTAAGCTGTTGCAGCTGTAGGTGTGCTCTGGGTAAGCTGTTGCAGCTGTAGGGTTGCTCTGGGTAAGCTGTTGCAGCTGTAGGTGTGCTCTGGGTAAGCTGTTGCAGCGGTAGGTGTGCTCTGGTTAAGCTACTCCAGCTGGAGGGTTGCTGTGGCAGGCTTCCTGCCTGCTAAATCTCTTGCTTGTCCTTTCAAAGTGTTTTGACTCAATCTGTATAAAACCTGTCAAAACATTAGGTATTGGAGTCTAAAATGCCTCATGGCCATTGGATAGACAATGAATTGGATAACAGTAATGAAGTGGAATCAGTCATTATCATGTTATGCATGTAGAGTTTAATCTGTTGTGATAATGTGGGTTGTGAATGAGCATACCTGCTGAAGAAGCATCTGTTGACTGACACCAGAGAAATTAACTACTAATTGTTCATGTCTGCAGGCTAGTCAGACCAGGAATGAGATAAAGCTTGTTTTCTCAGTGGATTTAGGGCCAGGGATTTTCCACATTTTCCACAACTGAAGGAGTGTTTTTTTTTTATTTGTTTGTTTTTTTTTTTTTTTGTATATATCCTTGAAACATAATTTAATCATTTTTTTCTTATATGAATTATATATAGATACGTGTATATATATATATGTATATATATATATATATATATATATATATATATATATATATACATATATATGTATATACACATATATACACACACACACACACACACACATATATATATATATATATATATATATATATATATATATATATATATATATATAGCATTGAAACATTACTTGAAACTTTTGGCCAAAGAAATGGTATTCCTTCTTCTTAGGAGCACAAATGATTACATGTGTAGATGTTGTCATCCTAATGTGTTGTTGGCCTGGTAGACTGGTGCTGAAAACATGTATGAATTACTTTGGCAATGTGGAAATAATGGAACAAACTGATCCCCTTTTGGGATCAAAAGCAGTTCAGATCGGCCATCCTTATCCCCCCCAGATGGATGAGGGACTAAGGGTTCAAGAGACGACTGTGATAGCTAGCCATATTTCAGTTGACCATTTTATTATGATAAATGCAGAAGACTCTGCCATTGACTCAGTCTTAATTCCACTTCTTTTCAACTATTGACTCTCAAAAAAAGATCTTGTATGCCTGTGCACATTTATCTATAGACAAAAAGGTTAAGTCTGATTAACTTGTCTGCCATAGTGTCTATCTCCCAATTGAAAATTGGTTGATAGATTATGAAGTGAATTAAAGGAGCAAATTATTTGTAATCCATCAGACTGTTAAACTAATCTAGAGATGGAATGCATTTTTCATCATCTGCTGCCAGCCACAGACTTCTGATCTCTATGACACCTTCAGCTACTGTGTTACATCCATGGAACGCTTAAGAATTGTTTAGAATGTGAGATTCAAGTTTAGACCTATATTTTGAATATTATAATATTTTTACATGATATATGGTAAAAAGTTTACAATATTCTAATAATTATTTTCATTTTCTGAATCAGAAAAGTGGGAGGGGTTCTTTATGGGGAGGAAACAAAAATCAAATATGGTATGTCTCAAAGGAAAGAGTATCATTAGTGCAATTCAGACCCCAGATGGCAGCACTTGATGGTGTTCATTTGCATAAACATTATTATACATGTATGCCAAGAGAAAGCTTTGGAGGGATTTGTTGGAATGAAATTAAATAAAATCATACTAATGATCACTCTCAAGTGCTTCCCTCGGGGGTCCTAATAGGGCCTATTTTAAAATTAATTACAAGGCATGCATATAATTATAATCATGTTTGTGATCAGATTGGACAAACTCCTGACTTAACCCTAGGTAGGTACCTACCAACTGTGTTCAAATTGTCATGCTCCAGTGATTTTTATTTATTTTGGTTAAGTTTTACATTCTCATTGTTTACCATATGGCTCAATGGGGTCTGCAGTATATAGTAGTGCACATTTTGACTTCTTTAAAATTGAAAGCTAGATTCACGTGAAACTTTTGGTACAGATACTCCATAGATTTTGGGAAGTTTTTCCACAGATTGTGGATGACCTTCAGGTCATAGGTCATAGGTCACGGTCACAATACCTGGCAAAATAATATGGTTTTCCCTGCCACATCTTCAAGTGGATATGATTGAAGTCCATCAAACATGGTCATTATTTACCCAGGTGATACTTCCCTTAAATTAGTTAAGGGGTGACCTTGAGGTCAAAGGTCAAAGTTAAACTTTCTGCAGAAGAAAGGTGGCCCTCTTAGAGGGATGGTCTCTGGTGAGAGGCACCTGCTGAGGGCATGCATAATGTTTTTCGCAGGAAAAACTCCCTTCTAGTTTAATTCTAAGATAGATTAATAAAAATCGTTGAAGCAGGTTGTACTTACACTCCTGCTGGTTTGGACCGGTTTTAGGGGGCAGGGGTTAAATTCCATGAGGATGTGCTGCATACATGCAGGTTTCCCATTTGCTGGTCAAAGGATCATATAATGTCTGTACTGAGTAGTATCATCTTACTTTCATAGCACTTTGGTGAAAAAGTAGCTTCAATGGCATTTAATATTGATGAAAAAGGCACATAAAAACTCGCATGTTTAGGACTTTTGAACCAAAAATGAGATCATTCTCATGCATGCATATCAGGCTCTTTAACATGAAAGAAATTATTTTGTGAATAGGCTCTAATTACCTTTTACCTAATCATTTCAGAAATGCCAAAGTTTGATGGGTGTAAACGTTGTAGATCCACTTTCAGTTCTTTGACAAAGCTAGGATTTTTTTGACAAGGCCTGGTGCAAACACTGAACGTATTATACGCTAAGAAATTGAAGCCCAGTGATCAGTTATCCAAGGCTGGGATCACATCAAACAGGATATCGGCTCTTTCACTGACCTTTGCCTGAATGTTGAGTATCGAATGCTAATTGTAATTGAGGTGAAGTTCGTTTTAATTGTTGGGAAAATTAGCATGCTAAAGCAGGCATGAAAAGTTGATGCGGTCAGGGACTGTCCTACCACGCTATACTTGTAACCTACACACTTCCTGTTATAGATTTTGGGTGATATTTACTGCCAAATGAGTGCCAATTGCAAACTTTATTGAGCTGAAGTATAGGTTAATGATTGTAGCATTGTCACAGTCAATCTTACATGTAAGGCTTGTATTATCAGGAATATTTTTGTCAGTCAATAATGGTTGCAAATGGTCTGTCCTCTTGCCTTGAATTTTAACAATATGACACAGCCTTTTATACGGAGAGCTCAGGTACTATTTGGCCACATTGAATAGTCTTGTCGTGATTCAGCCATTGTGTAGATAAGCTCATAGATATCCAAATGGATGCTTCCAGAGATAAACTTGCTTAATACCAGGAGACACAAGTCTGATGGTCCATGCATAGAGCCATTAAATAAAGTCAAACCTGGCCACTGCAGTGAAAAATATACCTCCTGGCTTCAGAGACCAACATGTATAGTTGTATTATAGGTCCTTTGCAGGGGTGTATGTTATTTTTCTTAGTATGAAACCTGCAATGAAAATGACACCTTCAGACCAACACGTACATCAAGATTGACCCTTCAGAGTCCAGCATTCTTTGCAGACATCATAGATTAACTCATTCCTTACCAGTCCCTGATTTTGCCATATATTTATCTGCCGCAAGGGCAGCTGAGGAAAGCTGTTGACCTGGGGCACGTGCTCTTGATAGGTCTCGTCTGCAAGTCTCAGTCAAACTGTTTTTCTTTACTTTTTTTTTATTAATTACTGTTGAAATTAATAGAAAACGTTGAAGCAGACGACATTTGACCACCAGCCGGTTTTGGCCGGTTTTGGCCGGTTTAAGGGGGAAAGGGTTATATCTGCCTGATTCCGTGTGTGCTGTCTGTCTGTTGTTTTTAGAGATTCAGTGAAATATTACCTGTTGTGAGAGACCACTCCTAACCTGCCTTTGAAAACATAGCTTTCCCTGTATCCAGACAAGACGTGATTCTAGCCCTGTCCTATAATTCCGAAGAACCAAACTTCAGGTGTCAAAGGGTCTCACACCTGTAGAATAAGTGTTGCAGCATGTACATTTATGTTTGGGAGCAAGAGGAGTGCTTGGTTTAAGAGGGATTAGTAGGTCACTGGAATCCAGGATTTAATGTAGGTGCGCATGTGCTCATTAGATGGGTTAAGTTGCGGACTATATTCTATAGATGAGGTTTTCCTGTTTGTGTGACTTGTGTGGGCAACCTGGAGACAGCCTAACACTTAAACAGCTCTGACTGCCGTCAGATAACTCATTAGGTTGTCTCCTGCTGATACCTTATAAGCACCCAGGAAGTCTCTCAGCTCAGGGTAATGTCTAATTCCCTTTGATGAATCCGTTTTCCATGCCAACTTGTCTGTTCTTTATATTTTGATACACATACATATATATGCAAAAGGATATATCTTGTATACTTCTATTGATTTTCACACAGTTATGTATGTGTAATATTATACAAGAACTGTTCCTTTGATCAGAGATAGGTGTATTGCTTTTTGCTCAGGTCTATTACCCCTTTTCCTGCTGTATGAACCAGCCTGCGTTTTCTGCGTTCTTGTACATGTATATACATCTATTGTCTCACCAGCATAAGCTGTTGGCAAGACTAACCAGTCACTTTCCGTCCGTCCGTCCATCGACAAAAAACTTCGGAGTGGCTTGAATTATGCTGGCGAGACATTCATGCCCCCGGGCATGGCTCTGGTTCTTACTTATGTGCGTGTATAGAGCTTGGCCTTATATATTGATACAATGCATTTTGAAAAAAAAAAATAATTGCACTTATTTAGCACCAATTAACAGTTAAAGTTTCTACAGAAAATCTCTACAAATAGATAATGTTTCCACATGCCCATATTAGAAAACAACTTATTTACTGTCCCTTATCTATCTTTACATATATTTTCACTGTTTAATTAATCGATGTATGTCTTGAGGTTTCGACTGTAAAATATATGAAAGTTGATTACTCAAGTGTAAATAAGAATGAATTACATATAATGGGAAACTATTTTCACAATCAAGATGCATACATATATGATCAACCCTGATTCACAGTAGTGCATTCACTTAGTACCAATTTTTGTACCTGGGTACCCGCCTCGGGTACAAGCTCATACCCGAATAGGTACCCAACTTTATATTTGTAAATTGTCAACTGACCTGACTTGGCTTTTTCACAGGGAAATTGTTTGAAAAGCTACCACAAAATGGTGTGAAATACTATACCAGTAGCAATCCAAGCTCTGTGAAATATCAAAAAAGAGGAATGCTGTTTGGAGTCTGAAATTGTTTGTACACAGGTACCCAATTCCGTGGAGCTTTTAAGCGGGTACCCAATCAATGTTGTAGTTCACAGTGCATCTTTACAACATGTAGATAATTCCGTTATTTTGGTTGTTTTGCTTGCAAAAGCGAGGGTATACAGATCCCATTTATGTCCGTAAAAGAATTTGAAAGAATAAAGTGCATCTCATTGAGGCCTATATATTTGATGCTGTGGCACTGTCACCGTATTTTTTTATTTTTTTAAGAGTAGAGCAAATGCTGGCACGACAGGAATGTGGGACTTGAGGCAATTTCACCAGCACATGGGTCAGGAAGTGTACAAATAAAATTGCAACCCACTTCAAAATACCGTGATTTCGGTGCACTAACTATATGTATACACAATCAACTGCCAAAAGTGCAACCATCTCCTAGAAGCTATGAATCCTCTTCCCTTTCCGCTGGTCCAGTATTTTGCTTTCGATTGATTCCAAGAAGCAGGCACATGGGATGTTTAAACAGTGACACCTGCTGTCGAGACCATCCTTTGTATAGAGACCTATGTTCTTTTAAGGCCATCCTTACATGACACTGGAGTCTATTTTATTAATAAATGTACTGGTATTTTATGACCACTTGAAATATGAGACAATTTTTCATTGGCAGTTGGGGTGGTCTTAAATAGCAGGTACTAGTGTATATCACAGTGATACCAAGAACATGAATATTTAAGAGTGTCTACAGACATGATCACAAAAATGCTATTGGTTTTGGCATCAAACAGCAGGAAACTTCATAAAAGTATTGTAATTCCCTGCATCGCATCCACTCTCATGATTATCTACCAGAGTTTCTTCATGTATCATTATTTTGTTTGTTTATTTAGACGGACAGAGTCACTGAAAATCCATTATTTCTTTGTCACAACTTCGAAACTGGCCTTATAAGTAACGACGGAAAAAAACTGCACGTTTTTTCGTGCCGATTTTGATACATCACCATCTGGTGTACAAAATGTGGATTTTGGAAGCAAGTTGTCATTGCTTATAAAAATAAAGAAATGGCCAGAATAAAGTTGTTTTTTATGCGCTTAGCATATTTTGATGAAATGTGGTATAGTTTGACATACTTTCCAAGAATGTTTTGATGAATGTTGGTAGTATTGCCCATCCTTTTTCCTGGGATGATGATGCTTGAAAACTAGCAAACATGAGACCAGCAAAAAATGTCTGGATCTCTGTACCTGTGAATAATGACATCAGGACTTCATGCAAATAAATTTGGCTGTAAATTTGTGTTTTAACAACAGGAAATTATGGAAAAACTCTCTATAAATATATAGATCATAAATTCCTGCCTGTTGATGCCAAATTGTGTTATAAGCTAAAAATGGTGGCTCAGCCACTTTTGAATTCTGATCTGTTGTGTGTGCAGTTTTGCTTCAAAAAGGCATATCGATTGACTGAAGCATTCCATTTTGAATAAATTTGATCTTTTTCAACAAATCCTGGATAATGTGCACAAAGACCATGTGCGGGTGGCAATGGTAACTACAACTGTAGTTTTTTGGTCTCACCAGTTTCATCAACTGCCATGCCTCTTCAGGGAGAAGAGTGAAAGTGATGATTATAATGCCCATTAAAATCCTGGAAAATGTTGAGCATAATTTTTTGTAATTCAGACTTACTCATTACAGTCCATAAGGATGTACATGATCAATTCTCCAAGAAGACACTTTGACAAGATGCTTTCAATGTAAAATTTGCAGTATCAAATTTAATTTTCATAGATAAAATGTACCTCTTTGTATTCAGAAAAGATTAACCTTTAAAAAAGAATATGTTTTTAGGCAAATTGGCATGGATTTCTTGTCAATTTTGATTTTTGAAAAATCATGCATTCTCATAAGATGTTGCCACAGACACTGTGTTGTGTTCATGTGTGCTGGCAAATCTCCTGTTAAAAGGTCATACTCTTCTCTGATTGCTCAATTGAGTCAGTACAGCCAAAAGTCAATTTAACAGACTTGAAGAGAGACAATCAATGTTTGTTATGTTGATTGTCTAGTAAATTGATCCTTAATAATTAATGTTCTTGAGTTTTGGGAAACATAATAGTCCATTAAATTGGTGTTCGTTAAATTGACTTCCTACTCTATACATAAGATACAATGTATTTCATGATGTTATGCCACCACTGGAAATGATTTCATTGAAGGACAACACCTACATGGACATAGTGCAGGTAGGAGTCTTGCACTCCTGTGTTCACAAGACACAGTGAATATACCAGATTATTGATGTGGGCATCACGAAGATGGTATTCTATCTTTCACATTGAAACATCTACTGTGATCTTTTTACCATGGTATATGCAAGCAAAACAACCAAAATTGCAAAAGTATTGACATGTAATCAACATCCACAGTGGTCCCGAGGCCACATATGTATTTCCTTGTTAAATTGTATCACATTCATTTCATCATACTTGACCTCATGTAATCAAATTTCATGTAACTTGATCTTACAGGTAACCTGAAGATATGAAACAATGAATGCGACACAGACAAATATGAGGCATATATTATAAGCTTAAATAGTGGAAATTTGTGTAAAGGAAATTGTCAAGTGACAATTAGTTCTCTTCTGGCACTGGTCCTTAAAGCCCTATTTATTTGTACAAATTTCCTCAAGGAACTTGAACTTTTAATTATCACTTACAAAGTGCTTCTACACAAATATAAGAATAAAACACCTGTTTTCATTCCCATATATAGTAAACGCAAACATTCTTCTCGTTGTGCTCATCAATATGTCATCAAACATGGCAATTCACAATGCACTCTATCAACACTTGAGGCTTGATGTCTGAGGCTACCAAAATACTGTATAATCATTTATATTTCGGCCACAAAATTTCCTGAATACACTCCAAATCAGAATTTCACGAGTTATGTTTACCCGGTTTTATGCAGGCTTTCATCCCACATTCAATGTGCTACAATTTTCCCGAGTTTAATATTACCAAACTGTGTTTCCTCGGGAAAATTGGGAATATTTATCCCTTGCGAAAATTTAAGATAACATGGTATTCTTATGCAATGCTGTTTTTGCTACCTGAGCGTTCATATGGATCCACTCTAACATAGAAAACGCCTTTTATGTATTGTGCACAACAGATAATACAGAACTACCGCAGGAAAAGCTCGCCACCATTTTGTAAGTCCCCCTGGTGGCCCACACAAGTAATCTTCTGCAGATACTTTTTCTTAGGGACTTCCATAGCATTGACGCCCATGGAAATTTCATTTTAATGATACCATAGGCTGCTTGTGCTGGCATGTGGCTCCCCCAGTGGCTATGGTGATTAGTCAACAGCTCTCCTTGACTCACTCAAGGCCCATTGTGGTAAGAGTTTATCTTGGAAAGTTGTTGATTTAAACTACAGATGGTTAAGCATGCATCTCAGTTTCCAGAGTGTTAAACATGGATCTCTTTCGCCAGAGGATAAAACACACATCTCAGTCTCCAGAGGGTCAACCATGCATATCGAGCTCCAAAGGGTTAAACGTGCATCTCAGTCTCCACAGGTGTAAACATGCATATCAACCTCTGGATGCTTAAATATATCGGCACTGGGTAGCGCTAATATGAAACCCTCAGTTGCTTTTGAAAGCTTAAGTTTCAGGGACATAGATCTAGCCGTTGTTCTATGATGAAATTTTTAATGTAGTATGGTGGATATGTCCCATCCCATGGACACTGCTGATGTTAGTTAAGAATGATTTTGAGCCTTGGCAGTTGCTTTGGCCATCACAATACAGTATTGTGTGGTGCTGTAGGTTGGTTTGCTTATCATGTTGAAACAGCTTACATTAATATGAGTGAGCATTGAAACTTATTCACAAAACATGCTTATAACTAGTGAAGCCATTCATAGAGTATAGACATCATCAAGAATGTAAAAATAGATAAAATACAATACAATAAAATAAATACCGGTACTGAATTATCATCTTCTGTCAAGCTTTAAAGGCACTGTGAGCACTTTTTTGATAAACTACTTAAGTACTGATATGTGTACTATGTTATTTACAGTTTTCCAACAGTTCCTAATAATTTATAGAAAGAAAAAAACTAGCCCCATTGAATTTATTCAGGTATTAGCCCTTCAGCTGATATAGTTTTTGAACAAGTGGCTCAGATGAGGAAGTAACTAAGTTTTATAGATTTATCTAACAAAATAGAGGGAACCTTGTGACTGGAGGTGCAGAGACTTATTAACTGTTAAACTATAGGTCACAATGGCTTAACTATAGGTGACAATGGTTAAACTACAGGTCACAATAGCTGAACTGTAGGTCACAATAGCTGAACTGTAGGTCACAATAGCTAAACTATAGATTAAACTAGGTCGCAGTGGTTAAACTATGGGTTGCAATGGTTAAACTATAGGTCACTGGCTAAACTATAGGTCACAATGATTAAACTGTAGATCACAATGATTAAACTATAGATCACAATGGCTAAACTGTAGGTCACAATGGCTAAACTATAAGTTACAATGGTTAAACTATAGGTCACAATGGCTAAACTATAGGTTACAATGGTTAAACTATGGGTCACAATGGTGGCTTCCTTCTGAAATGCGGTGTGGCCTTTTCAGCTGTAGGTATTTTATGATGCATGATTTTTTCCATGGTATCTGGATACATGCTGGAGGTGGAGACAATTGTGGGACAAACAAAACCTGCTTCATTCATTGGTCGAAAATGTTACATGACACAGGAAGCAGGTGCTGCCACCAAGCAGAGTAATGTATCTGACATGCCCAGTTGTTGTATTGTATTTGTGTCTTTTTGTCCAGAACCACTTCTTAATAGTCATTACCGTATTCCGCAGTCCGAACTCTTTACTCTTCATAAGCTAAACTATCACTGTCTACCCTGTATACATATGGAAGTACTACTATCCATAGTGCACATGTTCCTCTGTAGAATGTTTACATAGGCTGTATTAATATTAGTGCAAATAAATTAAAGGGTCTTCAGCAGGTAACTACTCAGAACATGTTTCGGAGCCTGTACCCATATATTTCCTACTTTTTAAATGAAGTAGGTTGATGTTGAATCCAATGCTCTAAACTTTCAGAGGAGTTGAATCTTGCAAGACCAGACATGATCACGTTACATGAATTGTTCAGATGTATCTGCATACAGGGTATATATATATATTCATGGTGCTGCATACAGGTCATGTATATTCATGATACTGTATACAGGTCATGTATATTCATGGTACTGCATACAGGTCATGTATATTCATGGTACTGCATACAGGTCATGTATATTCATGGCTCTGCATACAGGTCATGTATATTCATAATACTGCATACAGGTCATGTATATTCATGGTACTGCATACAGGTCATGTATATTCATGGTACTGCATACAAGTCATGTATATTCATGGCTCCTGCATACAGGTATGTATATTCATAATACTGCATACAGGTCATGTATATTCATGGTTAGTTTAAACATATTTATTTAATCTGGATAGCCCTATAGTACCTCAAGATGACTAATACATGGGTTCTCCAGAAGAACTGTGGTTCTCCATAGAGGTCATGTATATTCATTATCCAAAGCAGCAGGGACAAAATGCAGTGTTACAGTGGCATATACCTGTTGCACACACTTGGTGTTCTTTGTACTGTCTACCTGTAAGACAACTAGGGATGATACATGCAGCCACATGAGTGTCCTGGAAACACTGAGGATGGGCAGTGAGGGGTATGGTGAACTGATCATGAGTTTAGCAAGCACCAAGGAAGTGTCATAATAATTATGGTAAGACAGTTTGACCAGAGACATCACTTCTGTGACTCCTCAGGAACTTATAATTGGGAAAATTACCTTGCTTTGGTAATATACTGGGGAATAACATGATGCTCTCTCTCTCTCTCTCTCTCTCTCTCTCTCTCTCTCATGATACAGCTACTTCAAGCCCCTTTTCAATGCAGACTGTTTTCATGCTCTTCATGATCATCACTTGCAGCAAAGCTTGATCAGGCAGTAGTTTTAGAAAGTGTTAAGTGTGTGGGGGTGTGACTGAGGCGCGCACGCGCACACACACACACACACACACACATATATATAATATATACATGGATACCTCTAGCCCATTTTTAATGCAGACTGTTCTCATGCTTCGTGCTCTCTATTGCAACTATATATATATATATATATTATATATATGTGTGTGTGTGTGTGTGGATAGGACTGGGTAAAGGTCACAATGTTCAGTGGTGGTGGTTTGACCGGTTTCATTCTTTGCAAGACTCGTCAGGAATTGTTGGGGAGATGAAGCACACCCTGTTACATACTGAAATATTTCTGTTGCTTTGCTAAACACGTTATTGTGATAATATAACACAGAGGTCCGGGCTTACTGTGATGGCGATCATCACATTGAGCAATGATTCAAATGGACATCGAATCACAGTCTGCACAAAAAAAAAATATATATATACACACACATAAATAGCTTTATTTGACATTGAAGGTACACATACAGAAACTTGTAGCACACTAAGGGACCAAGAGAGAGCGACACTGAGGATACCGGTACATACACAGTATATAATCAAGTTTTGAGTCATCACTTAGGCTGCGGGGTGGTACATGTATATGAAAATCCAAGGGCCTGGATATAAATTGTCATCTGCAATCATTTATTGTATACTTAAAGTGAATGTTAATAGATCAGATTTTTGTTTGAACGGTCGACAAGACTTATCACGGTGGCGTGTCCCAGGTCAACAGCTTTCCCTAGAGCACCAAGGAAAATTATCAGAAGTTGCTCAAGTGAGAAAGGACTTAAGCACTGAAGACACAATCGTTAGATGCATTTATGTATTAAAGGCATATTTGGAGGTTTTGAAACTCAAATGAGCTTGGGGCCTAGAGACAGAATCAATTGGGCATTGACAAGAGACGTTAGTGGTGCGCAGCAAGATGTGGAGGGAATTTGATTAAAGGCCGGGGGAACTGAGGTGCATTGAGGCAGGTAAGTGCTGGAAGCAGAAGTAGCTGCGTGGGCAATGTGCTGGTTACAGCAGAGACACACGTCACCGCTGAGGGAACTCGAGGGGTCCATGTACACCTTTTTCATGTGCTACATATATGTATTACTCATGGGAATCAGGGAATAGAATTATGTCGTAACTTTGAGAGTGCTAATCTAATTCAACCAAAAAAATGTTTACCTTGCAGCGCATTAAACTTAAGGTTTGCCCTTTCACAGGACTGAACTTGTGGCATGAGTCGAGTTGAGTGCCTGTGTGTCTAGAATAGTTTAAAACCACATGTGGCATCAACGGCAAAAAGGGGATTAAGCACGTACTGCAAACTTTCCTGTTTTTTGTAACTCAATTTCTGTGATAAAAAAATGTAAAAAAAGTATTTGAGTGGATAAAATGTGATTGCTGCACCATTAGCATTGACAGTGAGTGTTGCAAGGGACATGCAATGCAGGCCTGCGTCCTACTGATACCTGTAGATGGCTGTAGCTCAGTTATGAGCTACTTTAGGGTATACCAGGACAAACAGGTGATGTCACCTAAAGGGTTAATTGTTGTATGGGCTCACATTACTTTGGTTTCTCTGTCAGGCTCTCCCTAATGTCTCCTTGCATGCACATTGTTGTTTTTGTGACAAAGTCACCGGCTGGCTGCGAATGGAAAGTATTGATTTATTGGGGGGAGGGGGATACATTATCCAAACTGGCTTCACTCATTTTGG
The DNA here is from genome assembly GCA_964020975.1 of Hermodice carunculata. Classification (NCBI taxonomy): domain Eukaryota; kingdom Metazoa; phylum Annelida; class Polychaeta; order Eunicida; family Amphinomidae; genus Hermodice; species Hermodice carunculata. The sequence continues at coordinate 15,854,746 of OZ026614.1, forward strand.
CAGAAGGGGCCCCAGATTATCTCCGTTGTTTTCCTGTGAGCGTGATAACAGCCTTACATATGTATGGCATGCAGGAGGATTTGTTCGTTGCATAGGAAAACAATCGGGAAGTTTGAGTGTAGATACTGTGTATGGCCTGAGGCAGCTCACTCCCCAAGCGCTGTGCCGATCTCTGTATTATTTATCACGGTACGATGCGATTAGTGTGAGAGGCTTCTTGCAACCTGCTTCAACAGCAGACTGATTCAGGAATGTGAAAGTGGCGAGTGGAGTCCACAGAATTATCCTGTTTGGAGCCTCCGTATCTGTAAGATCATATCCAGAGGCAACGTATAAGTGGCCGTGAACTGTTGCTTGCATCAGAACTCGGGGGTCACAGCTGATGCCAAAGATTGACACTTGCATCACATGAAGGCAGCTTTTGCTGACCGTGGGACCAGTCCATTAGTTAGTGATAGCTGAGCAGTAGTCAGCCCTGGCACACAGTGACTGGGATGAGTTCTTCACCGGAATGGCTTCCTTGCTAGGGCCAACGTCCTTCCACAGAGTGGTCTTGGAGGCAATCAGATCACAGAGGTATAGCTCTTACTTATCTTATGTCTGTTCATATGTTGAAGGATAATAGCTTGTCTGTCAATATGTAAGACACAGTCTTCATTTCACAACACAAAAACCTTATTGCCCCCCCCCCCCCCCAAGGCAGTACATCCTTTAATATATGAAATGCATCGTTGTTTTCTGGGAAATGTGCATTGGTGGCAATATAAACTTGATACAGGTAGAGAAGGTGAGGCCAGGCGAGCTGGCAGTCTTGCTGTAGTGAGTTGGTGTATTATGGTACATTTATCGACATTATCAAAATTTGTGTTCAGTTGCATGTGAGGTACTGCTGAGCCACATGTTGACTGTAGTTTATTCACTCTTTTAAGCTGCATGAAGATATCAAACATTCTCAAGCTCTGTGTGGTAGACGTGGGAATCCCCGGTGGCCTCTCTGTCTCCTGGCATAATGGTCAGAACCTTTTGATAGAGAAAATCATACAATTTCATAATTTGTCATTTACTTTGCTGTCGACAGATTTAAAAGCCACATTACAGAGGATGAAATGATCCTGGTTCTGTTAGAACTAAAGTAGGCATAATGGCTATGAGTTGTTACAGTATTTTATTCCCCCCTCACAAATTAGAGAGTGTATGTTGTAAGGGGAAGCACAAGGCAGGCCAGTCTTGAGCGTGGAGACTACATGCTGCCTGCCATCAGGTAGAGCTCAAACACCACTGAAAGGCCCATAACTAGAATTTTCCGGGGGGGGGGGGGGGGGGGGGGGGGGAAGGGTTGCTTGAGGACAATTCATGGGAGGAAGAGTAAAGCAACCCATGTAGGATGAATATGAGAGGAATCAAGATATCCTTTCTAGCGGTGAAAAACTTTTTAAAAGTAGCCACCTGATTAGTGATTTATGGTGGATTTGGTGTCAAAAATGATGGCTTTTTTAATTGCGTGGATGAACTTTACTGCAGAAACAAAATAGGGTGTTTTGCAGGAAAAAGGGGTTTGCCCATTAACCCTCAAGGCCCTGCCTGGTTAAGGGTTAGACTTAAATGTAGAGTACACAGCATTAATTGGTGGGAAATGTACTTTTCACAGCCAGTTACTTTGTGAAATGGATACAGGATTCACATACACTTTTGAAGTTATTATATACATTTTGATAATCTATTATTTCTCAGCAGCAGGCCCTACATAATATTTCTACATACTTTATACAGGATTTGTTATAAAAAATTTAATTTGGATTAAATTTAACCAAGTCAGAGGGCCCTGACCACACAGCTAGGCTGACTAGAAGTGTGTAGCAGCTCAGCATGAACTTCATTCATATTGTGTCAAGTCGTAGGTCAGGGCCACTGCTGAACAGACCAGAATGCTACATGAACACTCCATACATTGGCTTTGATATATGCTCTGAGTTTATTGTTACCTGGCATAACAAATCCAATAGGGGAGAGCAAGAACAGAAGCTTCTACTGTGCTCCTGTAGAGGGCATTTCAGTCATTCTGGGCTAGATTGTGTACTTCCATTACTTTTCATTATAATCTACAGCTTAATAACATTAAAATCACTCATTGCAGAAACAGCAAAATTTGTGTGTTAAAATCATGTACATAGCTTAAATATTCACATAAATTTTAATCTTGCAGGTTTAAAATTAGTCTTGTAATTTGAGGTTACTTTAACATGCAATCCAAAGGGAATACACATCTCTAGCTCTGAAGAATTCTGTGTATCGGATTGTATATTCAGCTGAACTCACAGATAATTGGTAATCGTGACCTCCCAGATTATGATTTTAATGAGAATAATATGCAGAACTTACATGATACTCAGCCTAATTGTGTATGAAGGACAATGCATTACTCAATCAAATGAAATATGATGGGACTTTACCTGTAGAAATATATGGCCAGTGAAAGGGTGTGGACCATATACACTGTACAGCCACTGTGCAGACATTGTTTCGTGCCATGGCAGGATTAAAGATTCAGTTCATTTATTTGACCAGAGTAGTATAATACACGTAAGCCTATAGAACTTAGAAGATGAACATGTTTTTCTGAGACATGTGCATGGACAAGCTAATATCAAACATAATACAATACAGTGTGTTTCTGTTCATTTCTGAAATGCAATACTTACAGTCTTGGAAACTCATATTATGGTTTTTATACCCCACCCACCAAGTGTGGAGTATAAGGTAATGGGCACTGTCCGTCTTTCCGTCCGGAACAAATTTTGTCTGGGCCATATGTTCTAACCTATAAGTGCTAGCTCTTTGAAATTATGGAGTTGGTAGATCATAGATAGTAGGTGTGCATAGACACTGTATTGTGTGCTTAATTGCTTACATCAATTAATTCACTAACAAAAGTTCATTAGGCAACCCCAGATCAGGAACTATTTTGTCCAGGCCATATCTTGGAAACCTTATGTGCTAGTCCTTTGAAATTTTCAGGGTTGGTAGATCTTAGGTAGGAAGTGTGCATAAGATTAAATTTATTTAGCTGGTTACTTTCTTTCACTAATTATTTAATTAATTAATTGACAAAGATTGCGAAGCACCTCAAAATCACCTGCATCTGAAACAAATTTTGTCTGGGCCAAATGTGCTGAACTATAAATGCTAGCCCTTTGAAATTTATAGGGTTGGCAGATCATAGGTACTAGGTGTGCGTAAGCATCGTTTTATGTGTCTAAGTGCTTACATTAAGTAATTAGTAAACAAAATTTCATGAAGCAACTTAGTCTTCCAGATCAGAAACAATTTTGTCCAGGCCATTTGCTTGGAACTATAAATGCTAGCCCTTTGAAATTTTCAGGGTTGGTAGATCTTAGGCAGGAGGTGTGCATGGATTAAATTTATTTGGCTGATTACTTTCTTTCATTAATTAAATAATTTATAACAAACATCATTAAGCACGTCAAAATCATCTGCATAATTTTGTCCGGGCGATATCTTCTTAACTATAAATGCTAGCCCTTTGAAATTTATAGGGATGGTACATGTACATCTAAGGTAGTTGGACTTCATAGGCGTTGTTTTGTGTGCTGAATTTTTTTTTAATTAATCAACAAAGTTCATTAAGCAACCTCCAGACCTGAAACAATGTTGTCCAGGCCATATCTTTGGAATTAAAAATGCCAGCCCTTTGAAATTTTCATGGTCGTTAGATTTCAGGTAGGAGGTGTGCATAAGCATGAATTTGTTTGGCTGATTACCTTCTTTTGCTAATTAATTAACACACATCATTAAGCAGCTCAAAATCACATGCATAGTTTGTTCACTTATTTTCTTGGAAAGTATGATAAAGGACCCTTCAAAATTTGCAATGTGGGTACATCTTCTATTGAAGAAGTACACAAGCATAGTCTCACATGGCTAATTATCCTCCATGAATAATTAATGGATTAATTTTTAAAAATCCATAAGCTTTAAAATTACAGGGCCTTTCAAATAAAATTCTGTTGCATGCAATATCTAAAGAAGGATTTAATGGAAGTTCATGGTCACAACATGTTTCAAGGTAGATCATGTGTATTTACCACAATATGATTATCATGGGAGGTGTACATGGCGAGCGTCTACAGCTACTTTTTTTTTTTTTTTTTTAAATCGCGCGATCTGCAGGTTGGTCAATATACTGAACAGTGCTTTAATGCTGTTGATATGAGGCATGTTATAATATAAACCTTTTTCTTGATAGGGCTCATCTACAATTCTTATCAGTATTATTTTTCATTGCTGTTGAAATTAGACCAAACATTAAAACAGGTGACGTTTGATCACCAGCCAGCTAGTTTGGCCAGTTTAAGGGCAAAGGGTTAATGGGAATTCACATGGAGTCTTTCCACATGATATTAGTTACGATGTTTCCATGGAAAGAATGGTTTTTTTTGGGGCCTGAAGGCAGTTCGTCGATACATGTACATAATCTTTTTTATATGTGGTATATATATATATATATATATATATATATATATATATATATATATACATACAGGGACTTTTTTCAAGTTAGGCTGAGTTACACATGCCAAGCACTCAACTGGTATACACGATCATGTATTTAAGGAGCTGTAGTAAGTGCTCATCTTATCACTGCTACTGCTGAATCTGTAAAGTCTTCATCACGACTGACATGAACAGGCACAGCTAGCTTGTACCGTCCCTGTATAATAAGCTTTTGTACAGTTGAGTGGTTGCTGCATGTGAAAAGGCAGAGATGAAAAGTACCAGGTTGTTACCAACAAATTACAGCGACGTGTGATTACCCGTTCCTTTACAGGAGTATTACCCTTACACTCCTTTACTTACTTTTCTTTCAGTTTCTTTTTTTCCCTATCATCTTTGATTACCGATGGTTATCAGTGCTAGCTAATTTGTTCACCATTCCTGTCTCAGGTGTAAAATGCCATTTGCATGGAACCTGCCTGGGTCAGGTGATAATATTATGGAGGAAAAAGATCGTGTTTGACAGGCCAGAATATGCATCAGGATGAGCAAGTCTCAGAATACATTATGATTCTGTCATCTTAAGACAGCTTATCCCTGTGAAGTTTATAAATACTGTATTCATTCCAATAAGCGCACAGTGCCCTTAGGAAAATTTAATCGGAAAATATGCCGGAAAGACAGCTAATGGACTAGAATTGAGACTGAAAATGACCTATATCTATGAAAACCAAGGTTTCTTTTCTGATAAAAAAAATGGGTGTGTGCCCTCATTAGAGTATGTGCTCTTATTGGAATGAATACGGTATATCAAAAAGATTTTACATTTATGAGATATTTGTTTTTTTAAATTACATCTTTCATGTTGAATTATGAATGTGTGTTTCTTTGGTGATAGCCAAAACAATAATTGTAAATGCTGCTGATATCCCGTGTGTGTCTTCAGATCCCAGGCTTCACTCAGTCAACACTTTTGTTATTTTCATGCAAGCATTGATTAAATGGGCAAAATCACTTCGGTCTTCAGGTCTCAGAAGGCTTAGATAATCATTTTTTTTAAATATCTATGCAAAACTTTGATTAAATGGGTGAAATCAGTAATTTATACATGTGTAGACAAAATTGAAAGTTTTATTGTAAAAATGAGCTTTTGTCTACAAGAATTGTGTTGTAATATTTTCCAGGTTGATAAAATGGTTGACATTTAAGGTGAATCTTGAGTTACACTTTCATATGCATAAATGGATTGCAGGCAGGCTGGCTGGGGGTCCTCAGTCCACATACATTTTAAAGGTGATAATAGGAATTTCTGTGGGATAATATAACAAATGAATTTATGGGCAGTTTGGTAATGTGAACTGGAGCTCATAAATCTATGGAAGGAAAACTTTGTTATAGCACATTTCTGTTGGTACAGACCACTGAATAACGCTTGCGTCTGGCAATGTGAACCTCCTGAGACCCCAGGTTGGCAGTATATGTAGAGTAATACCATCTTTCCGGGACGCAGTAAACCAGAGTTCACCAACCAGGCTTCAAATTTAACATGATGCATCTCCTTGGTGCAGGTATAACTGAATTTGAGTTCTTACATCAACTTCATGTGTCACATGGGTGAAAACACTGCTGTTATGTTGCATACATGTATAAAGTGGCATTCTAGAAGTTACCAGCAATGTAGATAAACCATACAAAACATTTGGTTTCCCTGCATCAAAGGGGAAGTGATTTCCTTGTAACTGGAAATGGAGGTACTCTCTTGTTTATATTGTGGTACTGTGTTATTGTGTCTGACTACATATACCGTCCAATCCAGAGGTACCAAATTCATTTTCCTGTTAAACTGTGTTCACTAAAATGGATTCTTGGGTGCCATGTCTTGTGTTATAACCAAGGTCTGTTTAAATGTTGATTAACTTGTACATGATTTCATGTAACCCTGCCCCAGTCAGAATAAGACTGAGTCAACAGCTTTACTTGGGGGTGGGGTGGGTGCATTGTGCCCAACCTGCACCAAGGAAAGCTGTTGCCCCGGGGTGTACCTTTGTGATAGGTCAGGAAAGCTGTTGCCCTGGGGTGTACCTTTATGATATGTCAGGAAAGCTGTTGTACATTTATGATTGGTTTTATTTACAATCCATAGCAAAACTGTTTTCTATTAACATGAGATTTAATTGAAAAGAGTAAAGCAGAAGGCAGTTTATGTCTAGGTGCTTTTGGTCCAAAGTTAAGTGAGTGAAGAAGAACACAGTGGTCCTAATAGAAAGATGGTCAAGTAACCAGATGGATCTATGAAAGACACGGGGTCCACTATCATTGGACAAGTCCAAAGTTTAATGAATAGAATGGTAGACAACACCTGGAGATTGAGCTTAAAATAAACCATAAATGGAGAGAACAAAAGGCGTAGCATAAGGCGTAAATAGGAACAGCTTCCCCCAATGTTTCATTCCATGGACCTGGCTCTCTTTTTTAGTACTTTATACCTATACTTTGTCAATAAAATCTGACCAGACTCCCTGCCCCTGATGAAGGGCCGTCCAGGGCCCGAAACATTGGGGGACTCAGGTTGTTCCCATTTGTGTGCTGAGCTATGCCAGAGGATAAAGCTGGTGTCTGACCATGTTCCACTTTTACACTTTTCATGGAACTGGACAATTTTGTATACAAAACAAAATTTGATTGAAAACTTTGGGAAAAATCAGAAATAGTAAATTTTAAGTTTTAATACAGATTGAGACCAAGAGATCCACATCCGTTTTCAAAAGTGGTCTTTAAGTATATAAAACTTACGTTTATATCTAACTTAAATTTGATGTCTGAAAAGAAATTATTGTATGTGTATATGCAAGTTACCTTTAAGGTAGGTTACATGCACATTACGTATACCCTGCCTGTCAGCTGCCTAATGTTTTCATACGTTTGTATGTGTGTTACCTTATGAGATCTGTTACCTGTGTGCACGCACTCTCCCTGTACCCTCCCTGTCATCTCTCATGTATGGAAGGCTACATAATACCGGCTGCTTTAAATGCTTTTAGCTAAATAGAAAATACAGTTTCAGTGACACAATGAAAATATTTGAACACCTGCATAATTTATTGTATAATAGCAACAAGCACAGCAGTGATTTTCTTAAAAGCATTTGGATTTAGATAGATCCTGTGCAGATGGGTCTTTCTGTAGCTATCAGGGTCTGGATGCCACAGAGTGCTGAAGTGGTTCCTGAATTGTACTTGATTTATCATCAGATAGCATTCTGCACAGAAAAGTATAAATTGAATTACTATATACATGTATTGTAATGGAAAAGTAGTTAGCATTGGCTCAGTTTTGAGCAGCAAAATATGATCATGCTAGAGACATCTGCTTAAAACTTCATACCTGTCAAGTCTCTCCCATAAGGTGGGAGTCTCCCACTCCCTTCCCCCCCCCCCCCCCATTGTTTTGATTTACATGCAAAATTTTGCAAATTGGCAGAATCTCCCCCAAATTCAGTATTTTCTAGCAAGTAGGTCACTAGGTCAAGTATCTGGGTCACAGTGACCTATTCGTTGAAATTTTGTTTACCGCTATAACTTCAGAAGCTTTTGAGACAAGACTTTCAAATTGCATATGATAGTACACCACTGCAAGCATAATTCACCTTGACCTAATTTTCAAGGTCACACACAGGTCACAAGTTTGCTGAGTGACATGCATCTAGAAATCTAAATCTTAAAACAAAAGAAGCTACACTGGGTAATCTAGAAGGCTATTGAAAGTCAAGGTTATACCTCTATATTTGACCTAATGTTTTTGAGGTCAAAGGTCAAGTGTACAATAATAGTATTTGGGTAGGTAACTATACCTGATACTATGGGACACTATTCCTATTCACTTACAGCAAAAGAGATTGAAGGCGGCCGAAGGGTACTGCGTTCTTTGAACGGTATTTTTTATTATGCGCCAAATTTTTCATATCAACCAAGAGGCTCCCAACTGGGAAATGGATCTCCTTATCAGACTGATTAGCATAAGAACATGAGGAAGTAGATCAAAGATGTTATAACACCCTAGTTGGCCTTTGAAGTACTTGGGACAAGACTTCTATGAGTTCAAAGCATACTGAACCATCATGATGGTGTCCAAAGCCTCACTTAGCTACAATAAATGATGTTCTCTTTACAAATAATAAGGTAGCTTCATTTGCTCCTTGTGTGTTTGAGGAAGCGTTCATTTCCGTACTTCAGTGTATATAGCAGAGCAAGTGGTCTGCAATGTACTATAGGCCCTTGGTTTAGTCTGACCAGTTTTATGCTCATGCAGCTCATCTGAGACTGTTGGAGAAACCGCTGATACCCATTTTATATTTAAAAACAAAAACAAAACAAAACAAGCAAAAAAACATGCTAAGTCAGGCTGCATTTATATATTCATGGTAACCTGTCTGGCATTCAATCAACCTCGGACCTGTACAACTGAACCTATCCTTCCTTAACTTTATAAATTCAATCAAAATGATATACTGCCATTATGGCAGCACTGGGCTGGGATGATAAGATGTTGATTGTACTTGATGAGGCTTTCTCCCTGTTGCCCACAGTAACCGCTGTTTGTGGCTATCTATGCAAACAGGCTGCCAGGAACCATATATTACCCACTTTACACCAACCCTCAGTGAGACTGTAGGTCTGTGTTCCAGCAACAGCAATGCTATTGTCACACGTGAAATACCTCTGTTTGGCATTGCCAGGAAATCAGCATCAGTGGGATGTAATGATATCAGCGATGCTTGGAAGGTCGCGTGGGCAAAACATGCAGTTAGTCTGTCTGCCGAGGATATTAAACGGATATCAAAGTTCTGCTACAACAATCGTCCACCTACTAATAACAGCTGCTTTCTATTCTATTTTAAGTTTCCAAACACAGTTTTCCTGGGCAGTATATACGTAGATCATGGCAAGGTGGTTCTTGGTTCCTGTTTGGTATGTCCATACATGACTGCAAAGCATTCTGTCAATCCCCTGGTACCACCAGTACATCTAATCTGCCCAAAGCCCTACCCAGAATTTTGCTTGTAATGGATTTGGTGACCAGTTGGCAATCATCATGATCCAAAAGCAAAATATCATTGAAGAAAGACAGCCCTTCCTATAAGAACATGCAACGAGAATATATACAGCTATGTTGTGCAGCTTATTTTGAATGGCATTGAGTAATGCTCAAACACAACGTATATCATCCATTAAAAGTATAAAATAAAATGGAGTAACTTTCAAGTAGAAAAACCCTTTTGAGATAGAAAAACAGATGAATAATGGTATTGTGAAAAATTGAAAAAAAAAGACAAATAACGGTATTGTGAAACACCATCTCATAAATCCTGGACAACTCTCTTCCTCTCTCTTCCTCTCTCTCTCTCTCTCTCTCTCTCTCTCTCTCTCTCTCTCTCTCTCTCTCTCTCTCATTCCACAGCTAAACTTTGACTCAGCATGCATTTATAGAGGCTTCCAAGAACAATTTCTATGATAAAAATGAACTAATTTGCCATGTATTTGCCCCAGAAGGTAAGAAGTTAGTTTGTGCCCTAGCAAGTAAGTTGTCCCTGTATGTGGTACCCTCATACCACAGGCAACACCCCCCCCCCCTTCCCACAGCCAGGGCAGACCATTGGCAGAGTGACATTTACATCCAGTCTCTGCATGGTCACAACATGTAAAATACTCAGTTGTTGCTGCCACTGAAAAGTGCTTAATTCTTTTATTGTGAACTTGTACTAGTATTCATTTTTGAAACAGTAATAATGACTGAGGCCTTATAAATTTGGAATTTAAGATTGGGAGATTTGTTTGAATTTAAGATTGGTAGATTTGTTTATCAAAGTTGCAGATGTATGTTCATTGTGAAAGTACTAATGTACTGGACCTAGTTTTTGTTGAATAATGTACATCGGTTAATTGTTTATTTGCTCTGTAAATTAAAGTTGGGTGAAGTATTCAGTGTGAAGATGCTTAACTCATTCCATACCAGTCCCTGATTTCACCGTATATTTACCTAGATTTAAGATGACAATTGCATATTTAAATTTTTCATGAAAAGAGCTTTTATTCAAGTACCAACATGCCTATCGTCTCAAGTCAGTGGTTCTGGCACTGCCTGGCAAGTCATGCTGCACCTGCCCTTGCAACTTGCCAGGCAGTGCCAGAACCACTGACCAAGGCCTGTGATTATAGTATGGAATGAGTTAAGTTGTTGCACAACTCGCCCCATTTTTTGTGTCTAACTAGTTTAACTCTCAGAAACTAATCCAATGTATCCACATGCAACTCTGGCCCAGTAAACAAGAAATTGTTTAATGTAATTTGTAGATGCCTTTAATTTTTTATCATGAATGCTCAGGTGATTGATCTATACCTGTCCTTGGTGCACCTTGGGAGCATTGGAGCCAAAATGTATGGTGGAAACTTGTTGACTCAGTTGGTTAACTTTTTTATGCTTTACAAACACCCAGGTATTGCTCGTGGTACATGGCATAGGCAAAAATATTTGAAATTCCCCATACTGTTTGCATTATATGGATATATATATATATATATATATATATATATAAACATATATTGTAATTGGTTGGGGAATGCCATTTTTTCCTGAAATTGGGTATGCTGTTGTGGGATGCAGCCTTTGGACATACCTTTGCTTTCCGAGCCTTCAAGAAAGAAATTTTCCTGATTGTCTAGTATTGTGAAAGGTAACTATAAATTTCCAGATAAGTGATAAATGAACAAATTACGATATCCTGTAACATTTCAGGCCTTTAATTGGTAAAAGAACAGTCATTCAGGCTTTGCCACTGAAATATCTGTGACTTTTTTGACACACAAAAATCTGTTTTTCATGAGTATGTCTTCCAGATTCTTATTGTTTATTGAGAACCCAAATCTATAAGGTGCGTTCTGGTGTTAGTCATATAAAAATAAGTAGTTCCATCAGCCATACATATACAAGATACAAGGTTTAAGTGCCCAAAAGAAAACAATATACAGGATAAAGATTGGGTGATGTTGATGAGGGTGAGTCAAGCAGGTGACATCACCTATACTAGTAAACATACCTGGAGGAATAATTATGATAGATGGGATAATTGTGAGATGGCACATGACATTATTTTGACAGGAGATTATGCTGCAGTCACTGCGATTTACATGTAAGTCTTAATATTCTAAGTACAAAATGCCTGATCATTTGCATACAGGTAATTTAAGCACTACCATTAAGGAACTAAGATCCTGTAGGACACTGAGGAGGAAGGAGTTTCTGCTCATGTAACAGCATTTTTAAAACAGCAAACTTGTATTCAAATCCAGTGTTTCATTCCAATGAATTCAAAATTTTAAAAAAATGTGATAAATTTATAGCTCTTTTGTGGCTTAGAATTTTTCCCCCATATACAGCAAAGCAGTCTTTATTAGAAAAAAAAAATGCATGGATTTAAAGTTTTTTACCACAACAAAACAAATGATTTTTCTGCTAGCCCCTGTGATAGGGCATCAGGTGCAAAATTACGCAGCTCGCCTGGTGAACAGCTCCATGTTTTTGTACTGGTTGACCTAAAAGCAGTAAGTTCATTTTCCTAATTAGGAATATGAACAGTTCAAACATTAGTTTTAAATTCTGAGTTACGTGGTAACAGAATGGAAACTAGGCTTCTAGTCTAGGATGCGCATGTGCATAGACATGCACAACGTAAATGTTAGTCCTCAGTATAAATATGGCAGCTTTTTCAAATCCCTGCCAGTGCCTGATGAGACCCAGTGAGGTCAAAACGTGTCGCACTCTCCAGTTACCTCATCTTGGCTAGTTGCCTTGTCTTATCTGTTTATTAGGAAAATGCCCCTGTTCTATGAAGACAACATTTTTCAATATGTTATGCTGCAGTTTCAGCATTCTAAAGAACGATACATCTAAAATACATACATCAATATGATGTGCATGGGTTTCCGATGTATCATTAAAAAGTACATAAAACTGACAAGCTTATTGTTTTGTCAAAAGCCATGCAAATGTATCAGGAAGTCTGTCTTTTGAAGGAAAGCTTAGATAAGACATGTATTTTTTGCATGCAATTAGTCCATTCCCCTAATGCTAGCCAACTTTGGCTTTTTTATTTCTTTATACACGTACATATATTACTTTGATGACAAGCATTTTAAGGATCTGTTTTTGGTTGATAATGACTTTCACATATCTTGACACGCAATCCTACATTCAGATTTGAAGTGTGGTAAAGTACACATTTTCTGAATGCAAAAAAACTGGAAATTCTGTGTATAATTATTTTATGTTAGATGATGGAAATGTTTACATGACATGTACACCAAAGATCATCATAATTCACTACAAATATTGGTTTAGATCATTCAGCTTTAAAGATAGGGACCCCAAATCTGCTGCAAACCTCAGTTTATGCCATGAATAAGAAAAGGTTGTCTCAGAGTTTTAAAAATTGGGTCCGTTTTGTCACCAGAGTCAGTTAATGGTACGCATATTTCAAATTTGAGACACTTTTTAAATTATTAGTGTCCCCAGCAGTTTGTCGTAAACTTGATGATGAAATATGTGAAAACGTTAAAGCTGAATGTAAAATTCATGTATCAGGAAGTCTGTCTTTTGAAGGAAAATTTAGATAAGACAAAGAACAGCAATCAATTTTCAGCACTTAATGAATGTGTCAAAACATTGCTGCCAAGAAACATAACCACAGTACCATAGCATATTAATCTTTAGTTTGTATGCCTTCAAAAAATGTATACTTTATGGCGCAGCAAGGAATCCCTAACATACTTAGGAAGTCCTTTGGCCAAAGATTGCATATGCACAAGACAAACCAATGACTGACTGTGGAAGAATCTGGCCAGTGGGATTCTCCCCACTGGCCACTTTATTTACAAATATGATTTAACTAGGAGAGGCCCCTTGCCTGCTGGTTCTTCTGTGGTATACAAGTGAGTTAAACGAAACTGTCATGTGCTTATGCGCAGTACCAACGAACCAGCAGACAAGGATGCCTATCTGCACCTGTACAATCTCTGCCAAATGTGGGGGTGAGAACCACCAAACAGGCGGGGGGCTCGCCCTAAAGAAGGACCCTGACTGCTCCCCACCAAAAAAAAAAAAAAAAAGCCCTAGGACCTTCTAACCTAGGGGAACTCGTAAGATTATGTAGCAAAATGGAGAGCTTGATTAAGGATTTGTATGGAATCTAGGGATAGAAACATTTGACAACATATGATTTCATTCAACACTTGTCAAACCATAGCTTCAAGCCGTAGTGTAGTGTATCACAACTGTATACAGGTGGAAAGAAATATTATAATGCAAAAGGTATCTACATACAAATTATTTACCTGATGTCAGATGAGAAAAGTAAGAATAAATTAATATTGAATGAAAGTATTGTCCATTAAAGCTTTTTGATACAGCTGATTAGCATGTCTCTAAAGTGTAATGTTGCATATGTCAGACAAAGTATATGACACTGGCGTGGGTCCTCCCACACTGATTGAAACCCTCAGTGCATGCAGGGCATGCACTGAGGGTTAGAGTTCATCACAATTCACACAAGTAATTGCATTTTATGAATCCGGACCCTGCAGGATGCATTATTGCTCTGGGTATGTGCAGTATTAACATCAAAGTTTTAAATTCCTAGTCATGGCCATACTGATCGACACCACCACCCCCACCCCCCAAGGAAACAGCGTGACATCAGGTCATGACCCAGAATGTTCAGACCTCAGTACTGACCGTGCAGGGTTCAGGCCTTGTGGAACACCTGCACATGAGATCGGGTCAGAAGCAAGGCTCCATTTTGTCATGAGACATTGGCCATCCACATAATCAGCACCTTCTTGGAGTGGTCCCTGTGTCAAATGTGTCTGACTCTGTGAGAGACCTGTGTAATATGGTGGTAACCCCAAGTTTGTGCACACACCTTGTAGACTTGGACTTTTAATTTGTAGTAGGGTGAAGTTGTAAAAGCATTAAATTCAGATGGCAGTTCATTCAACACCTATAAGAGTTTTACATGGATTGTATGAGCAGTCAGAGTGCAGACTTAACTGTGCCGTGTCCGGACCCTGCAGGACACATTAACTTAGATTGGGCCAAGGCCTGACTCCAACTGCACTCTACCACAGACACCGGTTTGAATACAGATTTTTTGCAAATAAAGGGTGTAGTAAAAGTATAATGTTGTGGCATTTACTTAAGTTGCTACATGAGTCCCATACTTTGTTGCAGAGCACAGCAAACTGGGGAGCCAGGGACGCCTTTAGAAGTTCCTTCAATGTGCGATGAAGCTCTGAGGTAACAGGTGGTCTGGAATAGCTTTGAATGTGCTTGACTCTGCAGAGAGAGCAGTTTAAGCTTTTCAGTTAACCCGCGGGAGAGTGCGTCTGCTTGGGCATTGCAACAGCCCAGATAATGCTCAGACCGAACTCTAAGGCATGCCAACACCAGCTTTCTAATACACAAAAATAATAAGCTGGTCCAGTGAAGATTGCTTATTAATAATTGATACTAATGCCTGGTTGTCTGTCATTATAACAGAAAGGAATGATTGCTCATGATTGCTCATGATTGCTCATGATTGGCCCCCAGAAGTGCAGTGGCACCACTATTGGATACAGGTCCAAAAAAGTGATGTTGAGAGATGCCCAAGCTTCTGGGAATTTCCCATATATCCACCGAAAGCTGAAGATTGCTCTGAACCCCACAGGGGCAGAATCTGTGAATAATTTTCTTGCTATTTAGCCATGTTTCGTCCAGAAAAATGTTTTTTTCCATTCAGTTGAACTGAAAATTCCTGCCAGCAAGCAATGTCAGCACCTGCCTCTTCATTCACAGTCACATAAAAGTAAGGCTTTTTGATACCTTTTGTCACATGTATGAGACATCTCAAAAAAGCTCGACCAGGGGGAACTACCACACATGCAAATGACAAGGTGCCCACTAATGATTGCACCTCTCTGAGGGTCATTTTCCTTCTTTGTTTAGCCAAAAACAGGAGGTTTTGACATTTTTCAATTTTCTCAATAGGGTGCCGTAACTCCATGTTCCTGGAATCAATTTCAATTCCAAGAAATGTTAACACCTGGCTGGGGCCTGTTGTCTTTTCATGTGCTACTGGTATCTCTATGTCTTCGCAAAGAGCCAAAAATTTGAATAGAGATTGCTGACATTACCGCTTTGAGGAGTGAGCGGTCCAGAAGTCATCTAAACAGTGGACGCAACATGGGACATCCAATTTATTTAGCATGATATACTCTAGCATGGTGCTTAGCATTTTAAACATCCAGCAGGAGCTAGCCGCACCCATTGGAACACATTTATCATTGTAATATTTGCCCTCCCAAGTGAACCCTATGAGGGGATAATCCTTTGGTGCAATGGGCAACTGCCGGAACGCTTCAAGAATGTCAACTTCAGCCATGCAGCCCCCCCCCCTCCCCCATCCCAGAGACTTCAGGCCTCTCACTGCATCATCAACTCCACCGTATTGGACTGTCGCCAATTCATGGGGAATACATTCGTTTACAGATGGAGCAAGTTTACTATTTTCTACAAAGGACAAATTATGAATAAACCAATAATCTCCGTTTTTCTTGCGAACAACACCAAGTGGACTGAGGTGCAAATTTGGAAAGGGTTTAGAATGGAACGGGCCTGCAATTTATTCCCACCTTTATTTCTTTTTGTAATTTTGCTGAAACTATGTCTGAATGTAACATGGCGCTTTTAGCGTTGGAACAGTTTTGACCAACCGTTTCACCTTGCTAACCTAAGGGAAACCCAAAACAAAATCTGTGCACCAAATGGTTGACCTTGTCCTTGTCATAACCTTTTAGATAAGCTTTCAGTCTATTTGGATTGACTGGAGTTGGCAATTTATTGCTTATCTGAAGAACGCTTGGAGGACGGGGACTTGCGCTGATCAGATGGGGAGAAGTGGTAATCTGTTCGGCCATCATCTCTTCTGCTTCCATCTTTCCGTGGGCAGTGGAAAATGGGATGGCTGACAGGGCATTTGAAGCAGGTATGCCTGTAGGAGCAGGGGCCACTCCATTCGTTTCCCTTGTGGAAGCGAAACAATAGCCCTTGGGAATTTTAATCTTGTTTCTTTGGCCCCTGCTCCGAAAGGGCTGATTTGAATATGAATCTCTGATGGAGGAGGTGTCTTTGCGACGGGCCATACGTCATGAAGTGGCAAAGTTTATTTGGATGGGCCTTGCTACAGAGTACTGTGAGGATTTCTGCAGCAATATCGGGATCCTTTGAGCAGCATTGGCTGCTTCTTATTTCATGCTCCAGCTCATCTGCGTTGGAATTGATTTGAACCTGTGAAACCAGAGGAACCATGTCTGACTGACTTTCTGTCCTATCCGGATTTGGGGAAGGTGTATGTACAATGGGGTCACCTGTGTTTTCTGCCAGTTCTCGGCTGAGGGTTTGCTGAGGAACGCTCTTGTTTCTCATAGCTTCTAAAGCCAGTTGGACCCCTTTTTGAATACCTTCGGCAACTAGCAGTGAAATTGCCTGGGGGTCCAACTGCTGTACGTGCAGGTGGAGCCTGCTGGGGAGCAGGCCTGTCATTATCAACATTAATATTATATTGGCGCTCTGGGGATATAGACGCTCGCAGACACCTGGGGGGGCCTGGCAACCCGGCCGGATCATCTCACTGTGGGTGTTGTTCTGGCTCTGGCCTTCCATGGTCCTCTACCTGGCATGGTACACTGCAACAAGTGAGGCCATAATGCTATGTAGGCTGGCCTAGACTTGGGGCCTGAGACACAAATACTGCATATGTAAGGTGATTTGCTAACCAAGCCAGGAACTTGCAAGCATATCAATGCTGGCTTGCTGTTTGAGACTTGTGATGGCTTCTTATTAAAAAACAAACCACCTTCAACATGACAACATCAGAGTACTGGAGAAAGTGCAGGAGAGAGATCATTATCATCTGAGTAAAGCTGATAATGCATTTATTTGGTTTGTGATATCCGAAGCCAATCAACCAATAACCCGTGGATGGTGTAATGTGCTCAATGTTTCACTGGAAACACTCAATAAGGATTCATTTAAGATGTAAACAAAAGGGATATGTATAGAGATTAAAATGTTAACCAGTGAAGGTTTCCATGTACAGATTTTGAGCGGTGATATATATATATATATATTTTTAATACTTTTTTAATAATTCCATTGTGGTTCAAATTAAATCTGTATTCATTAAAGTAATTTTGTGACCAAAATACACCAAGTTGGTCGATTTGTTCTGACTGTTGTCCTGGTAGCTTGTACTCAATGATAAAGAGGTGCTGTCATGTGACCAGTAAGAAAACTACATTTAGATGCAATAGAAATGCAGAACACTGTCAGACCAGAAATGCTGCGAACATATAGTATACAGGCAGACTCGCCTCTTGAATTTCCTCCATTAAAATATGGGGGAAAAAACAAAATTTGTGCAGGAAAAGACCAGTCTAACGTGCATTCGGTGGGACATACACAGTCCCAGGGGACATACACTGGCTGGATAAAATAGATGGGAGACACTGAAAGAAATTCATGGAAGGAGCAAAACAGACTGGTTGCATAAAAGTTTCGACATTGCCATACCTTTTTCATGAAATAAGCATGAAAGATCCCCAAAGTAAAACTGTGATAACCGTTCTCGCCTTTATCAAATGAATGTATTGTTAGTTAAACGTGAAAATTGATGGTCGGCATATGTCGAAACTGCTCCATTAACCCAGTCAGCAATGCACAGGCATATGAACTGTACCAGTAAATTGTACACACGTTATCCTCGTGGACTACAAAGAGAAACAAACTGACAGTAAGCCAACCTCGGGTACCTTTCGAAAGCAGAATTAGGCACTGCATTCATTTCTCCTTGAACAGCACCATAGGCGCGATCCAATGTACACAAGAGGCAAAACAGCCCAGTATTTGTCGCTGACAAATTTAAACATTGCACGCTGCACAAAATACATAAACCAAGTGTACGGACGTGCCCGACGGCCATTACGGCCCACCAGTGCATCATGTGACTGAAAGTTACAAAATGGCAGGGAACTTAAGTTCCTACCTTACAACGCCTGAGTGGCACGAAGAAGGGCTCCACGGACAACCCGCCAGTACTTAAGAATGCCTTTTCTGCAGCTCAGATGAACTTCGTCCTGGTGGAAAATGTGGAGGGGACTTCCTTCCAATCTTCAATGGTCCCAGATGCGAACATGGCCTTGAAAGTGAGGTTGAGAAAACCTGCTCTGCAGAAATGAGTTGAATTCTTCTCTATGTTTCTCATAAGTGTCTCTGCTGATGTTTCTAGGCCTTTTCTGTATGAATACCTTAAGGACCACAATTTGCTGAATGTAATGGAGACCAAGCAGTTCATTCACGAGGTCCATGATATGGTCTCCCACATCGGCAGGGTTCCAAGTGGCACAGATCGTTGCCCCCCACTTGCAGAACTACCACATTATAATTAGGACTAAATATCTTCACAATCGAGTTCTGCGGAGACACATCGAATTGTAGCATGTCGAGGGCTGAAGCTCCTTCCTCGGCCATAGATTCTAACTCGGCATCTGGAGAGGTTCAACTGTAGCTTGGGATTAAAGCTGTGCCCCAATACAAAGACTTTGGGCCTCTGAGCCAGCACTCCTCCCTTCATGGCGGCAGGTATGTGCTGTCGAATTTTAATTCAGTTTGTACAATGATGGTTGTAGATAGAATATCTGGAGAAATATCAAATCAAGAAGAGCAGTAGACTTCCAACAACTTTACACTGGAACTAGCGATTGTAGCAAAAATGTAGACATGTGCACAGTATAAAAACTTCAGAGTGACCAGTACAAATTTGAAATGATCGACCAACAGTTGAAGATAACAGACCAATCAGAGCGCGAGAGTTAACTGCGTATGCAAGCAGGGTGGTCGAGTCCACCCTAGCCTAGTGGGGTAGAGCCTCCATCAAGACTGAACCCTACCCAAGAGGGGGGATTCATTGCTGTGCCATAAAAGTTGGCATTTCCATAGCTTGTCTTTATTCAATTTTTAAATGAATTTATGGGGTTATATATGTAAAATTATCAGTCAGCACTATGGTCACTGATAACATAATTTATATGCCCAGGATCACATTAATTCTGGTTTTAATGCTTTCTGGTATCAAAGCCTGTACAATATTTAAATTACAACAAATACAGGCTTGCAGAGGTCATGTTATGGAGCAGCCAATCTTTCCATTCTCAGCTGCTTGGATTCAGGAAGGAAACCTGTGTTTCTGCAGATTAGAACATTCCCGCAGACCTGTCGTTATCGCTTTATTGTGGCATTTGACTATAAGGATGAAAGCATGCTTGGCTTTTTGTTGCTAATACAGATTTTATTACAGGCTTTTTTTTAATGCTGAAAGCTTTTGAATTTTGGTACAATAGAATAAACTGCAGGCTAGACCTGTGGCACTCAGCTCATGTGATTAAAGCAACATAGCAATTCCCCTGTAGACATGGCCAGCAATCGTCTGTTAGAGCAGAGTCAATCACAACATAATTCTGCTGTAAACCTTGCTGTAAACCTTGCACTTCTACTGGTTGAATTGAGTGAAATTGACATTTTTCATACATAATGTATTGCTTTTATACTATGCAAGAATAGACAACTTATTCTGGATAAAAAGTGCAACGTTCTCTGCCATTAGGGATATTCTCTGAAGGCAAATGATTTCACAGTGTAATGTTCTTGGAAATTGTAGCATTATTAGGATTCAGAAACGGCAACATTGCATGTACACAACCAGAAAATGGTTATTTTGCCAGGAGACTTGCAGTGTATATACATTAATTGTGCGACTTTTATTACTGAATACATCTGCTAGGTGACATTGAGCTCAGTACATTGTTGAGTAGCAGATGTGGTCTTGTGGCATCTCTACCAAGTCTGGGATGCTGTTGAGCAAGTGACTGCAAGCTCAACACAACTGAGAGGTCACCATTGGTGACCTCTCAGTTGTGTCTATACAACATGCTTTTCGAGGAATGCATGCTCAAAATACAAGATGACCTGCCAGTGTCAGCCCGTTGACTCGTTCCTGGTTGATGAAAGCATAAGGCTTCATGGGAAATTGTTTTGTGATCTCTCTATGTCTTGTACAAAATCTTAGGTTCAATAAGTTTCTGAGAAAGACCAAAGAACAAGCACTTGACTCGTGGGAACAGACCGTTCTCTGGAAATTTAAATGTGGGGTTACATAAGGGTCCCTGTGTGATGCTGAAGAGTCATTATAAGTGGCTCATTGAGCCACTTTGTGGAGAGGAAGCATGCAGTCTGGCAGGACAATTGTACTCCAAGGGCAGCACATAAGAGCTTCATTTTGCTATCAGCTTTTAACTCATTGCACCCTAATGATGCTTTTTTTCCGCTAATATCTAAATGTCATCTTCTAATTGTATTTTACTAATTAAAGGATTATTCTTCATTTTT
The DNA here is from genome assembly GCA_964020975.1 of Hermodice carunculata. Taxonomy (NCBI): domain Eukaryota; kingdom Metazoa; phylum Annelida; class Polychaeta; order Eunicida; family Amphinomidae; genus Hermodice; species Hermodice carunculata. Next base: position 15,875,791 of record OZ026614.1, read on the forward strand.
TTTTTATGAAACTTGCATGGAAGATCATCCCAAGTTATATGCCCATGGTCAACAGCTCTCCTTGGCGCACTCTGGGCGCAATGCACCCAGAGCGCACCGAAGAAAGTTGCTGACTCTGTCTTCTATCAAGGTGGAATAAGTTAATAACTGCAGTCTGTGCACTTGAGGATGGGTCAGACACATTTGTGAGTAGGATGGCAGGAGTGGCAGATGGAGTAGTGCAGAGGCTACATCTCAAGACTGCATCCACTGTATCTTAGTGAAAAAATATAAATATATACTTCAGTGATTAAACATTTTGACAAGCTATTATTTTTGACTTTGTTCAGGTAGATTGTAAGTTAAAGTGGTGCTTTCCGTACAGCCTCTCCAAATATGACAGAAATTGACTACATCAGGTATTGGCGTCGGAGCCAGTGTTAGATGGCTTCCCCGACGGGGATTTCTGGTGAAGGGCTTCTTTTTCAGCATGATAACAGACTTCAAGTGGCAGAGCAAGACAGGCTAGAATTTGCAGAGCTGCACAGAAGCTCCAACTCACAGAGCAAAACACAGTCTAATTAGCAGCAGTTTAACAGCTCAAATTTGCTGACCAAAAGAAAAGCTATACTTAGCAGAGAACAGTATAGTCTGGCTGATCTACAATTGAAATATTAAGTGGCATTTTCCATTCTTTTCATTTCAAAAGCATTGACAGAAGATACATAAAGCAAAGTTTATAAATTTCTATGACCAACTCAGATTTTCCTCCTTAACCCTGTGAAGCCTGAGACCACAGGTTTCCTTAGCACCCTTTAAGCACACCTTGCCCAGACTGCACCAAAGAAGGTGTTGACTGGCTGCTTATGTCATTCCTGATGAAAAAAAAGAAGACATTTATGACATTGGACCACTTGTGCTATTTGAATGGGAAAACGTTGCATGCCAATACATCATCATGACCACTCTCACCATTGATATGCAAAAACTTGAAAATCTCCTTAAAGATAGCTTCTATTTAAGAAGCAGGCAGGCCATGACAAGCATGGTCTTTAGTTCATGTACTTAGATTATTTCGTACATTTGGAGCAGTGTCTTCACTCACCATTGAAGGTCGTGCCAATATGCACAAGCGAAGTCAGTCAAATTTACCTTTCAGGCTCCAGAAAGGTAAATTATTCAGACATGTGTAGGATAGACACTTTTGGAAAGATCACAACTAACTGACCATGACCAGTCACTTCTTTGATCAGAAATTTTGATGTATGTAACATGGATGTGGAAATGCCGACGTAACTTCTCTCAGGTTCGAGCAAATTGTAAACTAATTAAATGTACCACAATCTTCATCAGTATTTCTTTTGGAATTACAGGGAGTTAAAAAACAGAGGCAATGACCTTGAAGCATCATAACAGTAAAAGCAGACACTAATAAAGAACCCATCTGGGGCTCTTGTTCCAGCCACACATATGACTAGTAACTCCATGTAAACCATTTACACTTTGATAAAACCAAAAAGAAATTGTTTTCACACTTATACACACATATCACATTTTATTGTTAATGAAATGAATGGGCGGTTAAAGACATTTTGTGAATGGCTAATTTATTTAAATGAGTGCCATGCTGGCACTCATTTAAATAACAACAACAACAACTATTTTGTCAAATAGTTGTTGTTATTTTCCAATACGCAGTATGCATATTAATTTCCGGCCACAATGCACAGGTTTGACGCCTAACTATCACGGGGGACGTGGGGGGGGGGGGGCGCATCACTGTCACAGACAGGCCATATGATCATTTCTCACAAAATTAGCAAATTTTGAGAAATGTAAGTTCACAAATGCGAAACTGGTATTCTGCTAGAACTTCCGGAGCCATATATTAGAAAACTTTCATATGCCTTTAATAAGTATTCTTTATTTCCCAAATATTAGTAATATCCCGCTTGTCCCCACAGGTACCGACCCGTATTTCACCATATATCACCAAGCATGACTAGGCGATCAGGTATGCAGTTGGGGCGGGAACTTAATATGCATATCTCCTATTAGGGTGGCTATTCTACACATGCAGCTCAGTCGCGATAAGGGGCGCCTACGCCACTGTGTTTACAACAGCAAGGAGGTAGAATAAAACATTCTGAAGTCTGTTAGCGTTGACATCTTTGCCATCATGAACAGTGACTGTAGGGTATTTGTGCTTGGAGTATTTATCACATAGTATCAAACAGCATTAAAGTATAAAATCTAGTGCTTGAGGTACTTTTGTACTATTGTAGGTACTTATACTTTTGTTAACTTCTGCGTCAAGAGATTCATGGATTGAAATGTATTGATGCAGATAAAATAAACACACACGAACACACACACACACACGTGTATTAAAAGTTATGATCCAAAGGTTTCAAATTTGCCAAAAATTTAAGCTCTGTAAGCTTATTCTTGAACAAATGTACAGACTTTAAACAAGGAATGAAATGATATATGCCAATGCAAATATGAAAATAACTTTTTTTCAGGTATGTTCATAATTTATGAATTTTGGACAGAATTAATGTGGCCCTATATGACTGAAATCATTGAGGATTTTCTTGACCTGTTTTTGTTTTTTACTTATGAAAAATTAAACTTGATGTTCTCACAAATTGGGGTTCTTTCAAATGTTTGAAGCTTTATATACATGTACACACATATAACAAATTTGTATGTGTATATATATATATATACTCTTGAGACATTTTGATCGTCATATAGGCCTACTTATTTCTGGGTAAAAAATAAGGATTTTATTTAAGTTGTGAACAGTTATTTTGACGTTTGTATAGGCATATCAAGTTGCATACACATGTTGAAAATCTCAATGTTCAACAATTAACTCCCAAAGTTAAAATGACTTTCATTTTTTATATTTTCAGATCGTATCCTTTTCAAAAATATTTTCTTTTAAAATGTTTACATCAATACTTTTCAACCTATGGACCTCAAAAGGTAGTACATGTAGTTAACAAAAGACCTTGGCTGGTATGACATTATCTTTAAGTAATCCACAATGATGTTTAAGCTTCAGCAAAATCTAATTTAACAATTACACCAAGCTATTTCGTACTTATTTTGTTAAATTGGTAAATAGCTGAGCATCACAATTATTTTTAATTGCATGTGTAAAGACCATTCCTGACCCAGTAATTAAGCATTTGTGCATCCACAACACTTGGGTGTTCAGCTCATCAATATCTGCTTGTGATGTCATATCACAAATAACAAGAGTTCATTCCACCCATATGCATGTTAAACCAAGAGAAAATAAGTTCAGGGTCTTCAAGTTTAAGTTGGTTTCTTGTTATGCGCCCATGGTTTGTTTGAATACAGCACATGATGGAGTCAGTCTCCACATACACATATTCATATGGTGGGATCCCCACATCCTGGCTTAGATTCAAGAGAATGTGGTGATCTGGCCCATCAAAGCCATGAAACAAACCTTGATAAGGCCCCTCCTTGGCAGCCACTTGCCCATCCTATGGCTCCTGAAAGTACCCTTGTAATTCATTGTCAGAGGATGAGTACAGTTCATTTGATAATCCTGTGGAAGTAGGTCCCTCTTCAAACACTCAACCGGTCTGTTGGCTCGCCATCATAGTATCGTACATGTACATGTTTGTGGTAATAGACTGTGGGGTATGCACAGTGGCTCCGAGGGAAGTTGTGCAATGAGATAAGCACTGTAGGCCTATGCTTTATTCTGTCATGCTCGTGCAGATGTGCAGTTCACTTGTGTCTTTATTAGTGGGTTTCCCCACACTTTTGAGCCTTGTGCTCAAAATGGCGATATTGAGATTTGGCTTCACAAAGTTGTGAATCCCTTTAAGTGTTAAATCAGTATCAATGACTGACTGGGTCCATGTCAGTTGCTGAAGGGGTGGTCTTAGTTTGCACTACTATAGCAAGGTCATAAATCAAGTACATCCTGAAGGGTGTTAAATGTCAGGGACTTTTTAGTTCTGAGGGAGGGATATGTGTGTGACTGAGTCAGCGGGCAGCATTTAGGTACAAAAAACAATCCTCTGAGTATGTTATAGCAGTATTAACCCTTCCCCTTGAATTAAGACTGAGTCAACAACTTTTCTTGGCATGGTTTGGGCGCTACGTGCTCAAAGCCTTGCCAAAGAAAACGGTTGACCTGGAGCATGTGATCTAAATTGGTTGAAAACACTGAAGCAGGCAACATTTGACTGCAGCCAGTTTTGGCCGGTTTAATGGGGGAAGGGTTAATGTATTACTGGAAAGTAGGAATACAGTAAAACTTGTCTTGAAAGCTAGACCACCCCTATGGGTGACCAGGTGGTCTCTTAACCTTTAAAGTACTGATTTAATGCTGAGTCAACAGCTTTCCTGGGGACACTGTGCACAAAGTATCCAGAGGAAAGCTGCTATCTAAGACTACTTTTTGCTTTAGATTAGGCTTGCTAGTATTTGAATGAAAAGTATCTTCATGAGGAATTTGTATTTTTTAACCATTATATGTTGAAATGTAATGAGAATATGACTATAGCCCTGATTAGCACTTCAAGGGTTAAGACAGGTGGTCTCTCATAGGAGGTATAAATAAGGTGAAGAATACTTAGCAAATAAAGTATGCTTAAAACAGGTGGTCTCTCAATGGAGTAATCTCTCAATCATGGACCACTGTAAGTACTCTCAGATAGAGAGTAGGAAGTCAAACTCAATTGTGTGCACCTCTCCTGCTCCACTACATTTGTGAAGTATCTTTTCCAGGTTGATAGGCATTTTGCGTGTTAGTGACTGGATAATGCATTTAAAATGTTGACTATTGGATAATGCATTTAGTTACATGACGCTGCTTGTATTTGGGTCACTGCATTTTGAAACCCCATCACGGGGATTGGAGTAGCTGTGGATTAGGCTCTTCCTGGGTGGTAAACTCATTACCAGGAAATTAATCCAACCTAGCTTAGTGTAATTCACTGTTAAAAATTTGATGTACTTTTGTCCTGAGGCAGAATCTTTTCTCAATACTCAAATAATGATGTTGTCAGTCAGTTTCATAATGTGATGTGTGTGCATGGTACATGTACATTAGGAACACTTGTATGTATTACCTGCATGTGAAACAAATGTTAACACTCAACCATATTAAAATGAATTGTCAAGATTTTTTTTTTTTTTTTTTTTGTTGGAGGATGCCAGAGCTGTTCATGTTGTTGCCCACATGTATCAAAACCTGGAAGCAACATATTTTCCATAGTTATTGGATGAATCAAAACTTAAAGCTCAATCTGTACAAAAATAACAAATATTTTAGCCAAGTCTTTCTCCCCAAATATGTATAACTTCTTAACACAGTTACATTGACATTGTATTGGGTACCAGGCTGGTGCTGATGAGGCCACAACCAGCAGGTACCTTGCCTGCCAAGTCATGCTGCAGTATCCCTGGCAGCCAAGGCAGCATCTATGGAGCATACATTGCCTGCCAAGTCATGCTGCAGTATTCCTGGCAGCCAAGGCAGCATCTATGGAGCATACATTGCCTGCCAAGTCATGCTGCAGTATTCCTGGCAGCTAAGGCAGCATCTATGGAGCATACATTGTGTGCCAAGTCATGCTGCAGTATTCCTGGCAGCCAAGGCAGCATCTATGGAGCATACATTGCCTGCCAAGTCATGCTGCGTTATCTCTGGCAGCCAAGGCAGCATCTACATGTATGGAGCATAATGTGCTTGGTAAAGCAAAAAGCACTGATTGTAGATCAGACAAGTTGGTATTTGAACCAAAGCTCTTTGTATGAGGAAGTAATTGGATATAGAATTTCCATCATAAATCTCGCTTTAGGTAGAGATAATTAGTATGCATGGATTGTGTTAACACCCAAAAGACATTCAGATGTTAAAGCAATTTCATTCATCAGACTTGACAGTAGAATAATGGTTCACCAGTAGATCTGTTTGCAATACATTAATGTCTTAATATCAAGGTATTGTAGGGCTTCAGGATTTTGTTTTTATACATCATTGTTGCTTGTGAAAATGTTCTTATTCATTGACGTGGTGTTGTTTAAAGGCAGAATTATGAATGTACTTTTGTAAGTAATCTTCCACAAGAAATGGGATATATGGAGACAGCCTGTCATTGGCAAGCTCGCTGATTTACCTTATAATTAGGTGGCAGTTACTAAGTGGAGAGCAGAATTATGTCAGAATGGATTCACTTTACAAAGTCATCCCACTATTGAAACCAGAAGCTGGTATATTTCTGGCAGATTGGTAAGAATTCTAGGACAAAAAGATCCCTGTAAATGTCAAACCAAACTCACCAGACATAGCTTGTGTATTGGTGTGCTAATAACATATTCTGTCTCGATGTTAGACTAGGCTTCATTCATACTTCGCACAAATTGAGATGTAAGTAGATAAAGAAACTTGAACTTTATCACAATGTGACAGCAGTTGGACTTCTTTGATATTTATAGATACTCACTTTATTTTCTCAGAGTAGCCGTACATCAAGTTGTACAAAAGTTGCCTTGCAAAGGGCCTTGCAAGCATGTGACACCCTTATACAAATCAATAAATATGTGAATAATTAAAATATAAATAAATTGTACGTTTCCTATGACATTACGTACGGAAACGTGATGCATTTCTGGCTACCTGTATTTTCAGTTCCTTTTGAGCCCAGAGAAGGGCGAAACTTGTCGAACTAATATGTCATACTTTCTACTGAAAAAAAACACTTTTAGTTCAGGCTCCCAAGCCATCAGGCCCTTGCCTGGTTTTTATGTATAAATACATTGTACATTTACACTGTATTTCTTACATTGTTGGACATAAATGTAGTAAAAGAGCAACATTTTAGGAGAAAGAAGGTAAAATGGCAGACAGGATTAAAGTTAAAAAAAAGGAAGCATATTGATCTGTCCGTGGAGTGGGAATTCAGAGCCAGAATGTGGGCACTGATAGAGATTGACATGACATGCAGGATCTACGGGGGATCCTGTTTCTTACACGTTTTCTGACTAAATTGAATTGAACGTAATAGGAAATGATTTGATTCACATTGACAGCTTTCTTTGTTTTATCAGTTAGTCATTAAATGCAAAGTTGCTGAAGATGCCTGCATGGGCCTGGTATGACTGGTCATTGCTGCAAGTTTGGCAGAGAGAATCACCAACTATGGCGCCACTACTGAAATATCTTGGCTTGAAAATGGAAGCAGACATGACAGACAGTATAATACTGAAGCAACAAAATAAAAAGACTGTTAAAAAAGCGATGTGTATCCTTCTAAATGATACACTGTACATGGATCACAGCACCCATGTATCACTCAAAATGATACACCTCACTCTTTATGGTCCGTATTTTAATTTCATTATCTCAGAACATCTGAAGTCATCACCACTTTCTAGTGAAATAGGAGACTGAGCCGAGTTTTGTATGGTGCAGACATCTGAAGTTATCACTTTCTAGTGAAATAGGAGAGTGAGCCAAGTTTTGTACAGTTCAGATATCTGATGTCAACACCACAATCTAATGAAATAGGAGACTGGGCCGAGTTTTGTATGGTTCAGGTGGAAAGCTGTACGTGTTATCCTGGCTCGTCTGGAGAGCTAACTGCAGACAAACTGCTGACAGTCCCCAAGGTAGCTTTAGATGGGAAGTAATGGAAGTAATAATGATAAAGTATGGTCAGCTGAATTGCCTGCATCACAGACCAACTGTCTGATCCTGTCAACTCAGGGTAAAGAAAACATGGATCTTAAGCCTCTTTTGACAGCAAGTGTATGCCAATTAGCATATTCCCTGCATGTACTTGTGTGCAGAGAAACAGGGGAGAGACGATCCTCCTTTGAGAAATGCAATCAGGGACTTCACAATAAACGTAATTAATCCATTGCACAAGCAATATATAGAAATTCCTGGCATGTTTGTTCCAGTTTTAATTTTGACTGTAGGAACATAACAGCATGATGTATATGGTGATTTCGTGGCAGTGTGCTGTGGAACAGTGTGTGTAGCCATGAGTGAAGCCAATGATCGTATGCTGTGCTATCAACAATGCTGTGTACTCCTGACTATCTTCCCCTATCTGCAGCCAGCTGCCAGCAGGCTGCCAAACATAATGCGCACCTTCTTAAGAATTGATGCGTCAGAAATACATTAAACACAAGTAATGCTGTACCTTTTAAGAATTTATGCATCATTAATGGGGGAGGGGATTTAAATACAATTCCCACGTCCATATGTGTGCTTATACATGCTACAGTTTATCAAATTTAAATAATATAAAATGATGTTAACTCTTTTAGTGCCAAATTTTGGACTGAGTCAACAGCTTTTCTTGGTGTACATTGGTATGCACCCAATGCATGCTGAGAACAGCTGTTGACCTGGGATATCTTCTCTGGAACTATAGGCATACTGGTACTTGAATGAAAGGTCTTTTTATGAGGAATGCGAATCTTGGATCCTAATGATAATTCAGACTAGTCTGACTTAAGTAGATCAACTTCGGTCGTGATTATTACTGAAAGAGTTATATATATTTAGGAAATAAGTACCACTAAAATTAAGCATTCTAAGATGCACTGCTGTATAGTCCATGGTCTACTCCAGAGACCAGGTTTTTGAGGTCCACATGTTCTCTATCTGCCAAGAGATGTACACCTAGTTCAAGGGTAATTTGTATGATTTGCTTATTTTCTGGACAGAATGAACTATCATATGAGTGTTTTACCACTTCTAAAAAAATTTTCACAAATGTTTGAAGTCAGGAATAACGGGAATAAGGTAAATTTATATAGTTATGGACATTTTTTTATGACTTCAACAAAATGAATGAGTGAAAATTTGCTGTTAATTAAGATTGGTGTGCAGAGTCTTCCAGCTCAAAATCAATACAGATTTCCGCCAAGATACTCCTTGCAGCTGAATAATCACTCCTTCGTGTGACCACAAGCATTAGTTTTTTTGGAGGAGAGAAATCCCATTAAGTTGGCAAAGAGACTGCTGAGGCAGGCCTTGGAATAAGGTGTTTGCAGTGTAATGGCCTGGGCTGAAAGTCACTTGGTTTGACATCCTTATGGTGGCAATAGATGCGTGTGGCACCTGGACGGACTGTGAAGCTGGATCAAGCCGAGCACTGCGTCGATTTGAGGGTCAGATAGGTCATGACCAAATGCTTCATGATGAAGTCTCTTTCTCTTCATTTTTTCCGGCATCCTTCAGCAGCATGAAATGAGTATCAATTGGTGTGAGATGAAGATTTAGCAAAAGCAGCTGGTAGTGTGGTTAACGATGTTTCGCCAATAATCTTCACTTTTATTTACTAATATAGGAACGTAACTCTTCAAAACTTTTTTGTTTTTGTTTTATTTTAATTTTTTTTTTTTTGCAAAAATGGTCCAATCTTAATTTTCTGGTAAATTACAAATACAGTGGCCATCTCTTTATAGCTGAGAATAAGTGGCCACACACAACAGGTGACCCCTCACTGCAGGTACTTTCACAAAGGACTTGAGTTCTGTGTTCCCAAAGCAATCACAGTAGCCAGGAAGAGCAGGTATCAATTATAACTATGTAGTACATGTATGTACGTGACCACTCGTGACAGTGGCCACACACTGCCGGTACATGTATGTACGTGACCACTTGTGACAGTGGCCACACACTGCCTGTGCTCAGTATCAGTGTATTATAACTAAAGTACAAGGACATGTAACAAAGAATGTTTTTGAGACCATTATACTACTACAGTAGTCCCTCTCTTGAGAGACTATCCCTAGTGCCACCCAACAGGTGGTCACATAAAGCAGATGGTCTCCAAAAGGAGGTTTGACTCTTGCACCACCTGCCATACAATTAACCATTACTTTGAATTCCCATCCATAATTTAGATTCAAACATGATTGACGTACACTTATTGGACCCCATTCCACCTTGCAGTCATGTGTTTACTCAACTGAAATGGGAAATTTCTGGATGGATAGGTGGTCTTTTCGGGTCATTTTGGGTGGTCTTTGGCCAGGTTTTGCAGATGGTCTCCCAAAAGAGACAAATTATCATTAGAAGATGCATTTGTGCAGTAAAAATGGTTATAATAGACAGGTGGTCTCCCTAAAGAGGGGACTTTGAGATGAGGGACTACTATATATAGTATATATATAGTATGTAGTGCATGTATGCAAGAGACTGTGCTTTAAAGACACTTGATTTGACTGACTTTTTATTAATTCTTAGCAGGTACTACTCGCTCGGTGGATAGTCTATTAGGCTATATGTATGCTGTCCTTGTGTTTATGTGAAAACTTGCATTACAATTCTTCTCTTTTTTTTTTTGTTTCAGTGCTGACCAACTGTCAGAACAAGAAGTTGAAGTGAGTACTTGATCTTCTCTTTTACAACTATTAATAACCTTGGAATATTTGAATCACCAGGGAGGACTACTGGTCAAGGGGGATCATCTGACATTTGCAGTAACTGATTGAGCAGGCCAGAGATGTGAGATGGCCTCTCATGACCAGTGATTCAAATATGCTGACATTTTCACTCTGTTGGAGAGCTGCCATGAGCAGTGTTTCTGGTTGGAGCAGTAGGACTTTAATTTTGCAAGCAGCCATGGCAGTTGACAGTTTCCAGTGCAGAAGCACTCAGTCCCAGCAAGAACCACACGCAAACAATTGTACATTTGTGTATTTATCCAGTGATACAAATTAAAGCATTTAGGATGAATTATTCATACTATTGTTGAAACAACCAGATA
>OZ026614.1:15891556-16029056 GCA_964020975.1 Hermodice carunculata
CACCATTGTGGCATGAAGATCAAATTCTGCACAGCACTAAGGACTTTCCTGTTATTTGTTTTGTCAGATTTAATGCCAGTCTAGATGTTTCATGATGTATTTCCAAAGCATTTCACACCTGCAAAGTATTACACACAGAGGTAGAGTAGTTCACACTGAGGTCTATGTAAGATAGTTCACACTGAGGTATGTGTAAAATAGTTCACACTGAGGTCTATGCAAAGGAGTTCACACTGAGGTCCATGTAAAGTAGTTCAAACTGGGGTCTGTAAAGCAGCGTACAATGAGGTCTTGGAAATTGGGTCACACAGAGGTCTGTGCAAAGCACTTTGTTTTAATATGCCAGCAGAACATGCTACCATCTCTGCAAAGTAGTCCACACTGAAGTCAATTTAAAGTACTTTACACCGAAAGCCCATGTAAACTAGTTCACACTGATGCTTATATGTGAAGCAATGTAGTCTATGTAAGATAGTCCACACTGCTAATCATGCAGAAAGTAGTTCACACTAGTGTATGTAAATTAGTTCACATTGATATCTGTAAAGCTGTTCATTATTTGGTCTATGCCAAGTAGTTCACAATGAGGTTTGTACAGAGGAGTTTACATTGATATCTGCAAAGCAGTTCACAGTTAGGTGTATGCAAAGTGGTTGAAACTTTTGTCTGCAAAGCAGTTCACAAGGAGATATTCTATAAAGTACGTGGAGGTCACAGTGAGCCCCTTACAACATGATTCATGTGGTGTATGCAATTAGTCGCACTCACTTAAGGTGTCTGCCAACCTTTTCCCTCAAGGTGTATGCAAAGTACGTGTAGTTCACTACAGAGCTTTGCTTTATTGCTCCACAGAATTCGCCACCCTGGTTTTCAATTGACAACTTAAGCTTCAATTCAGTTATAACTTTTGTATTTTGCATGCAGCAGCAACCAGCATCCGTCTATTTTATTGCAAAAAACGTCCATATATCATATATCATCTGCTGCCTTGACAGTGAACTCATTCCATACCAGTCCCTGATTTTTCCACATATTTACCTAGATTTAAGACGACAATTGTATATGTAAATTCTTCATGAAAAAAGCTTCCATTCAAGTACCAACATGCCTATAGTCTTAAGTCAGTGGTTCTGGCACTGCCTGGCAAGTCAGGCTGCAGCTGACGCTAGGGCAGCTGCAGCATGACTTGACAGGCAGTACCAAAACCGCTGACCAAGGCCTGTGACCATAGTATGGAATGAGTTAAAGGCTTTTTATTCAGCATAAACCAATAACATAAGCTGTCATGCTGTGGATGGAAACTGTTTTATCTCTGATGGTGTGTTAACAATAACAGTGAATTGGTTCCTGCATTCCTGTTTTAATCCTTGTTATCCATGGGCAATTGTGTGGATTTAAATTTTATTGTAGTTGGCTTCCATGTAAGGCCAGATATGTATATGATGTATGTTAATTGCATTTTTTCATCAGACCAATAAGCATAAAGTTCAAGTTTGTGGAGGTGAATTCTCATTGCTGCAGTAAGGAGCCGTTACATCTGCTACATTCCGTAATGTAAGCTTTCTTGGCCGTTAAGCAGGTATTACTTTTGAGATCAACTCTTAAGGTTCAGCAGCTTACACAAAGCAATCTAACTATGATGAATAGAACTTGCACTGTGTAAAAAAAATGTCTCTGTATAATGCCAGCTGCAGAATACAGCACTAGCTGGCCGTTTCTTGATTGTATGATTCATGAGTGCCCTGGCTGAAACAGCGCTCTTGGAAAACATAGCTAATGGTCGTCACTCACTCACCAAGCACAATTGTTGTCTGTAAATTTTCTCTTGTGTAATTTGTATATTTTATTGAAGAAAATGATCAGGGAGCAAGCAAAACCTATAAACATATAAACCCTACTCATGCAACTGCTCTTTGACCCTTGTTGGATGACTTAGGACTGAGTTGACAGCTTTCTTTGGTACAAATGCACCTAACTCATGCCGAGGAGAGCTGGTAACCTGAGGCATGGTAGCCTCGAAGGTCTTATCTGGATTTCTCATTCTGAATATTTTAAAAAAGCAATAGATTCAAGTCAAAAAAAAAAAAAAAGAGAGAGAGGGAAAAAAAAGATGAAGCAGACAAGCCTTTGTATGTGGGTGCTTGAGAGCAGCTCGAGTGGGAAAGGGTTAATCACAACTATAGTCACTCAATAAAGATATCCATGTACAAACACTGGTCAAGTATGTGTTTGTAGGCAGTGTCATAATTTAAAGCCCCCTCACTCAAGGCCTCAATCACTCAATATGTATACTCAACAAATATATTTACACAAGCCTTTTAGTCTAAACAGGTGGATTTGAGATCACTTGACACTGTGTCTATATACAAGTAATCATTGGAGGAAAAAATATAATATAATGGGTTTGCAGTCAATTGTGAAATCACACCCTCCAGAGAGAAAACTGAACATTTCTAACTCAGATCTTTATCAAATCTCATACTAACCATCCTGTCCTGATATGAAAGCAGTTTTGTACTTCTAAATACCTGCATATAAACCATCACACAAAAAACACTCCCACTAAACACACATGTATTGTGACTGAGCACAGTCCATTTGAAAATGGCCTTTGTGTACATGTTGTTTTCTTCACTTTGATTGTTTAATTTTTAGTTTTCAATCCATTTGTTAAACTAAACACACTGCACTCTGTCCCACAAATATGTTGTAGATCTTAAACCATTGTAAATATTTCTTAAAAAATACATCGGTTTGTGTGTTTATTTACCTATGCTTATAGTCCAGATTTGGTAATTCTAGAGCATGAGGTTTTCCCATGCATTTGTGTAACAGAGTTTAAGCTTGTTTTCATCATTGTACATGTCAATACCAGTTAATTTTTGGTGAAAATTTTAAACATACAGTTGCCTGCAAAGCGGACCCAAGCTCTGTGTTATGTCTAGAGATAACACAGAACTTGGGCTGCTTTGGAGGCAAATACATGCAATAACAATTAAGATTTAAGTGGACTCTTCCATCTGTCTGTAAACATCCAAAACTTGAAGAAACAGAGCAAAACTGCACAAATCAGACCATAATAGCAAGATATATAAAGTCAAAATTTGTGGTCATGATATTAACTCTTTCATTGCCAATCATGTCTAAAATCAATCTGCTTAAGTCATACAAGTCTGAATTATCATTAGAATCACAGATTCGTAATCCTCCTGAAAGACCTTTCATTCAAATACCAGTATGCTTATAGTTCCAGAGAGAATACCCCAGGTCAACCATTTTTTCTGGGCACAATGCACCCAATGCGCACCAAGAAAAGTTGTTGACCAAGTCCAAAAAATGGCACTGAGAGGGTTAAATTGTATTGAGAAGGGATTTGGTCAGTGTGGAAGAATATGGACAACAGTGGCTGTAAAGACTTCACTTAGTTGGACAGCTTTGCATGTATAACCAGAAAATATGGGATCTGTTGTTGAAGATTATACAGCCCTTGAAGACCTATGTTTGATGACCTCTTTCACATTTATGCTTTGACACACGAAAAACGATTGTCATAAGATTCAGCCATCTGTATGTCTAAGGTGGCAAATGTAACCCACGTGCACCATTGAAGAGTATCTACTATCACATAAAAGGATGACAACAGGAAGAAGGTTATTTGCTAATCAATACTGCCAGTGGCACTGCCTGACTTGCATAATATTGTTGCTATCATTGCCATGTGTGCACAGCAACGTCCTGGCTCTGTATGGATCCAGGTGGTGCCTTTGGAGGCTCTCCCAGAAGTTGTTAGTCAGTATATGAGACCATTATTCAACAATGCTGGTTCAGTTGCCATGCATTGTGACAGACATTGCCATACAACATACAAACTGTTGTTGAAATGCCACTCTGTTCAGTAAAAAATGCTGATTTATAAGTAATCTGTTCAGTGTGGATGATAGAAGAGTTTTGTTTAGTTCAGTAGACCATCAAATGCCCAGTAAATGCTTGATTGCTATGCAGTAAAGAGTTAAGCTTGCATGTTGTCCTTATGCTTGTAGAAATACATTTCCCTGCAGCTGACCAGTTGTCCTGCACTGAATAGTACAAATCTTGTCATTGAAGCACTCATAACAGTTGCTACCCATTGGAACAGACATTGTCCTGGAAGCGCATGAGATTACCATCAATAGAGCAGACATTGTTCTTGAAGCACACATAGGGCTGCCATCAATAGAGCAGACATTGTTCTTGAAGCATACATAGGGCTGCCATCAATAGAGCAGACATTGCCCTTGAAGCATGCATAGGACTGCCATTAATAGAGCATTGTTCTTGAAGCATACATAGGGCTGCCATCAATAGAGCAGACATTGTCCTTGAAGCATGCATAGGACTGCCATTAATAGAGCATTGTTATTGAAGCATACATAGGGCTGCCATCAATAGAGCAGACATTGTCCTTGAAGCATGCATAGGACTGCCATTAATAGAGCATTGTTCTTGAAGCATACATAGGGCTGCCATCAATAGAGCAGACATTGCCCTTGAAGCATGCATAGGACTGCCATTAATAGAGCATTGTTCTTGAAGCATACATAGGGCTGCCATCAATAGAGCAGACATTGCCCTTGAAGCACACATAGGGCTGCCATCCATGGAACAGACCTTGTCCTGGAAACACACACAGGTTGCTACCAATGGAGCAGACCTTATCTTGGAAATAATCAAGAATAGTCACTGGCATTGTACTGGAAGCAATGGTGCAATTGCCAGTCAGCAGAACCTATATTGTCCTGAAGTAGTCACAACTAAATACCAAATTGTGCTGAAACAGATATTCTCCAGAAGCAGCCTAATTAAGTAAATTCCCATTTGCTGGAGCAGATGTCTCTTTTAAACATTCATGGACTGAACGCGGCTAAGTTGAGCAGAACAATACAGACTGACTTACTGGAGCAGAATGTGTCCTTGCAACGATTAAGCTTGGTGGTCAGGTTGTCATTACACCTAGATGCTGTGCACACACCTTAAGTCATAGGTCAGTATGGCTGATCATTGCCCTCAAGAACTAAGAGAGTAACTGTTCCATCAGTAAGTCATTACCTACAAGTATTCCTAGACATGAGAGTCATTAAGATCAACAGGCAATCCCAGGAAGCACGCCAAGCATTGCTCACATTATCATGACATTGTGGAGCCACGCTTTTCTTGTTAGCGCCCAATGCATGCTAGACATCCGACATCCAACATCCAAATTGACTTTGCAGACATCTCAGGCACAAACCAAGAAGAGATACAAAGTTGGACAAATGTCTTTGTATCTTGAAGCTGTGACACATCAATAGCATAGTATTGAAACATGGGTGGTTGATTGTATGATAAAGTTATTCAGCAAATCTCTACTGTGATGCTCTATCATAATGTCGGTGGTATGGTCCACCATTTAGACCATGTGAAAGCAAAAGTGCCATATAAGAAGAAGACTTTAAACATAAACCTGTAGCAGTATAAGGACCCCTTACAAACCCACCCAAAATACAGCAGAATTGTGGCCTTATAAGAGGGGTGGCCTATCTTGGGAGGGGGGCAGGAATAAATTAAAATACTATAACTGCTGCACAGAGAAGTGGCCTTTCTAGAGGGGGTGGCCTATCTTGGGAGGGGGGCAGGAATAAATGAAATACTATCACTGTGGCACAGAGAAGTGGCCTTTCTAGAGGCGATGGCCTCTTCTTCAGAGGACTTTACAAGACTGAAACTACTGTAATGGGAGGAGTACTTCAATGGGAGCTAAGGGATCCATTCTGTGACATCACCTTGTTATGAGCAATGCTTTGAGGAGGAAGCACTGTAAGTTTAAAGCATATGCAGACTGAGAGGATGCTGTGCAATAATTCTTCATCAATATGTTGCTTGTTATATTCACCATGTACAAATATGCATCATGCGTTTGCACTCTACAGCAATATTGTAAGCAAACCTTGGCATATGCAATGGCTTATACTGCTGTAACCCTTTCTTCAAAAATGAAAAATATGGGGATGGGGAGAGCTCAGATTGGAGCACATCCCACTGGAGATCCAGGGGTCCCTGGTTCAAGGTTCAGGCTCTGGTTTCAGTGGTCTGTGGTTTGTGTTGCCTTCCTTCCCTGCCAGTCTTGAACTATTGGTGGATCAAAGGCTGTTCTGTGTATTGCCATGATTTGTAACAGCCCATACAAAACACTCTGTCTCGTGTTTCAAGAAGACCAGGTTAGTTTGTGTCGATAATGGATTTTTATTGTGTGTGCATATGGAGTGCTGAAGTCAGGAGCAATAGGCTTTTTAGGTGTACTCTAATAAACCACACTGCCACACGACATTATCAGAAAGGGAGTACCTCTGTATCCTACAGCCAATAACCATCAATCAAATAGAAAATGAAAAAATAAAAGCAAATGAAACAGCCTTTTAATTTTATTTGTAAATATCTAAACTTGAACAATAACATTTATTTGAGAAATCCTTCAGTCTGTTATGAAACCTCAGCAAATTCAGATGACAGTCACTCATTCAAATATTGACATTTTAAAAAATTAAAACATCCAGCCATAAGGTAAAAAATGTGTTTGATCAAGACTTGAATCTACTGGGCAGGTTTTGCAGAAAGTCTATTAAATCTTTCATTAATAAAGTGTGCACACACATGACATGTCAGAAACTGCTTGCAAAATTGTTTCATCTATCATGCGTAAGCCTGAAGGTTGAAGAAACAAAAAAAGCTGTTTGATGAACTCTTTATAGAATAGAAATGTCAATGTTCTACCAATTGAATACAAATAGCAAAGATATTGATGTTGCACAGAGTTGGGAACCAGTGAAAATCATGCAGTCGAGCACAGTACTGTTGTATTTGCTATGACAGACCAAGTTTCGTGCCAGACAGACATGGCCATATGTAGTGTTGTCTTTCTTGCCTGGCAAAATTGCCAAAGAAATGATGTTGTGCCTTGAAAGGGTGGTTATGTTCTGTATGAAGTGAGACTTGATGAAGGTTTTGTGTAGGGTAAGCATTTTGCACCTTACCCATGCTGGGGAGAGCACTTCCCTGGGCCATATACTGTCAGTATGGGCCAAATCTACAATTCTGCTCTGAAATATTTTCTGTCAAAAAGGAATTAAAACCTGAGAAACCCAACATCAGTATATCAGCATGCAGCTTTTTCCTGTCCGAAATTATTAGTGAGTGTTTGATTTAAAAAATAATGTCTGATTCTTTTTTGTCATTAAATATATACTTCCAGTCAACAGTTTTCCTAAGCACTCTCTGGGTGTATTATAGGCCCACTGAAGAAAGCTCTTGACTCAGTCTTCTTACAGTTAAAACATTGTGGTCTCCCTGAAGAAAGCTCTTGACTTAGTATTCTTAGGGTGAAGTAAAAACATTACAAGTCCAATGAAGAAAGCTCTTGACAGTGCTTTTAGGATGTAGAAACATTATGGGCCCTCTGAAGAAAGGTCTTGATTCAGTGTGCTAAGGGCTAAGTAAAAAGACCTTAATTTACATGTGAGTGCTATTTTGGGATTTGAACGGAGGGGATTGAAAAGCCAGCCAGTCTGTCACAACAGGTGGTCCGTAGTGCGGTGGCGGCAGTACGTACCACTGTAATGTAACAGCAGGCACACCTTGATCAGTTTTACACAAGCTTATTGGTAGATATGAGGGGCAGGCGTCTCACTTGATCCTTTCATTAAGGCAGAATTGATTTATATGATCCTTCAATTATGGCTGTGTGAGACAGACCTTGAGAGTCTGGGGCTGCACTGTGTGCCTCATGACCAGAAGTATGTACACTTGTGTGTATGTATATATATATATATATATATATATATATATATATATATATATATATATATATATATATATATATATATATATATATATATGTCCCAAGCCAATGACACGAAGCTTTAACCACAAAACGACCAGTACAGAGAACAATCTGGCTGTGCAGGGTGCTGAGAGGTGAATCATAAAAGCATTGAAATCTCAGTTTAAGAGGCAAAGTCAAGTTATTGAAAGACTTTAGGTACATAGAGAGCCTTTTAAACAAGTTCATCTACACTTAATTCATATTAAATACTTCCTCGCCCCCCCCCCAAAAATCTTATCATTTGCTACTTATATTCATCACATGTACAGTGTACCATTACTGTCTTTTTTTGCTTGTGTGGAAATACCTCCAGGGACAAATTCACATTGTCAGCACACCTACATGTACTTGTGGATATACAAACTGTTGTTATAGTTGAAGAGAGCACATAACCAGCACTTAATGTAGTAATGTCAACATAGACCAGCAAATCCAAATTTCAAGCATTTGAAGCACAGTTAAACTAACAATGCATATAAGTACTACAGTCCATGTCAACAAATCATTTTGTTTTCCAGAAGGGCCACAACCTTTAAGATATTCTCACCCATGTTAATTAATAAAAGCAAATGAAACAGCCCTTTAATTTGATTTGTAAATATCTAAACTTGAACAATAACATTTATTTGGGAAATGATCATGCTTTTTCAGATTAATTAGTGTGAGTAAACCTTAGGGAATAGAGCAGTGATCGTATCTATACTCAAGTTGCCCTTTGATGCGATGCTGGTAAGACTGGTAGAATTATTAAAGAAGTTAACCAACAGGAAGCCAATTGCTTTAATACTGCATCGGTGGGGACCTCTAGACCTTACTTTGTTCAACAGGTGGTGCTGCCATTTTTTTTCTTTCTTTCTTTCTTTGTTTTTTTTTTGCTAATTTTTAGCTCTGCTGACCATAGGTTGCAGAGCTTATGCGATCACCCACGTCTGTCTGTTGTCCTTCTGTCTGTAAACTTTTGCTTCTGAGTGCAATACAGTCGACAGTTTTCAAGATAATGGGATATAACTTTTAGGACTTATAAAGTGTGTGAAAATCTAGGCCAAGTTTCATATCTATGGGTCAAAATGTGAAAATCTTGTGACCACTCTAGCATCCTTAATGTTTGATAGATGTTCATGAACTTTAGTTAGATTGTGGAGGAGGTCAAAGTCTCACTTGTGTATGATACTAGTGGAACCACCTATAACTTGACAGAAATTGAGCCAAACTGGGTTGAAAAATGTAAAATTCCATATCTCATCAAAAAATAATTGAGTTGGACATTTCAAATTTATGAAAAATATATAGATCATGTCCAATGCTAATATGTTATGTAATGTCAGTGATATTGACCTATTTTTGTTAGTTCACCAGTCCTGTACAGTTGAAAGGGGATTTTATAATGACAGGGTGTAGCTTTGAAATCAGTGGCAGAGAATTAAGCCTCCAGGTCAAAATTCCACTAGAGTAAATTGTGCATAAACTGTATTTGTAGACCTGTGTTTTGGTCACTGTGACCCAATGATTATCAAATTTGGTGCTTGTTGATGTCTATTTTTTTTTTCAATAACTCAGAAAGTTATTGCGTGATTTGAACAAACAGACCATGTATGGAAAGCTGGAACCAGGGTGACCTTTGGAACACTGACTATTTTTCAATCTGACTTGAAGGTCAATGTCAAATGACCAGTTGGAATATAGGGATCACAATATGAAAATATTGTAAATGCTGTGCACCCCACAGATTATGAGTTGGGCCCATATTACTTTTAGGACCTGTTAAGTAAGTTGACCCAACTCCCAATGTCACAGAGCCTTCTTAGTGAATTTTGGTTTTCATATAACTCCATTTTTTTTTTGCTGAGGGCTTTTATATTGCTTGTCCTACATAAGGTCTCAGACAAGTTTGAAGATGGGTAACCTTGACCTAATTTCAAAGGTCACAGAGCTTTTTTAGTGAATTTGGTTTCATGCAATAAGTCCAAAAGTTTTTCGATTATGCCTTTCATATTGCACATGCTTATAGTCCTGAATAAAGTCTCAAAGGAGTTTAAATATGAGTGAACTTGACCCAATTCTCAAGGCCACAGAACCATTTTATTGAATTTGGTTTTCACACGATAAGTTAAAAAGTTTTTAACATAGACCTTTCTTATTGCACATGGTTTTAATCCTACATAAGGTCTGAGATAAATTTGAAGATGGATCACCTTGACCCAAATCCCAAGGTCACAGAGGGGGGGCATAGGTCTAGCAATCTCTGATTGTGTTTTAATTGAATTAGATATACCAATTATATAGGGCATATAGGTCTTGTCCAGTGTGAATAGTGATGTAGTAATATGAGTGACCTTGACCTTTTTCGAAGGTAAGTTAGCACTTAAGAAAAGGACATTTAGTTCAATATCTTGATAAAGAACAAGAGGTTTGATATTGTATAGTGTAGGTGACTTGATAAATTTCTCAGGGTCATCCAAGGAATGCTTTTCAGGAAATGGTCTTTTGGTGATGGTCATCACATTTTATGTCAGCAGAGCATTAGACCCAAGGGCCTCCTGTTAAAGATTTTTGTATTTTTGCTTTTCTTGACTTACTCTCCCAAACTGAAAGTTGGATCCTTTTCAGACTTATTGGGAATGTAAGTGGACTTAATGTCCACCAAATTTGTTCACAACTTGATGGTGCTGCTATTTTCTGATCTTTTGACAAATTATGAAAATTTAGGAAAATTTGGTAAGGGGATATGTTCATGTTAGCAACAGTATTGATGGTCTTCACAGGACTGTCACAGTCCTCTTGTTATCAATTTTGATGTTCAGTTACAAGTTTATTTGGGAAAATAAACAGTTGCAAGCCAAGAAAAACAATCGTTTTTCTTATACATGTTTTCTTTAGATTCTGGGAGGGTTTGGTTTTTTGTTTTCACAGCGAGTGAATGTCAGATTTCTGCTGAATTTTGTGGATGAAAGTGGACTCATTGGACGTACCATACTATGATTACAGGTTTTGAGTCAGTACTGTGCAGTGGCAGAGAGCAGGGATGTGTACACCAAGATACAGCACCACATTGAGGTGCTGGAACAATCCACAGTGAGAGTATCCAGCAGAGCGGAGCTGCATGGAGCCGTGCAACAGGTCTGTATCTCTTCCTGACACTTCCGTTGTTGTAAAACACATTTTCTACAAAACAAATGTACTGTCAAAATGTACAATCTTGATTTCAGTCTGCATTTTTCTCCCTTCTTTAGCTTTCCCTGCCCTCCTCCTCCTCCTCCTCCTCCTCCTCCTCCTCCTCCTCCTCCTCCTCCTCCTCCTCCTCCTCCTTTAAAAAATAGACTTTATTATGTAATATATGGTGACTTTAGACAGCGTTGCTGCCTGATCAAGGCATAATATTGCTGATTAATGTTTCACAGACCTTGTGATCACCAGGTTATAGCTTCTCAAGCTAGATGATCTGATAGGAATGAGATACAAGTTGCTTGCCAAGTATCCTGACAAGTTTGTCAACACTGTAGTATGTCATGATTAGGACCACAGTCCATACTTTATTAAAGACAATGACTTGGCCATGCCATATCAATGTGATTACTTCCTGTATCAAAATTGTCATATCAATGTGATTACTTCCTGTATCAAAATTATCAGGAGCTGCAGTGGAACCAATATTTTCATTCAAATTTAAACTTGAATTACCTGCTTTCTGAAATATTCAATATTTAGTCAACTTTAAATTTGATAACAGTGATCATATGGAAACATCATCCCAGAGCATGACGGAGGTAAAATGTGTACTGAAGCAACAGGAGTGGGGGTGAAATGGTAGTCAGCATTGCAATGTACTATTTACAGTCACTTTTATGAGATAGTGAGCGACAGTCAAACTTTTGATCTCTGTTACATTTTGTTTTATGAGTAAAGCAAGAAAAAAGGTTAGGATTGGAATAATAACCAGTTTGGGTTTGACAGTATTAATCTTGTGTAGTTATTTACTTGCTTGTTTGTTTGTTTGTTTGTGGATGGATGGATGGATGGCAGCGGAAATTGATTTGTACCTGTATTTTAGGAGATAACTCTTGACATACCTCCATCTTGATATAAAATTCATCAAATGTGTCTTGCTCACTCAAGAATGCTGACAATGTTTGTTTGATTTGTTACTCTGTGGTCATCACAGAATAAGATCTGCCTGTACTAAACCTCTTGAGTTTTATTATCATGTGCTGGAAACTGCTTCAACAACTTCAATGCCCATGGCTGGAATGGCTAAGGGCATGCATTGTCAGTAGAAATTCAAAAAGGTGTCTCATTTTGTGTTGTGAGGCAATCAGCAAGATTGATGATTATGTACCATGGGCATTGAAAAATTTATGTCGTGTGGAACACTTGCTTAGCTGATGGCATAAGGAAAAAAAAAAACACTGAGGGAAATCAGATGCAAGCAGCATCAGTTAGAAGACTGTGTGGAGATAGTAGAATTAGTGTCGTGTTGTCCTCTCCGACACCATTTAGGATACATTCATCAATCACCACACTGTTAATAATTGATCCCAGTTCATGTCAAGTTTTGGTTGCTTGACATCCATTTCCATATGGACTAACTTTAGCAGTGGGTGGAAGCGTGGAACCAGCATGCAGGTAGATGGTGCCTGACTGTCTTTTGGAAGCCCATCGGACTGTATTTTGGAAGCCCTAGTGGCTCTTAAGGTCACACACATAGATGTACTTTGGGAAGCATATCATATGGATGCCTGGAAGAGCACAAACATGTGGAACCAAATAAATTTGGTTATACAGTTTGTCTGACTATTGCATGTAGGCCAACTGATGTATGGGGGTCAATAAGGACACTTAGAGCCATAGGACAATATCTAACTGCTGTGGGGGGGTCAATAAGGACACTAAGAGCCATATATTGGACAGTGTCTGACTGCTGTATGGGGGTCAATAAGGACACTTAGAGCCATAGGACAATGTCTTACTGCTGTAGGGGGGTCAATAAGGACACTTAAAGCCATAGGACAATGTCTAACTGCTGTACAGGGGTCAGTAAGGACACTTAGAGCCATATATTGGGCAGTGTCTGACTGCTGTGGCAATATCTAAGTGCTGGATGTATGTAGGTCCATGGGGACTTTTAGAGCCATGTGTTGGGCAATATCTAAGTGCTGGATGTATGTGGGCCCATGGGGACTTTTAGAGCCATGTGTTGGGCAATATCTAAGTGCTGGATGTATGTGGGCCCATGGAGACTTTTAGAGCCATGTGTTGGGCAATATCTAAGTGTGCCCACATGGGACATTTAAGGCAAACATTGGTCAAGATCTAAATACAGAATAGGGGTCCATAAGAGCACATATACACCATGAATTGGACAATGTCTTACTGCTGTATGGAACCCACAGGCACACACAGTCATGCAGGGGGCAATGTGTGACTCTTGTTTTATGAAGTGCATGCTCGTTAGCCCATGCCTGTAAATGAGACAATGCCCAGTTGCAGTAGGCCAACCAAAGGAACCAATAATTGCCATATTTTGCTGTGCACATAGTCCTACAGGAACATTTCAAAACATATGTGTACATGTATACATGCAGGACAGGCCCAGCTTTCATATGGAAGCCCACAGGGACATTTAACTCATTCCATGCTATGGTCTCAGGCTTTGGTCAGTGGTTCTGGCACTGCCTGTTAAGTCATGCTGCAGCTCCCCTTGTGGCAGCTGCAGCATGACTTGCTAGGCAGTGCCAGAACCACTGACTTAAGACT
Organism: Hermodice carunculata; assembly: GCA_964020975.1. Taxonomy (NCBI): domain Eukaryota; kingdom Metazoa; phylum Annelida; class Polychaeta; order Eunicida; family Amphinomidae; genus Hermodice; species Hermodice carunculata. Next base: position 15,905,202 of record OZ026614.1, read on the forward strand.
ATAGGCATGCTGGTACTTGAACAAAAGCTCTTTTCATGAAGAATTTAAATATGCAATCGTTGTTTTAAATAGGTAAATATACGGAAAAATCAGGGACTGGTATGGAATGAGTTAAAGCCCAAGTAGGGACATTGACAGTATAATGTACTGCTGGTGTCCAGAGACAGCCAGGCATTATGCATTGGCCAGCTACTGTATGGAGGCCAAGAGGGATAATTATGTCTTATACATCTGGGATTGTTTGGTCTTTCTGTTGTATGGAGTCCCATTGAAGAAACGACAGTTATTTAGTGGACAGTCCTAGATATGTGTAGAGAGTCATCCAAAGAGCCTTAAACTCCACACATTGGGCATCCACAGCCCAACACATGGAGGTACAGAGGAACATCTTTGTGCCAAACATGTTAATTTGGTGGTACCCAACTGTTGTTTAGTCATTACTGTACCATTGGACAATTGTAAACTGTTATGTGATGACTCATATGGACACTTTGTGCCATACGTGTGAATTGGAAGCATCAAATTGTTGTATAATGAGAGCCTTTCTTTTTTTTTTCCACGATGGTCAGCTATTAATGTGATGGCTCATAGGTCACTGGGAACCATACATTGTATATATGGCATCAAACATCCATGATTTTCATTACTCTGAGTGTGATCTCTTCCGCCAAGGGGCAACTGAATAAATACCGCAAATCTCTTAAGTAAACTCACCTCTAAGTAAGTAAGGATGTTCCGATAGTGATTGAACAGAAAGCTACTAAATTAGCCCCAATATTAGATCTGAGCTGAGACATGTTCCCTGACCTGTGTGCAATGATCTTGCTCCAGACATTTGATGTGTTTTGAACGAGCCTCATCAGAGGGACCAGATCTCTATGTCAGTCTTGCCTTTGCTGTAGGCTCTTTCTATTAGCATTTTTATTTTGGGTTCTATTTTTTGCAGAGATCACAATGAGACTAATTTTCATTTTCCTGGTAACCTATTTGCATCACTAAAATTCAGAAACAGTTTGATGCGGCCAAACCCCATGATCACTTGTCCTTTGATGATATGCATGGAGAGTATGGCTGGTGATCTTACAAGGCAGTAAACATCAAGCAACATTCACCTTTAGAACACCTAAGATACTTAGAAAATAACTTTTTCACATGTAATATCAAGCATTAAAGTCCTAATGTCAGGCACAATGTTCCCTCTCTTGTAAGGCCCCTCTGAAGAGAGGCCACCCCCTCTGGAAAGGCCACTTCTCTGTGCAGCTGGGATAGCATTTTCTTTATATTTACTCTGTGAACACAGGCCATCCCTCTTAAAAAGCCACAGTTCTGGTGCATTTGGGGTGGCCTTATAAGAGGGGGATCGCTGTAGTTGATTTACCATAGATGTTGATCCATTCCGTACGGGATCTTCTTTATTACCATAAAATAGTAACAGTTTTTATTTCAAGAATTGAGCAGTTCTGAAAGATAATGTGTAAAATGGAGTTATAATTCTGGCATCAGTCTACACATTTGATATGTGAGCCATGGGAAAGAGATGGTTAACTCTCGGGAACTTATAGTCAGCAGCTTTCTTGGGTACACTTTTAACTCATTCCATACTATGGTCACAGGCCTTGGTCAGTACCAGAACCACTGACTTAAGATTATAGGCATGTTGGTATTTGAACGAAAGCTCTTTTCATGATGAATTTAAATATGCAATTGCCGTCTTAAATCTTAGCAAATATATGGAAAAATCCGGGACTGGTATGGAATGAGTTAACATGTTTGTGGCACGCTCATGAGTGCATTGCACCCAAGGTGTACCAAAGACAGATGTTCATCAACAATAGTTTATTGTATACAACAGAAGAAGGAGACAACATTTACCACCCTGGACACTTTTTGGTAATTTGTTATGTTTACATACTGATACATTGGCATGAGATGCCTGAGGGTTAAGATGTTCTTTTGTTGATACTTGCAGGAGTTCCGTATGAGCAATGCAATAGAAGTAATGGTACAACATGTAGAAAACCTGAAGAGAATTTATGAAAAAGAGCACGGGGAACTGGAGGAAACCAGGTGAGTTAAAGCTCTTTGACTCAAAACACCCAAAAGTAACCTCAATGTAAATTGTCTGCTTTAATGTCATTGCTGAAGTTTGATGTCAAACCATTGCTAGTTAACATAAGATTGAGTCAATAGCTTTCCTTGACATGGGTAGGTGGCACTGCACCCAACCCATGCCAGGGAAAGCTGTTGACCTGGGGCAGGCTATCATTGTTGGTATCATCCACCATTCTCAGCAAAAATGTTTTATCTTGACAAGAATTTTATATTAAGTCATTCCATACTATGGTGACAGGCCTTGGGCAGTTGTTCTGGCACTGCATGGCAAGTCATGCTGCAGCTGCCCTTGTGGCAGCTGCAGCATGACTTGCCAAGCAGTGCCAGAACCAGTGACTTAAGAATATGGGCATGTTGGTACTTGAACAAAAGCTCTTTTCATGAAGAATTTAAATATGCAATTTTCATCTTAAATCTTGGTAAATATACATAAATATCAGGGACTGGTATGGAATGAGTTAAAACATTGAGGCAGGCAGCAATTTACATCTGGGTGCTTTGGGGCAGTTTGAGCCAGAAAGAGTTAATAGAAACTATTTTAGATGAAAATTGTGTATAAGACCAATCATAGTGACCCGGTCAAGGTCAATAGCTTTCCACAGCATAGTTGTACCCAACTACCAGTAGCACCAAGGAAAGCTGTTGGCTTGTTGTTACTCTGCCTGGGAAAGGGTTAAAAAATTTCCCAAGTGACATCAAAGTGTCTTGATGTAGTTAAAGTGCTGTGTGCCTCAACATTTTTTCACATTTGTCCTATGTAGAAAATGTTTTAAATGAAACTTGTAGATGAAACCGATCCAGAGAACACGCCCCAGGTCAACGAGTACCTGGGAAATCTGTCAACCTTTCTAACCAGGAAAGGATTCAGTGTGGTTTAAGGTCAACTATGTGTAATTTACAGATGAAAATGTACTTTGTTTCAGATATTTTTACAGAAAACTTTAGTAAACTGTTCTCTGGAATTTTTTTTCGGTAACTTCTTCAAGCATTGCAAAAAGACTTGAAAATTATCATTATTAAAAGACAGAGACAGGCAGATTTCTCTTTGTATAAACTTGTGTATTGATATTTGAAAGATGTATGATTCACCAAAATAAGTTAATGAATAAGAAAGGAAGGAAGGAAGCTAGCAGGGTGGGGGTGGGGGTTGGGGAGACAGTTCTGTTTTCTATATGACATGTAAAGTTCAGTAAGAGCTGATGTAGACTTTGCTTTAGACTTGTTAAAATGGTAACAACATCAACTTTTCATGAAACAGCTGCCCTGCAAAGCAGTGATTAATGAAAGATTAACATCCATGTAACATCACCATTACTGTAGCTGTCTGTGGCTTCTGCAGGTTCTCTCTTAGTATGCACAGCCCACTGAAGTGGAAATAACATGCGGTCTGAAAATTTCCCCCAGAGTCAAAATAATGCATAATGATTTAGATACACATTACCTACAGAGATTTGCACTTAAGGTGTATGGGAGTTATTATCCCTCAGTGGCCAGACAATGTGATCCCAGTCTGTTTGACTTAAGGCAAGGCCTCAATGGAAGAACATGTGACCTTTAGATATGGTTCCAGACTAATGTCTGCCTGTGGACAGGGTACCAGGATAGTGACCATAGATTCTTTCTGAAGGCACCAGCAGAGATGTAAAGACATGTTCCATTGATGGACTGTCCAATGAAGCCAATGAAGTTGCCAGATAAAACATGAGAACATGGAGCATGTATTTTTATCTTCCCATCATCTGAGTTCTGTTGATTAAAAATGAATACACACATGTACATTATGAATTTTGATTAATCCATGACTGTCTGTGAAACAGATTGGAGCATATTGCTATGTTCCAAGACTGGCATTATTATACAAAAAGGGATAAAACTTGGACCAAAAAACAGAAGATTGTTGAATTAGTCTTCACATTTTGTGACTTTTCAGTGAGATTTGAAATGATTGGCCTGTATATTTGCCTGTCCCCAGACAAGGCTCAGTTGGCAGTATGTGTGCTGCTGCTGGAGCCTGATGCTACTGTCATAATGAGGTACAAGAGCTGCACCAAATGTACACACACAATGATGCAGGCTTAACTTCTACTAGGGTGTCCACATACATCATAACCAGGTGACTGTCGCTGACGTTACCTGTGTAAGTCATGACGACTTTAAGCCCTTCCCCCTGGAATTAAGACTGAGTCTAGAGATTTTGTTGGGGTGGGTTGAGGGCTAGCACAGACCCCCACCCCGAGAAACGCTGTGTATGGGGGGGGGGGGTCAGTATATTATCTGGACAGGTCTCACCTACAATTCTCATTGAAATTGTTTTTCATTGCTGCTGTAATTACTCAAAAACATCGAAGCTGACGACATTTGATCATCAGCCGGTTTTGTCTGATATAAGGAGGGGTTAAGCCTAGCCATATCCTGTCATGCTGTCATCAGATACTGGATAACCAGCTGGCAACTGGTCTTGCAGCGAAAAGGACATCATCTGACTTTCTGCCAGTAGAGGTCCCTAGGCCATTAAAACAAAAGAGGTGTGAAAAGAATCAGGTGGTAAATGGCCTTTTGGTGTCCAATGAGGTGACCAAAATCATGAATAATTTGCAAATAATGAATAGTGTCCTTTTTTTGCCCTTGGAGCAGGTTTGGTGCAGACACCTGTGTGATGGAAAGCTAGTGACATATGAGACATGCTATTTGACAGAACTCATTGTCAATTCTCATTATTTTTTCATGGACACAAAAATTGATTGTAAAGAATCACTGAAGCAGATATTTTACCTCTGTTCCATTTTAAGCAGCTTAAAGAGGGAAAGGGTCAAGTGTGACAGAGAAAAATTGGTCTTTCTAGAAAAACCACCATACTGGCTTTTGCGTATGACTTCATGTGTAGAGTGAGGCACTTTCTTATGAAGCTGATTTTTTATAAGTAGAAATATGGCCTGTTGAAACAGAAATCTATCTTCCATGTACTTTAAGAACGAAAGAAAAGAAAGAATATAAGCATACTAGCTGTGGATTTACTGGTGCTTTGTGGCTTACAGCAGGCCCAAGTCTCCAACAGCTGTCAGTACTTGACCTGTTACGTCTGGTGTTGATATATGTTGGGCCATGTCGATTATGGCATTCACGCATACCAGCCTCCATTGAACCATTCTTTTTTAGAATGGGGATTTGGTGCAGTTGGTATGTGTGTTTCCCATTTTCGGCCAGGTGATTGGTGCCGAAGGTTACTGGTTTGAAACCCGGCCCTTCTGTGGTCACAAAACATAAAGAAGACTGGAGTAAAGTAGTTAATCTTCCATGTAAATGTACAAGAGAATACACACTTCAGGTCCTTCAATTTTTTTTCGATTTACACAGAAATGCATAGTGCAAGATTGTGCAAAGTGAGTCTTGTTAACTCAAAGTTATGCAATTTTACATAGATATATAGTGCATAATGCACAATTGTACAAAGTGAGCCTTATTGACTCAAGGTTATGCATTCGGGTTCACAAGAAACTAAAATATTGCATAGTTTTTGGAAATGCCCCCATATGTATTTTTGGCTGTGTTTTCAAGACTTGTACAATAAATGTTACCTTTAGGATAATATAACTGTAACTTTGAAAGATTTCATCTTAGGATTTTTTTAAAAACGAATAAATATACTTTGAACAATTGTTTATTACAAGGCAAGGTTTACATTCATAACAAATTTTGTGAAAACCGAGACTATCTCTTTTTGACTTCTCGTACGGTGTTTCAAGTATGAAGTGACCATTGAAAAATCTCTTTTAAAGTCACAAGAAAAATGGCATGTATATAAAATAATGGTTGAACATTGTGACAAGCTTGTAAATACAATTAATAACAATAATTGACTTGCTGGAGATAAATATATTTACATATTTTGTATGAGTAGTAGCTGTCAATTTGTATCCAGCATGAAAATAACCCATAAAAACATATGGCCTGTAGCTGAGGAGTTGAGCAGGATGAAGGCAGTTGAGCTTAGCTTTGGCCAACCAGCGGCAGAAGAAGCCACTTCTCAGTGTTATTTTGGCTCTATACAATGTGACATGGGCTTCATTGAAAACCAATTCCTATGCATGAATGCTTTATACATTATGCAGACCATGTTGATACAGACACTATAAACAGAAAGTTCTATTACACTTTTCATTGATACGAGTTCCGCATGTAGACAGCCTGATCTGGAGCGACCTGGATGGACACAAGGTCACTGTGTGCATAGCCCCTGAGTGGCTGCAGGAAGCCCCTGACATGTGGCCAATAAAGATAGTACCTATGACTTTTGTACATTACTTTAAGTGTGCTTCTTCATTGTCCAGGAATCACAACCTCAAGTTTCTCAAATATGAGAAATATATATCATTAATCCAGGATATTTAGTGAGAGTGCATACATTTGATATCAGCCCAGATATTATTGTCATTTGGCAACAACTAGTACATCAACAGGCAGCCCCCAACTGAAAAGTTTGTGAAAAGTGGAAAAAAAAAAAAAAAAACGGAGCAAAGAGAAAAACGGAGCAAAGAGTTTACAGGAGCCTTGGAACCTATCTTTCATGTGATTACAAGAAAGAAAAATGTGTGCAATTAATTTGCAGTGCATAGGATGTGTTATGAAAAGCTTTTTATGCCATGGAGCTTACAGACATCTTGTTTTTCCAAGAATCTCTCTCTCTCTCTCTCTCTCTCTCTCTCTCTCTCTCTCTCTCTCTCTCTCTCTCTCTCTCTCTCTCTCTCTCTCTCTCTCTCTCTCTCTCTCTCTCTCTCTCTCTCTCTCTCTCTCTCTCTCTCTCTCTCTCTCTCTCTCTCTCTCTCTCTCTCTCTCTCTCTCTCTCTCTCTCCCTCTCCCTCTCTCTCTCTCTCTCATATTTGTGAACGAGCAGACCACCAGAAAGAGAAAGAAATCTTCTTTCCTTGTTTATGGGGATATGTTCTTTGATAATCTGCGGGACAGCCTGTATCACAGAAGCAGGATTACAAGAGTTAAAGAGCGAGAGCCAAGAGCCAGCAATGAGCCGTGGCCCACGAGTTACCGTACATGTACATGGTCTACCAGAGTGGTCATGGTCTGTGTGCAAATAATCCTCCATTAGTAGCTGAATTACTTGGCCGACACTGACGGACACTGTCCGTGTGTGATCACAATGTCACACAATACCCAGCAGTCAATGTTTTTGAAATTCAACACCTCTTGTCCATTACTGCCAGAAAACTGACGCTATGTTTTTGGTGTTTCAAACTAAAAGCACTGGCACAGAGCAATGTAGTCTACACTACAGTTGTGTCTACATGGAAGTGGTACATGTTTCAGCTGATATTTGCACGATGCATTTTTACACCTCATTCTGATCTTGCTGGCCACATGTATGTTGTCACAGATTCATATACATGTAGATGTATATCATGTAGTACAGTGGTGATGCATGCTAAATTTTAGAGATACAAGGATGACCTGTTTCTGGTGCTGTGAATCACATCTTAGTCCTTGGATGCCCGAGGGTCTTACTCTGATTGGTTAGCATAGGCAGACTTGTGCTCATGTCAGGTTTGCATGGGGTGATGCTGTGAGCCACAGGCTGCATATATACTCCTGTACTTATTTTTAGCTCAGCTGACTTGTCAGTCACCTGAGCTTATAGAATGTAGCATTGGCGTCAATTCGTCGTCTGTCCATCATCAATCTGTCCATCTACAATTCACATTTTCGACTTCTTTGTCCAAAAACGTCAGCCAGAATCACTTCAAACATGATGGGGATGTACCTTTGGTGGATCTCTACCAAAGTTGTTCAATTGGTCCTGCTCCAGTGATTTTTTAATGGGGGGGGACAAATCTTAAAAAATCTTCTCTGAAACTGCTCACCCAATTTGCTTTGATATCACACAGGAACACTCCTAGGGACTCCTACTTCTTAATTTGTTCACGAGGTAATCCTGCAATTTTATTCTATTTTCATGGGTTTTTTTGTGTGTTTTATCTCAGCTGAATGACAAGTCAGCTGAGCTTATAGGATGGTCTATCGTCCATCCACAATTCACATTTTCGATGACTTCTCCAAAATTGCAGCCAGATTTACTTCAAACTTGGTGGAGATGTACCTGGGGTGAGTCTCTACCAAGTTTGTTGAAATGGTCATGCTCCAGTGGTTTTTTAATTTTTTATGAGTTTTTTGTTCGGGGGGGGGGGGTAAATCTCAAAAATCTTCTTCTCTGAAACCGCTCACCCAATTGCTTTGATATCACACAGGAACCCTTCTAGGGACTCCTAGTTTTTAATTTGTTCATCAGGTGGTGCTGCGATTTTCTTATAATTTTTTAATTATTTTTTGTGTTTTTGCTGTTTTCGACTTCTTCTCCAGAGCCGTCACTCAGATTAAGCTGAAACTTGGTGGATATGTTCCTTGTGGAAGAGTCAAACAAAATTGTCACTAGGAGGCACTTTTGCAAATTCCTGATTTTTTACGATTTTTTCGATTCAGGTGTTTATTGCTAAATGTAACTTTTTCTATTGATTACTATGTAAGTCTATGGGTATTCTAATGCTAATTCACATTTTTGACTTCTTCTTTGAAATTGTCATTCAGATTGACCTCAAATTTGGTGGCAATGTACCTTGAATGGGTCTCTACCAGATTTGTGAAAATGGTTTTGCTCCATTGATTTTTGCATTTTTTGTGAATTTCTTTGTTCTTTTGGGGGGCAAATTTTGAAAAATTTCAAGGGTATATTTACATGCCAGCTGAGCATAGAAAATCGTAAAAAATCTTCTTCTCAGAAGTTGCTTTGCCAATTGATTCAAAATTGCTTAAGGAGACTTCTGGGACCATGAGACCGTAATTTGTTCAACAGGTGGCGCTGTGATTTTTCAAATATTTCTTATGCAAAAAGTGTGTTTTTGCTATTTTAGACATTTTTGCAAAACCGTTCACCAGATTATGCTGAAACTTGGTGGAAATGTTCATTATAGAAGGGCCAACCACAGGTGATCACAACATAGCGCTACTATGAATCTCTGATTTTTAATGAATTTTTTTAATTTATTGGTTAATGCATACCATTCTGTTGATTACATGTACTATGTACGTGAATGGGGATTGCAATTGTAATTCACAATTTTGACTTCATCTTCAAAACCACTAATCAGATTTACTTCAAACTTGGTGGGGATGTACCTTGGGTGAGTCTCTACTAAGTGTCATTAAATAGTCATGCTCCAGTGATTTTTGTCTCGCCAGCATAAGTAGTTGGCGAGACTAAGCAGTCACTTTCCGGACGTCCGTCCATCTGTCCGTCCGTCAACAAAAAACTTGGGAGTGGCTTGAATTACGCTGGCGAGACATTCATGCCCATGGGCATGACTCTGGTTTGATTTTTTATGAATTGTTTTGTTCATCTTTTGGCCAAATCTTAAAAAAAAATCTTCTTCTCCAAAGCCACTGGGCCAGTTGATTCAAAATTGCATAGGAACACTTGAGGGCATGACAGCGAGAGTTACACAGTACATGGGTGACCTTGACCTCATTCTCAAGGTCACAGGGTAACTTAGGGTTATTTAACTCTTCATATGATAACTTGAGAACTATTTCAGCCTGATCTTTGATGTTTTACATGGTTATGATTCTCTTCAAGGGCCACACTCAGACAGTACATGAATGACTTTGATCTCATTTCCAAGGTCACAGGACAACTGACATGAAATCTACTGCTTACTTGATAACTTGAGATTTATTTTGAGTTAGGACCTTGATGTAGCACAGGTTAATGTTTCCCGATGAAGGTCACGCTTAGACATAAATGCCCTTGACCTCATTTCTGAGGTCACAGTGCAACATACATGCATATGAATTTTACTCCTCACTTTAACTTGATAACTACTTGAACTGGGACCTTGATGTTGCACATGTTAGTGTTTTTCCATGAAGGTCAGACTTACTCAGTACATGGGTGACCCTGATCCTATCCCAAGTTTACAGAGCCACAAGTGTGATGAATCTCTAGATCAGCTGAGCATGGGCTGTTCACACAGCCCTCTTGTTTTAACAGACTATCTGGTCTTATGCGGGGAGCAAGAAGTGTGAGAGACTGCTACCAGATCTTGGAATTGTTACCGTATGAGAACTGACAGTTCACTGCACTGCATCACTGTGTACTTACGACTGATAGTTGACTCTTGACATTCTTATGTCAATCAATATTGATGTTCAAGAGGAGCCCACTCCGTGATCAGAACTTTTAGTTTGAGTATAAAAATTATTTGAATTTTTTGAAGCAATGTTAGGTTTTTTTCATGGTATCATTCCAATTATTGTTCAAACTGGAGGAAAAAATTAGAACAAAAGGAGTATGTGACTAATGGTGGAGCTTGACAGGAAAGTGAAAATTGATCATAATTCCTTCATTTCAATCTGGGTGCCTGGATTTTCAACTCAACATGGCACAAAATAAATGATCCATGTATAACATGCCATCTACACGGGAAAGCAGTGTGTGCTGAGGTACATGTATATAAGACTATTGATCACTGCTGTTTTTGAGCGTTCCTTGCGGCAGTATTATGGTTCATTGAAGAGGCCACCTATTTTTTCACTGGTATGGAGAAAAAGGCTAATGCGGGAATAATTTTAACGTGCCGCTGAGATAAAAAAAAAATTGTGTGTCGCTGAGGTTTGTTTTTTTCTGGTGATGTATGTCCAGTAGCACTCTGAAACATGACCCTGCGTGAACTCTTGAAAGTTCGTATTATCTGACCAAGTCAACAGCTTTCCTCATTGCACCCAGGGTCATTGCAAAGCTGCACTAAGTAAAGGTGTGGACTCTTGCTATGTTATCCTGGGAAGTCATTCCTGATATTGTCTGGACTCTTGCTATGTTATCCTGGGAAGTCTTCATTGTCTGGACTCTTGCTATGTTATCCCGGGAAGTCTTCCCTGATATTGTCATTGAAACTATTTGGAGAAAGGACAATATTTGATAAAATGTATGAAGCAGACCTACATTTTAAATTATAAATATCTTAATAAATCAGTGGATTAGCTGGCTTATATATCTTTAAGAGTCTCAAGAAGAAATGATAAATACTTATGGTTTTATGGTCCAAAGTAAAAACTGAATGAAGACAGGTTAAATCTTCTTAAATACATGTACATTTAGTTGATCAGGTCTCCTGAACCCACGAGTAAATAAAATGAAAGTCCATGTTTAGCTATGGTACACTGGAAATATAACTCTACACAGAGCCCCTGGTGGCCAACACTGTAGTGGATGGATGGAATTACGATGTCTCTTGAAGGGCAGCAAGATTTCACAAGTGGGATCATCAACAACTTCTGCATGATAGATCCTGAAGCTAATAATATTGCAGGCAGAAATGTCACACTGACCTTTCAAAGTACAAAAATACCGAACAGACCACGTTCACGACTAATCAATACATATAATTAATATCTGTGAACCAGTTCTTTCACATCATTGCAGACCTTCACAACTTCAGCTAATGTATCATACAGGGAATATCATGGGCCGATAGTCCCGCACTTGGCATTTACATTGTATATGTTGAAGTGTGAGAATCCCAAAATATTTCAGTTTTCAAAAAGAGATGTGCTTCATCTGTAATGTCATCAAAGTGATCAAAAATCTAGAATTAACCAAAGGTCCTTAAGTTCAAATCATCATACCCATGTTAGCATTGTCTGCAATGGTAAATGCATGGTATTATATATTTTTGTGTCGATATATTTCTTGTATTGAAACATCTGGATACATTTTCTATGGCCCAGGGAGGTCACTTAAGAGTTCATGGAGTCAACCTCATGAAACATACTTATAGGAATTTTATATACATGTATATGTAATACAACCTACATGCATATAATACAACCTGCATGTACATATAATACCACCTACATTTATATATAATACAAATTTCCTGCATGACTGTGCAACACTATTGTTCCACAATACACATATGCATGAAAATATGGACATTCACAGACTGTGAAGAGATTATGGCCTTGCTAGAAGTTAATTAAAGGGAGGGGCATTCTCAGATCTCATTTGGATTATGCTCACTGCACATATATATATATATATATATATATATATATATATATATATATATATATATATATATATAGTGAAACCTGTTTTGGGAGACCACCTCTGGGGCAGGCTAAAAAGTGGTCACATAAAGCAGGTGGTCCCTCAATAGAGGTGCAATAACATTGGAAAGATGGCAAAGGGACATGGTAAACATGGTCCGAAAAGACAGGTGGTCTTTCCTCATAGTGGTCTCTCAAAACAGGTTTCACTTTATATATATACACACACAGGGTATTGATTTACAAGATTTTTGTTTCCCAATTAAGAAACTCCAGGTCTCAAAAGAGTTTAAACAGAGATTTAGTCTGCCACACACACCATGAAAGTGGGTTAGTTTGAAATACAATGTATATCCAGAAGTTCTGTGCTCCTGTGTTACTAAGAATTAATTAGTCCAATCACGTGATGGTTATTTCAAAAAAAAATTGCTGCAACCTAGGAAGTTGTCACCCATCCCTGAGTGTACAGGGATGAGATTCTGTACATTGTGAGTGGTAATAATACAAGGCACTGCTCTCCAGATTGGAAAAAATAAATTGGGAGCACCGATGTTACAGTCATAGGTTCCGCTTCTCATCTACAACCATTTACAAAGAAATTCGGGTCTGAATTGTGTGAATGCTGGGTTTCTCAGCCAATGACAGATATATTAAAATATCATTTAACTCATTCTATTCTATGGTCACAGGCCTTGGTCAGTGGTTCTGGTACTGCCTGGCAAGTCATGCTGCAGCTGCCCTCGTGGCAGCTGCAGCATGACTTGCCAGGCAGTACCAGAACCACTGACTTAAGACTATAGGCATGTTGGTACTTGAACAAAAGCTCTTTTCATTAAGAATTTAAATATGCGATTGTTGTTTTAGATAGGTAAATATACGGAAAAATCAGGGACTGGTATGTAATGAGTTAAAAGTACAGCTTGTTAGTGTGTTTAGGAAGGAAACAAATCTCATTTTACCTGTAGCATAGAAAACTCAGGAGAGAAATGTAGGTAAATATATTCTGAGAACTAAAAATTATTGAAAAATATCCCCCCCCCCCCCCCGCATTTATCACATCAAAAATAATTAGTAATAAAAAAAAAAAAAATTTTGTTTCTTGAGATACATGTATAGTAACGTCAGAGAAAAAAATGTTTTACTATTTCAACAGTTGATTTTCTCTGAAGTTGACATCTGACCCTAGATTGTAGACATGGTCATGTTAGACGTGCATATGTTTATGGACAGCCAGTCTGTTCAAACAAGTTACTATAACTTTTTTCTGTGGGGATCAGTTCACCTCCACTCAATTGAGAAAGCTACATTTATTAAATACTTTGATACAAAACTTTAAAGTGAAGTTCGTGATGCAGACCTTGCGCAACCCATGATTCATCATTGCATATGAAACAGCTGGAGTTGTGCTTGATGAAATCTTATCATTAACCATTTCCTCCTTGAATTAAGACTTGAGTCAACAGATTTCCTTGGCATAAGAGCCTGTCCCATGCCACAGAAAGCTTTTGACCTGGGGCATGTGATCTTGATAGGTCTCATACAATTCTCAATCAAATTGTTTTTCATTGCTGTTGAAAACACAGAAGCAGGCAACATTTGACCATAAGCTATTTTGGCCGGTTTAAGGGGGAAAGTGTTAAAGGAAGTCATTATGACATATCAGTAATATATCACTGAACACTTGTGTTGTCATGAGTTAAAATAGATGAATGCTTGAGGTAAGTCGATGCCAAACTAGTTTTGTTGAAATTCTGAAATCTTGACTCAGGCCATACAGATGTGTCAGTTGGGAATTTTTGTATTCTCCTCTGGAGGGCAGACAACCATACCAATTATATGCCTGTTATGTTCCTGTGGGACTGATTAAAGACACAAAGGCTAATAGGATTCATTTATTCTGACTTCTTTAATCAAATACCAGCCTTAGAAAATTGGCACATGCATCGTATCGGCAAATTTTCTTGCTGTTTCAAATCACTGCTATGCTTTTGAAGTGTGACATGAAAGACAAAGATCCAAAGCATTCTTCTACAGATTCTTATAATTATATCAAAATTAATTAGTTCCTTTCAAAAATCTTTAAAAAAAAACCCAACACCATTGGAAAGTTACTATATGGATCCCATTTTGTGTGGAGGGAAACAAAGAGAGGCAGGGTGGAGAATAGAGGGTGGCTATCTGGCAGGGTGGAGAATAGAGGGTGGCTATCTGTATAGCACTGACATGTTACGCTACATAATTAAGTTGATTATGATGGTTAATCAACAAATTAAGTTCATAAGGCACACTAACTTTATTATGCCCCCCTTCGCAGAAGGGGGGGTGAGCATACAGCTTTGCTCATGTTGGTCAGTCGGTAGAGAGACAGTGGTTTCTGCACCATAAATTAAAAAGTTTTGGAGATAGGACTTTGATACTGCCCAGGTAAATACTCCTATATAAGGGCTAGGTGAAGTCTGAGGGTGGTTGACCTTGACTGTATTTCCAAGGTCACAGAAGTACTACAGTAAGTTTTGTTTTCCGTAGGATAACTAAAAAAGGTTTTTATGATTGGAGCTGTATATTGCACAGGATTATAGTCCTAGTTCAGAGCAAGGTCAAGTTTGAAAATGGGTGACTTTGACCTAAATTCAAAGATCACAAGGCCACTTTAGTGAACTTGGTTTCTGGCTTCAGTCTTGAGGTTCTGCCTAACATGACTTATAGTGTGGTCTATGAAGACTGGCTTCAGTCTTGAGGCTCTGCCTAACATGACTTACGGTGTGGTCTATGGAGACTGGCTTCAGTCTTGATGTTCTGCCTATCATGACTTAGAGTGTGGTCTATGGAGACTGGCTTCAGTCTTGAGGCTCAGCCTAACATGACTTATTGTGTGGTCTATGGAGACTGGCGTCAGTCTTGAGGCTCAGAACAACATGACTCATAGTGTGGTCTATGGAGACTGGCTTCAGTCTCAAGGCTCTGCCTAACATGACTTATGGTGTGGTCTATGGAGACTGGCGTCAGTCTTGAGGCTCTGCCTAACATGACTTATAGTGTGGTCTATGGAGACTGGCCTCAGTCTTGATGTTCTGCCTAACATGACTTATAGTGTGGTCTGTGGAGACTGGCTTTGTTCTGCTTGTCATTCACAAATTTCATGCCAAGGTTTTAAGTTCTTGTATGGAGGAAGGAGATTTTAAAATTTGTCCATTGTGAGTTTTTATTGAAACACCATCCAAAGGTGTGTACTTACACATGGTGCTATGTCATGGAATAACATGGCACCAGGACAGAGCAATAGGGACCTGTCACCTGTGGTTTCTCTTAAGGTGAATCACTGTATTTTAGAATTTTGTGGATATTATATTTGAAAACTCAGATATTTAAGTTATGTTGCTGCAACATGTAACCACACGTTTAATAAACATGTTAAAAACTAATGCCTTTTTGTGGGCTGACTGGCTTTTGCGGCTCTACACATTTGAAAAGACATCTGTGCAAAAAATACTGAGCCACAGGTCACTGATAAACAGTTAAACTACTTGGTACATAATGACCAGAACTCAGCTAAACAATGCTGCAACTTACCATAAGTGTCACAGTAACCATATGGCCCTAACAGGGGAAATCACTCTCTGTATCTGATTAATTAGCACAAGTACATGTAAACACAAGGAAATAGAACAAAGATGTTATCTGCATGCAGTGCTGTCCAGCTGAAAATACCTGTAGCAAAATTTTCTTTCCTTGTACCATTTTTGCCACTTCTTTACATACGAAACACTTATATTTTGCTACAATGCTGCAGTTGGACAGCCCTGTGCATGCTGATTGGCCTTTGAACTGTAATGGGATAAGACTTGCACAAGCTTGAAGCATGCTGAAACCGTCATGTTGTATACTCGTACAGAAAAGGTGCTGAAAACCATGAGATATAAAGGGCAAGCATTGTTTGTGATCAGTTATTGATTTACAGCCAAATGGAAAGAATTTGTATGTAGAGGGAAATTAAAAATTTTTAGTACCAAATTAAACATGGAGATTGAGGTCCTTGAACCAGCTAAAACAGTGCCATATGCTTTGGAAACTTTTTAGTTTGCAATCTGTGGTATGTTAATTCAACTTAATTCTTCATGTATTTTTATTTTTACTTGCAGGAAAATATTACAGGATAACAACATGATAGCACCTGAACCTGGTAAGTGAAATACATAGTGTTTTTCAGTGTGACTAGCTGACTGGTTTGATGGAATACTATGCAAGATCATAGGTTAATTTATTAGTGTTAGTGTGTTTACATTTTGGTACATTTTCAGAAGCATCTTATAAAACCAGAGCCATGCCCAGGGGCATGAATTTCTCACCAGCGTAATTCAAGCCACTCTGAAGTTTTTGGTTAACGGACGGACGTCCGGAAAGTGACTGCTTAGTCTCGCCAACAGCTTATGCTGGTGAGACAATAACAGACATATGGGGATATTCTAAAACTAAATCTCAATTTCCACCCCTGGTCATATAAGCAATCGTTTTACAATTTAAACCTTTGCACCACTCACTTACAATGACAGACATATAACATGATCCATTTGCTCACTCTCCGAGTAATTGAAAAAACTAAAAACATGAAGTATGATATATGTAAGCAGTTGTTTTACACCTAATTTCCTGTTTGTCCTTTGTGGTAAGCAGATCGGGTGTATGTTGATATAGCAGTGGTGCAGGATATATTTTTTGTCCGTTTATATTTTAGATGTTGGTATGCTACAGAAACGTTCCTACTCCATTGCTACTGCTGCCGGAGCGTTCAAGGTGAGTCGCTTCAAGCATCCCACAAACCTCTTGATGAAACTTACTGCTGAGAAATTTTCATTAAAATGTGTTAATATCAAATAGTACAGAAACACATGAATTTTACTTCTTTGAAAATGTCTTAAAAGCTGCATAAAAGGAAAAAAATGATAAACTGGATGACCAACACGAGAGAGACCAACTTACCAGATTAATACTCTCACTGACACCTTACAGAAATATATACATATATTAACAGAAGAAAATGTAAAAGTGACCAGGCCTTTCTGTCTTTTTTTCCTACTCTAAGGAATGTACTCATTTTCTTTTATCAATCTCTCTTCTTTTTATTTGTTGATCATTGATCTTCAGCATTTGAAATGACTCACTTGCTGAGGAATACAGTATTTTTATTTTTATAGACTATTTTTTAAAGGGGTGGCTAAGTTGAATAAATATACTGCTTGATAGCTGATATTTTCGTGTGAGTTGTTCATAAGCTGGGGATTTATTTCACATCAGAAATTATGCAGTATGTAACATATAAAGTTTTGACTATGCTGTTATGATTATGAGGAATCCCCTGTCAGTCTCTGCTGGTGCTGCTTACTGATGCAGTTCTTTTGCCTGTCAGAGGTGGATTCACATGTAAAGACTGTTGCGTATGAAGCCCATTTATGTTTATTCATGTATATATATACAAATGTGGAGCAGTAGAGACCCAGTAGTGTCATAAGTCCTGAAAGTAAATAGTTGGGTAAAAAATGTTGCCATTTATGGTAATTATATACAAGGAAATATGATAGCTGGAGTGAGGACAGGGCTAAGTGGTGTGAGTATTATGATGTACTCTTTTTGGATCTCCGTAATAAGTCATGCAAATATGAAAAAATCTAATTGTGTAATACAGTATACCCACAGCAGATATCTATTAGCACTTGACACTGAATGTTCTGATGCAATTACATGTGTTACTGCTCATCTCTAATGGAATAGTACTATTATTTTTTGCCTGGAGGGTCCATATCATTCAACATGAAAGCATTTAGTCATTCTAGTAACCCTTATCCCAAAACCTGCTGAGGCTTAAATGTCATGCTTCAGTAATTTTGACTAATTTCAACACTAATGAAAACAGTTCGAGAATTGTAGCTGAGATCTCTCCACGTAAAATCCCCCAGGTCAATAGCATTCCTTGGCATGGGCTGGGTGCTTTAATAGTGCCAAAATCATGCCAAGGAAAGCTGTTGACCCAACGTTAATTTAGAGGTAAAGGATTAATGAATTCCAACAAAGCTTGCCCCTGACCTTTCTCCCTGTAAATACATGCCATGCCACTGCTCTAAGCCAAATGTGTTTTGACAGCATTGCTATTGAGGTTTATGCCACCAGAGCATGCTTTTACTAATTTTTGCATAACATTGAAATTTGGTGTTGATACATGTTTTTAAACAAAACATTCATGAAGAAAAATATGTAAAATATTTATTTGCAGGGCTGTGGTACTGTATGTCGTGACTTGTGACGCATGTAGATAACATTGCAGTGTTGATAGTTGTTGCAACCTCCAGCTGTTTACAATTCTGTTGTCAGGCAGAGAAAGTCAAAATGGATCTCCGTCATTTGTCTAGTCACGAAATCAGTTTCAATATCATGCTTGGGTAAAATTTGATGCTGTGCTTAAAAGGAACAGGAAATTTATCAAAGTATATTCAACACCTCACAAAAGCCCCTTGAGTATATTAACATGTTATCATAAGTGCCTCAATTTTAATGTGAACTTGTGACCGTATGATATTGATGGAGTGAAATGTATTTTAAGAGTACTTACTGTAATCATGTGTGGCATCTTTTATTCTTGCTGAGTAACATGTAAATCAATTTTTCAGGATGAATTGCATACAATATATAATTTTAAGGAACTATCAGCATGTTAACTCTTTCAGTGCCAATTTTTGGATTGAGTCAACAGCTTTTGCTCAGTATGCTTTTGGTGACATGCGCCCAAAGCCATGCGGAGGATAGCTGTTGAACAGGATCATTATATTCTCTGGAGCTAGAGACATGCTGGTAACTGAATGAAAGCTAGGTCTTCTCACAAGGAATTTGAATCTGGCATCCTTATTATAATAGAGAGCAGTTGATCTGGAGTAGTTTGACTTAAGTCGCAGCTGTCATTGAAAGCGTTAAACAAATAAAAATCCAACGGCTGGCAGTTGCAAAATCTGCAATCATCTGTGAGTGTTTTGACTGGTTCCCCACATGATGTAACTCATCAAAAAACAAAGATACTAGTGGCATGTGTATGGTTTATATAACCAGGATACAGGCACTCCGCAGGGAACGAACATCCATAGGCATGCTTGCACGTACTTTGAGAAGGATGTGAAAATAAGGGAATAAGAGTCATTTGTGATATTGTTATAAATTTGGACCCCTTTAATTTACATACATGTCAGGTACAAGTTCATGTTGTGGATGCATAAGGTGGTATGCACTGGTGACATCTGGTGTCCAGTCATGAAGACCTGTAACCACCTGAAATCGAGAGCAGGAATCAAATCCAATGGTGTGCCTGGCTCCTCAGTAACAAACTGTAGTTTTGCTGCTTTTTTACTTGGGAAAATGCTCTTTCGTAAGTTTGGATTATATGGGAGAGGAGAGAGATGCTACATGTATAACATTCAAAATTAACATTTAGAAAATGATATGTTCTGATGCACACAGTGTTTTTAAATGAATGAAGGAGTTGCGTGATTCCATTTTGCCTATTTTTTACGTCTAACTCTGCTTGTAGACCACCTACAAGTGTACATAGATATCCTAACCATGCAAGTATTGCAATTTTAAAAGCTTTTTTGTGATGAGTGATTGTCCCACTACAGGCTGGTGACATCCTTTTAAAACTTGACTGCAAAGCTGTTGTCTACATCCAGCTGGCATTTGAAGTGCTCTGGACAAGACTTGTGCAACTCATAAACATGCTGAAACCGTCATGAATTTGTCCCAATGCCAAGACCATGATGTAGTCATCTACATCTAGCTGGCATTTGAAGTGCTCTGGACAAGACATGTACAACTCGTAAGCATGCTGAAACCGTCATGAATTTGTACCAATGCCATGTAGCGGTCATTTATAAGTTTGACCAGCAGTCCTTAAGGTTCATGGTGCCATGTTGCACATAATATTGACTGGCTTAACACACGATCCCACGACATCTTATAATGTAACCAGCAAAGAAAACATGTTTATTTACTCTTTTCAAGAAAAAAAAAATGGGAGAGCAAAAAACCCCGTCAATTTTGATCTTGTACTAAGGATACAAATAAAACTTAGACCATCAGGCTGAAAATGCAGTGAAAGTAGACCTGATAATAAAATAATACAAGTTCATATGGTCACTAATTTATGCTGTTGTTCCAGAAAACAGTTTGTTGTGGCATATTCCATATGGAAGAGTAGTTTCTTACTCCATGGACTGTGTCTTGCTAGCAGTCAAGTTTCAATAATGTACCTCATAAAAAGAAACAAAAAAAAGTACATTTTTAATAGAGGTATGTTGGAAAATTTAATGATATTTAGTAATAAATGCAACCCTAATTAAAGAACTCTAAGTGAAGGTACTGTATAGACATATGTATATAGTACAGATGTCTTTATATTTGGGGTATAGATGGTTGTTCATTTGTACGCAGCTTACTACCTTGAAGAATGGTGTGTCTTGGTAATAGGTACAATATAATGCCGAGAGGACATGCAACATGTTCCTTATGTTCACCACATGAAGTGCTGGAGGGTATTTTCCCCTGCAATGTCTGTCCATTTGTTAATCCATCCATATATATCACATGGACATTACTATGATAGCATGAAATTATGCAGCACATCTTGACCAGTTTTTATCAGAGGTGTATATCTAAAGGTGGACTAGTTACCTAATGAAAACCAGCATCTTCTGATTATTTTTGTACTTTTTCTATGAATGTTTTGTATTTGTGTCTTTTTGCCCAGAACCACTTCCTAGTAGTCAATATCCTATTCCGCAGTTCCAACTCTTTACTCTCCATAAGCTAACCTGTCCCTGTCTAACCTGTATATATATGGAATTACTATTGTCTATATTGCACACGTTCCTCTGTAAAATTTTGACATAGGCTGTATCAGCCTAAATAAATTAAAGGGTCTTCAGCGGGTAACTACTCAACATGTTTCGGAGCCTTTTACCCTTTTACTTTTTTATTTTTATTTTCGAGTATTGCTTGATGCATCCAATGTGGGACTGGCGATGTCTACGTGTAGGCCCATGGTTACTATCAAACTCAAATAGAAAGTTACCTATGGGGGTTTCTTTGGTGGTGGTAATTTGGGCGGTGAGTGACTGAGAAAGGTCACACTGATATACATGTACTAGCTGGCTTATATCTTGTTAATGGTTGATCCTATGCTCATTATCAGTATTAAACATTCAATGTAAAGTACCCATATGGCTGCTTTTGGTGTTGTTAATTTTGACTTTGAGTGACCTTGAAAGTTCAAGCTGACATACTGACCTATATGTCATAGAGTTGCTTAAATTCCAAAACTCAACTTTTGTGGTAGAAATGAATTAAAGAAAGAAAGATTACACATGGCAGCAGGTAATCCGTTATGTCGATGCTATTTTGGGGTGAATGAGAAAAGTGCCAAAAAATGAGAAACCATGAAAATAAAACCAACCTGCACTGCATGAAATAGACAGGTGCTCTAGGTAAATGTAATTGTAGGTGTAATTTTGTAGCCACTGATAATAACAAAGTGTTAGTAGGACTGTCCATATATTAATAATGTGTCCTTCTCATAATTTCATGTTCATATTGTATCCATTCCCGAACTAAATTATTGCAGTTTATTAAGAGGATTTACATTAGAAGCAGAGTGAGTACAATGCCATAGCCTTTCCCTTTCTGGTAGGCATGTCAATATGGTGCCCCTAGTCTCTAGAAAACTCCCAGATTATAGCATTTTAGCAATAACAATGCTACTTCCAGTATTATTAAAGACAAGTATGCATCGACTGTTGATATCCCCAATGTGGTAGAATTGGTTACAATAATGGAAGTGACCAGTAGATCAACAAGTCTGATAGGTGGCAGTATGGGTGCAGACCACCAGTACTGTTAACAGTTGGCCAGTCTGGTGTGTGAGATGTTATTTCAATCCCTGTAAGGAATCAAACACTAGACGTTGCTGTGTGTCTGCACCTTGCCATTATTCCTTAGCCTACCCATAGACAAAGGTAGGCATGATACATATGACCCGTACAGTCCGTGGAGATGTCTGTCATTTAGAACCCAGTCAATAGAATATCCTCTGGTCAGAAGTTTGTCATTGGAATGGCCAACAAGAGAGTTGTGTATATGGTCAATTAGATGTCCAGTGCATCAAAACAAATGGGCTGGGACTGAACTGTCGGCACAGACAATCAGCAGTGCAGACAAACACAGAAAATATTCTGCTGGAAGAAGCGTGCGTAGACAAATGTAAACAGGTCAGCACCAAGGCTAGAATGTGCAATAGTAGGCTAGAACTGGACAAATCACAATGGTACATGGCCTGCTGAACTTTGTTGTGTTAACTCATTCCATACTATGGTCACAGGCCTTGGTAAGTGGTTCTGGCAGTGCCTGGCAAGAGCAGCTGCAGCATGACTTGCCAGAACCACTGACGTAAGACTATAGGCATATTGGTACTCGAACGAAAGCTCTTTTCCTGAAGAATTTTAATGTGCAATTATCGTCTTAAATCGAGGTAAATATATGGAAAGATCAGGGACTGGTATGGAATGAGTTAACCAGGCTAGTCTTCCACTTATGTCTTATATGATGTCCAGATCACCATTGGCAGCCTTAGGGATTGCATGCTTTACATATTAGCCTTATTAATTATTGATATCTTCTTGGAATTGCAGGAGCTGTGTATGAATTTCTGTGGGTGTAATTGCAAGACTGCTACTTTATCTTCCAGAAAATTGTTACTTTGTACAGTTTGATAAAAGGAGAATAAATTTTGTTCCTCATACTTATACTGTCTTGTCAATCATACATGTATGATGGATATACATGTGTCTTTAACCCCTTTCCCCTTAAACCACCTAGAAAACCTGCTGGTGGTTAAATGTTGCCTCCTTCAATGTGTTTGACTAATTTCAACAGTAATGAAAAACATTGTGAATGAGAATTGCACATAAGATTTACATGCATTTAAAAAGAAAAACATGCCCAAGGTCAACATCTGTCAGTGGCATGGGTTTGTTGTGCCAAACCATGCCATGGAATGCTGTTGACTCAGTGCTTATTCAAAGGGGAAATGGTTAATGGCTTGCGAGTATGGAGGGGCATATATGTACCTAAGTTCTCCTTGTCTATTTCATGGTTCCATGTTCCCTATGCTTATGACTATGGACAGAAGGTCAAGATCAACAAGTGGCAGGCCATCAGAACATTGGTGAATCTGCACGCTCAGTGTATCAATAGCCACAAATAATACACTCCAAGTAGAGTACAGCAAAAACTGTTACTAGAAAAATAATGTATATATCACTATCAGCATTCATTTCATATTGAGAGCATAGGGATTTTTTTTATAAGAAAGGTTGAGTGTTCACCAAATTTGGGACAGCTGGGGTCTGTGATAAATTTATTGAATTTCAATTTGAAATGAATGAGTGTTGTCAGACAATTCAGTGCATAGCAGGATTGGCTTACATGATGCTTTGCTAAACCCTTAGACTCCACCCCCACTGCCAAAAAGCACTGAAAAATACACTGTTGCTTACACCTGCTGCTCAATATTTCCAAGCTTGCATTAGGCGCAAGGCTCACATGGATATATTATGCAGAAGCTGAGGCTGAGGCACTGTCAACATTATGATGTAGTAGGAAAGACACTCACATGCTTATTGGAACAAGGCTAGTCCTCACAACAGACTCATAGGAGATGTATGCAAGACAATTATTCAAGATATATAGTAGTTTTCTTGACACAGATTGAGTTCTATTTTATATTGGCTTGTTTAAAAAAAAATCACCAGAAAATCACCACAGTGCACACGTTGACCACATGATGCAGAGAAATCACTTGGTCAAAAGTCTACATTTACCTTTATTTCCTGGGACACCCTTGAATTACATTCCATGACATGTGTAGCAAGATCTGCCAGGAAATAATTTCCAAAAGAAGGGAAAAGTAGGACAATATTATCACAAAATCATGGGCTAAGTGTGACACAATATATTTGGGTTCAAAAAAGAAAACAAATCTGATTAAAGCTTCTGAAAATGTTAATTTCTGGAATTCAGATGCCCAGGCATTTCAAAAGCTGTGAGCGGGCAATCACTAGAGCAGAGGGACTCCCAAGTTTATGTTACAACATGGGATGAGAGTTCCATGAAGTTATTCTGGTTGTTTATTTATGAAACAAAGAGCTATGCAAGCCCTTGAAAAAAACAATGTTTCTGATATACGGTATAGCATTTTGGTCTGTGACATCACAGAAAGAGAAAAGTTTTGAATGTGCAAAATGTTAAAAATCGTGAGTGTTTCTTCTGTATCCTGGTATATTAGTATGTGTCTTTACTTTTTTATTAAAACACACACACACACACACACACACACACACACACACACACACACACAAACAAACAAACAAACAAAATTCAGTGGATAGACAGTCTTAGGTTCTGCTGTAATATGTATTGGTTGAAAAGCCAAAGAAAGTTTGTGGTTTGTGTATTTCTTTTCTGTCCCTGTATACCTTTAAAGATTAAGGCAGGATAAACTAGGGCTTCACTCAGTCTTTTTTTTTTCTGACATTTTTTTTAAACGTACAATTCACAAAAACCTATAGGACAATCAGTTACTGCAAATTTTTTCTCCCCCCCCCCCTTCTTAGAGAAGGTTTCATGGTTCTCAACATTGTGGACTTCTCATACGTCACTAGGCTTTTTTTTGTGTGTGTGTCAGTCAGCATTTTAGACAGCAATGAGTTTAGTCAGGGTTTGGCAGTATTATGCATCAGCTGCATTTTCACCTCTGTATCAATTTGCAATGGATGCATGTAACCTTCAATGGAACTACCAAGGAAACAGCACACACAATTATTGCTGCATAGCCAACCCCTTAGATACCAAGTGGACTAGCTGTGTAAATACAACAGCTGCAAACTGCTAATTACCGAAGAAAAGGAAGTTAGTTCTTTAACTATTTGGATAGCCACTCCAGTGGCTGTATAGCAGCATTCCTCACCTTTTTACTCAGCACTTTATATATCTGCTATTGTAGCAGTGTAACTGCTGCATAGCCACTGCACAGCAGCTTGATATAAATATTACCAAAATGTTGGTGTGTCCATGATATAATAAAGATACCAGCTTATTTACTTGTACCGTAATGTATAAACATATACCATGAGCAAATACCGGTAAACTTACCTCATATTCAATTAACAGATAGATTTAAGGAATATTTTGCATTGACCTACTCTTGACAATATTTTTATGCATTTCATATCTTGAAACAAGATTAAGCCATATGATGAACTGCTTGCTTTACAGCTTTTTTTTCAAATCAAACATTAAGGAGTGGGGTTGAATTCCCTTTTCATGGGACATAAAATGTTCATTTCAAGAGCTGTATTCCAACTTAAAATTTTGTGACTCCACGTTCAGATGTAGTATAACAGCTGATTTTATGTAGAATTGAGCAGCTGCTTTTTTGCAAGGCATAGTATTCAGTTCACGGCTATAATGTCTTGAAAACCTAAGTGAGAGCAACTGAAAAGTTGTCGAGTGGCTGTAAAATATAGGCCCACTATAACAGTATGTCTGCTGTATAGCCAAGCTATACAGCAACTGCACTGTTACAACTTTTCTTTTATGGTCAAAGGAATATGTCATTAAATTAATTATAATAATGTAACATACTATGCAATATAATGGAGTACCATAGCACTGTGGCATAAGCCTAGAAGACTACTCACAAGAGGGCACCACTAGTTTTGAAAAATCACCTGATACCTCCTGTCCTACAATGTACCTAATGGGTCAGAAAATGTCAGATGACTTCCTTCTCCAGTGGCAGTCCCAGTAATTCAACTTTTAGGCTTATCCCATTGAAGTTATCAGTATGGGATATTCACATTTTGCTGGAGTTATTTAGTGGGTCTGTTGTGCATAATGTTTGACGAAATAAATTGCATATCTTGTGGAAAGCCATAGTTTGGCAATAGGGAGTGTGCTTAGTACATTCCTACTGATGCTACTTGTTTGTAGTAAGTCCTGAGCAATATTTTAATTTGATCTGCCTTTTATGGATACACAATTTTGAATGTCCCATATTGCATAGCTGCTTTGCTAGGTCACTGTAGTACAGCTGTGGATTACGCTTTGCTTCGAATACATTTTAACATGTGTATGAGTCACTAACCTTATCTTGGTTGCGTCTCAGGCAAGTGGCGCCCTCACACAACAGTGTCCAACCCAGCAGCACCAGTCCACCTCCATCGTCACTAACACTCACGGCTCTAAGCCCCAGTCCTCAGCAACAAAGGTAGTGGTGAATGCCATGTTTGCTGTGTTCAGACTGGTGCGATGGATTCGGCGGCTTAAGGTTTTGTGCTTACTGTGCTATTTCTTTCACAAGCCAAATGCTATATTGGAGTCCAAAACGAGAGTAGTTGTGAAGGTGATCCTATATGTGTGTGGCATTTTAGAATTGCTTATAGGTCAAACCAAAATTTAAAAGGTAATTTATTCAGTAAAAATTCTTAAATTTAAACTTCAAGACACAAAATACGAGATAAGACTGCACTCTAGCAATATTGGTACTTGAACGAAACACCCATTTGATACCAGTGAAATCAGAAAATTATTGTCAAAGTGACAAAGGTAGCCATCCTCAATGTGACAATGGTAACCATTGTCAAAGTGACAAAGGTAGCTGTTATAGTGACAATGGCATCAACCAATTTTACAGAAAAAATTTGTATTGAAATTATTCCATATTGATATTACTCCTAGTGAAACAGATGGCTGTAAATATAGAAGCCTTTCAGATTCATTGGTCTCCAATACAGCTATGGAACCCTTTAATTTGCAAATGTGGCAGTTACTGTGGTTTTACACCTCACTCCTAAGTTATCAAGTTTTTGTTTTGTCAATCAGTTTATCAAGAATGGATGTTGCTGCATGACATACCGTGAATCACACTGTAGTGAATGCATTATGTGTATACATGGGTAGAATTGAGAGTATATGGTCTAAGCAGGATGTGGGCAGGGATATAGCAAATGT
The DNA here is from genome assembly GCA_964020975.1 of Hermodice carunculata. Taxonomy (NCBI): domain Eukaryota; kingdom Metazoa; phylum Annelida; class Polychaeta; order Eunicida; family Amphinomidae; genus Hermodice; species Hermodice carunculata. The sequence continues at coordinate 15,932,520 of OZ026614.1, forward strand.
ACATATGGGGACCAGAGGTGCATAATGCCCTTTTGTGGGGCCCACTGGCATCATAGGCACGTGGCAGATATTGTGTATGGCCAGGGTAGTGCAGACATTGTGTGTATGGCCGGGGTAGTGCAGACATTGTGTGTATGGCCAGGGTAGTGCAGACATTGTGTGTATGGCCAGGGTAGTGCAGACAATGTGTGTATGGCCGGGGTAGTGCAGACATTGTGTGTATGGCCAGGGTAGTGCAGACATTGTGTGTATGGCCGGGGTAGTGCAGACATTGTGTGTATGGCCAGGGTAGTTCAGACATTGTGTGTATGGTCAGGGTAGTGCAGACATTGTGTGTATGGCCAGGGTAGTGCAGACATTGTGTGTATGGCCAGGGTAGTGCAGACATTGTGTGCATGTGTATATTGTATGGATAGGTCAGACTTTATTGGTGTGTGGCATGGGTAGAACGTGGACATTGTATGTGACCTGAGTACACCAGATATCTGTGTATCACCTGCCTGTACAGAGTACACACAATATTGTATTGGTGTCTTTTTGCCCAGAACCACTTCCTAGTAGTCATTACCCTATTCTGCAGTCCGAACTCAGATCTCCATAAGCTAACCTGTCCCTGTCTAACCTATATACATATGGAATTACTATTGTCCATATTGCAAATGTGCCTCTGTCAAAAATGTTCTGACATATGTATATGGTCCTCATGAACATGGTGAAGTGCAAGCATTGGCTGCAGATGGCTTGACAAAGTCCCTAGGTGTGGGTGGAATACCAGCATGTATTGTGGAGGCTGCACAAGATTGGTGTCCTTGGTTGATGCAACCACTGGAGTCTTGTCTACCTGTACATTAAGGAGTAGGTGTTGCCGCAAGGTGGCCATTACTGACTGTATCTGTTAATTCTTTTGGTGCCAAGTTTTGAGTGAGTCAACAGCTTTCCTGGTGAGGCTTTAGGCACCGTGCCCAAAGTGTCACAAGGAAAGCTATTGACCTGGACCCTATTCATGTTCTCTGTGACTACTAAGACATGCTGGTACTTGAATAAAAGGTTAGTTTAGAAGGAATATCAATCCAATATTCCTATGCTAACTCATTCCACCCTAATGACGCCTTTTCCCGCTAGTATCTAAATGTCGTCTACTAATTGTATTTTACTAATTTAGGGATTATTTTTCAAAATTTTGGATGAAACTTGCATGGAAGATCATTCCAAATTATATGCCCATGATCAACAGCTTTTCTTGACGTGCTCTAGGTGCATTGCACCCAGAGAACGCCAAAGAAAGCTGTTGACTCGGTCTTCTATCAGGGTGGAATGAGTTAATTGAACACATTGACTTTAGTCAAAATTGGCAGTGAAACTTAAACCGAGGTCCATCCATGTCTGAGGATGGCCATACCATATATGAGGTAAAGGTGACTGTGTGCTGCCCTGATGCACTCCATGGTGGTACCTTGGTTTTACACTTGGGGTGATGATTTTATCTAGTAATTGGCCTATCTTTGTAAAACAAATACAACCACAGGTACAATACCTGCCATTTAAGACCATCCCTATCAGCAAAAAGCAGGATCTTATTTTGCAAAAGAACCGTAAAATGAGGATAAATTTATAAGAGGAAGATTCCCAGTGTCGGGTGACATGGTCTCTACAGCAGTTCATCATGGGCATAAAATGATAGGCCTACAAGGGTCTTTCCAGAAATTTTATGATGGATGTAAAGTGGGCCTAGCTATGAAGACCATTGGTGCGGGATGGTCATTGGCACGTTGGACCATTTGGAAATAGAATTTCTCTTGCATAACCATATCTTGATGTGGATACCCAATGTTTAAATTTTTGCATCATCGAGAGAACACAGGTAGCAAGCCCTAGAGCCATCATGTGCAAGCCATAGAGCCATCATGTGCAAGCCATAGAGCCATCATGTGCAAGCCATAGGGCCATCATGTGCAAGCCATAGAGCCATCATGTGTAGCCCTTGCATGTGTCTAGTTACCTTCCAATTCTGAGTCTGGGCCCTGTTTTGCTAAAAACAAGCCCCCAGACTGGGCGAGTGTTCCAGTTCGATTGGCCTGTATTGATAGGTATAGATTTCTTTCATTTGTTGGTCGCCAAGCCATGTGGATAATGTGTACAGTACAACAGAATGGATGGGCTCGCTGGCTCACTCGCACTTGCTCATCAGTAAACCAACCTTCAGGCAAGGGAGATGTGTATCATTAACATGATATTGAGACTTTTGCATGGCTGTCATCAAACAATCATGTTACTCTTATTGAATTGAGTATCTTACAGTGACTGGCCAATCAATGAAGTGGAATTTTGCTGTTGACAGTATCATTTACTATACGTTCAGTTTATTACTGTTGTGTGGTAAATATGTAGACACATTAATTGTGGATTAGATCTGCTTATGTGAAGAGTTGCATTGCAGTAGTTGGTCACTCAGGTAGAGTGGTGTAACAGTTGTTGTTTATACAGGTAAATTTACAGCTTACCAGCACATTGAAAGATGTAAAACATCTGTCAGATAAAAAGACGTTGTACACACAAGTAGATCACTACAGTAGGAAGTACAAGACAGTTTGCTACAAATGTTTCAGAAATATCAACTCTTAATATCTTTTGTAAATTTGAAATCACAGACTGGAATAATTAAATTTTTTTGGACACTGAAAGACTTTTCTAAAGAATCTCTGGGGGAAACATAAATGTTTCAATTAATCCTCTTTTTTTTGTAGAATCAATAAACTTAATTGCATTATCATGATTTAATTTGTTTGTGCATAGTAATATTCTTCTTTTCCACTGAAGTACATGGATCCATATTTATATATGCATGGTTTAGTGGCATGTATTATCTGTCTGTATTTCCTCTACTTCAAGCATATTTTCTTTGTCTCAGTATTGAAAGCTGTTTGATTCAGCAGAACCTGCTGCCAGATCTTTGTTTTAACCCTCTCAGTGCTGACCAAAGGAGCATTTCTACTCTTTGGATTCTATAATGGTTCCAGATTGAAGTTCCTTATATAAAGACCTTTTGTCCCAAAGATTAGCATGCCTATATTTAAAAAAAAAATACACATGTAGGTCAACAGCTTTCTGCAGTGCACCCAAAGGACACTGAGGAAACCTGTTGACTTGGTCCACCATTGAGCACTGCAAGGGTTAATATTTACACAAACAGTTCATTTGAAAGAGTTGTTATATCAACAATAAATAAAGGTTTTAAAGAGCTTGTATTAAAACAGGTCCTTCAAATGGAGTATGTGACTCATTTGTATCTTTCCCCCAATTTTCTTACAACTTATTTCAACTAATTGATACCTCAACTGCAATTTCTAATGCTTAGTTTATATTAAAACCAGACATGCTGGGGTTGGTGTTAGGGCACATGTGACCTGACAGTTTTTGCTGATGCTTGTGTTTGGCTTTCTGGTGCAGGTGGGGCGTAGACGTGCCAGTGTTGCCGTCGTATCTGGTCGAGGTGGTCAGTCCTCGGTGAGTATCTACAGCAGTCTGTTTTCTGCATTTTGTGTGTCTCTGCCCTTGAGAGAAACGGACATTCTCAATCCCATGTTTCATGTGCATTATGTTGAAATTACTAATGTTCAGTAACCTGTATCTTAATCTATCTATTGATTGTCTTGCCAGATTCACGTTATGAGGAATTCTGAATGTTGTGGCAGTGAAATTCACCTTTTTCTTTGTGAGGGATTACTCCTCTCTCAACAGACAAGTATGCAGCATATCCAGGTTGAAGTTCTACAGACAACCTTTAACTCTTTCAGTCCCAATGACAACTAAAGTCGATCTACTGAAGTTAAACTAGTCTGAATTAATTATCATTAGGATCCCAGAGTTGTATTCCGTGTAATATTAGGATTCCAGATTCATATGCCTCGTAAAAAGACCTTTCATTCAAGTACCAATATGCTTATAGTTGCAGAAAGAATATCCAAGGTCAACAGCTTTTCTCGGCACACATTGGGCGCCCAGTGAGCCCCAAAATTTGGCACCTGAAAGAGTTAAAATGTAAAGGAATTATGCCATGAGTGGCACCTGAAAGAATTAAAATGTAAAGGAATTATGCCATGAATGGCACCTGAAAGAATTATGTAAAGGAATTATGCCATGAGTGGCACCTGAAAGAGTTAAAATGTAAAGGAATTATGCCATGGGTGGCACCTGAAAGAGTTAAAATGTAAAGGAATTATGCCATGAGTGGCACCTGAAAGAGTTAAAATGTAAAGGAATTATGCCATGGGTGGCACCTGAAAGAGTTAAAATGTAAAGGAATTATGCCATTAGTGGCACCTGAAAGAATTATGTAAAGGAATTATGCCATGAGTGGCACCTGAAAGAGTTAAAATGTAAAGGAATTATGCCATGGGTGGCACCTGAAAGAGTTAAATTGTAAAGGAATTATGCCATGAGTGGCACCTGAAAGAATTAAAATGTGAAGGAATTATGCCATGAGTGGCACGTGTGCTTGGAATAGAAAGCTGTTGTCTTTGGATTACACTCCAGTGTGCTCCATAAGAATTAAACAAACCCGCTTTCTATGCACTTCCTTGGTTTTTGGTTCTGTGATGATAGTAAAAGTTTTAGGTAAAGCTGTAATATTAAGATCCCAGATTCATATTCCTTGTAAAAAGACCTTTCATTCAAGTACCAGTATGCTTATAGTTCTAGAGAGAATATCCCTGTAAAAGTTTTAGGTAAAGCTGTCACTGTGCAGAGGATGGGGCGTAGTTCTGGGTTGCCAGTAAAGTGGGGCAGCAGAACAATATCATAAACTAAATCTGAGTTGAAGTGGCCCCTTGAACTTGCAGAAAAATGCCTCCAAGTAATCACCACAAAATCCATGTCAGCTTATATTTGCAAATCATTGTTCCAAGTGATGACAGGCTAATAGCATCATAGGAAGGAAGAGGTGATTTCAAGTATGCATCTTTTACTGATTTTCCTGTCTGAACAACAGATGAAGAAGTGTCAGGTTGAGATAGGCTTTTGCTATTTATGAGGTTTAGATCAGGTTTTATTTAGATTATGAGATAAAATGTTGAACAGGTTTCAACAAAGTAGGCATTGATATGACCTTAACCCAAATTTTCCACATCAAACAATTATAACCAAGCCTCCGAGATAATTTATGAATTTGTACAATTAAGAGAACACACTTTTTTCAATCTATGATGACAATTTAATTCAGATTTACTCCTGTGACCGGTGACACGTTGGTTTATCACAAAATTTGATCCGTGTAATGTCATGCTTACCAAGCTGTTTAACCCTTTCCCCCTTAAACTAGCCATAACCGGCTGGTGGTAAAATGTCGTCTGCTTCAGTGTTTTCAAATAACTTCAACAGTAATGAAAAACAGTTTTGACTGAGAATTGTAGATGAGCCCTATCAAGATCACATGCCCCAGGTCAACAACTTTCCTTGGCATGAGTTGGGCACTTAGTGCCTAACTCATGCCAAGGAAAGTTGTTTACTCAAGTGTCAATTCAAGAGGGAAAGGATTAACATTGAAGTGTCGGGCACATTAAATAGTGGACTAGCAGCGCAATGACTGAGCAAAGAGAACCTCAACCTGCCGTCTTATGCCAGCCTCACCGCCTGCTTTACCACTTCATTCTTGCATACCACCTTGTCACACTGGCATTTTGATTTAATGTTAACCATTCTCACTGTCATGAAAGCATAAATCTTTCCACTATTGTGCATTTCTTTCAGGAATGAAATGTTTTGTTTATTGCTAAGATTTTACAGTCAAAAGTTATTTACAACACTTTAATGTGGGCTTATAGATCCATGAAATGTAAGCCTCTGGTGGTAATACTTCTGTCAAAGCAGTCACCGTAGATTTGGTTTTGATTGTCACTGTAAAGGCAATCATATTTTGTGTAATGCCTCCAAATGTACAAATTAGCAAGCAAAATCAAGCACAGATATCAATTTCCTAAACCAGCAACTAGGAACATAGTTTACATCAATTTATTGCCTTTTATCAAGATCAAGAAAGAAAATTTTGGACAAAGTGTCAAAGAAGTGCTGAATTTATGCCATACACGAATGCCTAGTTTTCCTCAGGTTTGAGACAAGGATTGCACATTTACTTTTTTTATTAACTCTTTCAGTGCCAATCATGTCTAAAGTCGATCTACTTAAGTCAATCTAGTCTGAATTATCATTACAGTCTCAGATTCGTATTCCTCATAAAAAGACCTTTCATTCAAATACCAGTATGCCTATAGTTCCAGAGAGAATACTCCAGGTCAACAGCTTTTCTCGGCACGTATTGGGCACATTGCACCCAATGCGTTCCGAGAAAAGCATTTGACTCAGTAAAAAAATTGGCACTGAACGAGTTAAAAGAGCCTTCACTCACATGCTGACATGCACAGCCTCAACACAGTGTTTTTACCCCTCGGCCATGAGGCTGGAGGGGTTTTGTCATCAGCTGTGCGTCCGTCTGTCCATCCATGCCTTGTTAATGCCATATCTTCAAAAATAGTCACTTTACAGAGACCAATTTTTTATCACGGGGTTGTTGAGGTGTTTCAGGTGCCTATTGAAAATTAGGTCACTAGGTCTCATATTTAGGTCACACTACTACATTGCAGAAAAAATAGTGCTAACACAATATCTAAAAAAATGTTGAATGTAGCTTCATCAATTATTTATGACAGTTGTGCCTCAGATGCCTGTTGAAAACTAGGTCACTGGGTCTCATATTTAGGTCACAGTGCTGCATTGAAGAAAAATGGCCATACCATGATATCTTCAAATATTAAATTACTCATTGTAGCTGCACCAATTATTTATGACAGTTGGTCCTAAGGATGCCTCAGACACCTAGTGAAAACTAGGTCACTGGGTCACATATTTAGGTCACAGTACTGCATTGAAGAAAAATGGCTCTGCCACGCCGAATCTCCAAAAATGCTCACTTTACAGAGACCAAATTTTTATCACCGAGGGCCATTGAGGTACTTCAGGTGCCTATTGAAAAGTAGGTCACAGTAGTACATTGAAGAAAAAAAGGGTGTTAACACAATATTTAAAAAATATTGAATGTAGCTTCATCAATTATTTATGACATTAGTCCTAAGGATGCCTCCTATGCCTGTTGAAAACTAGGTCACTGAGTCATATATTTAGTTCACAGTGCTGCATTGAAGAAAAATGGCCATACCATGATATCTTCAAATATTAAATTACTCATTGTAGCTGCACCAATTATTTATGACAGTTGGTCCTAAGGATGCCTCAGACACCTAGTGAAAGCTGGGTCACTGGGTCACATATTTAGGTCACAGTGCTGCATTAATATAAAAAAAATGGCCTTGCCATGATATCTCTGCTCTTTGCATTTGCATCAAAGCTTTGTCATTAGGTCAAACAGAAGTAACCTTGACCTACCAGAGGGGTATTGTCATCACCTACGCGTCCGTCTGTCTGTCTGTTCGTCCATCCTGGTCAAGGGGTTTATGGTCACTGATCGGCTCTCAGTTACACCAAGCAATGCAATAAAAGAAGAAGAAAAAAAACATTAACCAAGGCCTTCAGGCACTGCAGAAAACATTAACCAAGGCCTTCAGGAAGTACAAAAAACAGTGATCAATGCCAACAGACAATACAAAAACAAAACAAAAAAACGCATTGACCAAGGCCTCCGCCAGCATATTATTTACTGAGTTCAGGAAGTAAATGAATATTTCAAGAGGCAAAAATGTATGTTAGTGACAATTTCATGAAGTAGCAGGTGTGAGAGTCCCACACAATACGTGTAGGTACATAGCAATAGTGGTGACACGTGGGTCATTTATCCAGTATCAGATGACAGGGTCTGTCTTTGTGTTGCCGAGAACTTAGTCACCATGCACTGTCAATACACTTGTCCTGTCAGCTCAGGCAATATTGCTGAAGTTTTCAATGCAGCACTCACTACTTTACATAAACGTATCTTGTGCAAAGATAAGTCAGTGGCATATGTATTGATAGTTACATAGGCACAGCATACTGTTTCTAATGATAAAGGTTCAGTGATTTTAATGCCCCTGTTAAGAGTCAATAATCACAGAAATGGCTTCAGTACAGCAGTTGCAAATACTGTGTCACGATCCGTGGTGTGTTGCAAGGACCATGTGTGGATCACACAGGGCTGACATAGAGACTGATCCAATGAAAAAAAAAATAGTTTTACCAATGTACAACCCCAAGAGAATTTTTAAAGATGTTGTTATATCAGAATGTGTGTGTGTAAATTTCAGCATTTCATATTCTTCAAGCACTGGCTTGTCAGTTGAATGTATGTGTTTTGGTGATATGACTGCAACTGCCTTTCCTATCATGTGATTCTTTGTTGGCATCTACCTTCACATTATTCACTCACCAGAAGCCTCCACATGCTGGAGACAGCCTGCTTGAAACCAAGAGGGATTACAAGAACAAAGACCACCTAAGCTGTTGATACTTGCCTTTATCTGACTAATGAGTATGTGCATGTATGAGTACCATTGATCCATCAAAGACTGGATCCAAGTTCTTGGGTTTGCATGGAAAACCTGGGTGTAAGTCTTGTGGTTTCAAGTGTGCTGTCTCCATCATGCTGGCATGTGAAGCCAACGGCAGATGCGTAATTGGTGCTGTATTTCTTTATTGACTGCTAGCAAATAGGAAGCAACCCAACCTAACTTTTATACTAACATGAGGTAAGAATGTGGTGTCACATAACAGTTTATTAGGTGTATCAAGTCTGTTTCATTTGTTTAGTCTTCAAGTATACTTTCTGCCAAATCTGGCTCCAATGGCTGCTGAAAGCATTCAAGAACCAACAAAAAGTCAAAAAAAAAAAAAAAAAAAGAGAGAAAAAAAAGAAAACTGTTCAAGATATAATCTTATGGAAAACTCAAAATATAGAAACACATTGGTGTACACATTTGGCCTGCCACCGGCAGTACCTGGAATATATTTCAGTTCAAAGCATCCTAGGTCTTATGATATCGTTGATCCGATCATGCCAAAAATTGTATACTACAATACAACATCCCACAGCTGGGTTTAACATATGAAGAAAAGTTTTATAAATTGTCTGAGAACCAATTAATAGATCAAACATGTTTTGTTAAGCACAATTGATTAAACAGAATTAATAAAAATTGTTTTTGCCATCAAAATTTTAGTGGAAAATAGAAATACGTCGATTCATCATCAGGACATTATTTCCTCAAGTGCTGTTGAATTACGGATATATATTCAGCCATCAGTATAAACTGAGAGCACAGATTATGAATTCAAAAGTTAAAATTCAGCTGGTATGATGTGTGTTATGCTTACTTCACCGTGTGCACAGTTGGTTCATGTGAGATTTCCTGTTAGATTTGTTTAACTTGTGGTTTACTTTCACTTTAAGCTTCAAATCCAGCATGTCTGAAGTGAAATTCAATTTGGTTTAATTTTCATGTGGAGTTTTCGTTTCTTAAAAATGTAGCAAATAATGGTGTGGCAATGACTATACACAGTTATTGGAGATCAAGATGTGTTTTGTATTATGGCCAGAAATATGTATTTGACTTAGACAAAAAGAATCACCTGTGCAGTTGAATTATTTTCTTTATATTGAGGTTATGTGACTTGTTTATTTGCAACATTATGTTCTGCCTTTTCAAAGTGGGTCCCAAAATGTTGACATACAGTGAAACCTTACTTAATTCATTCTACCCTGATAGAAGACCGAGTCAACAGCTTTCCTTGGTATGCTCTGGCCGCATTGCACCCAGAGCGTGCCAAGGAGAGCTGTTAACCATGGGAATATAATTTGGAATGATCTTCCATGCAAGTTTCATCCAAAATTTTGAAAAATAATCCCTAAATTAGTAAAATACTATTAGCAGACGACATTTAGATATTAGTGGGAAAAAGCATCATTAGGGTGGAATGAGTTAAAGGACCACCGCTGGGAGGACCAAATTTTGGCCTGTCAGGACAGGTGGCTTCACATAGCAGGTAGAGTGGTCCCTGTCTTGAGCCACTACTCCAATGACACATCACCTGCTATGAACAACCACCTTTTCAAGATACAGCAAAACCTTATTATAATGACACTAGGATATCTGACATATTCAATATAATGACACACATTTTGATGGGAAAAAAGTTTGTTTGTTATTTGATTCATTTATCTGACATATTCAGTTATCTGACACATTTCTTAGGGAACAAATTGTGTCATTATAGCGAGTTTTTGCTGTACTGTGCTTAATACTTTTCCTATGAGAAACCACCTGTCTGGAAAGACCATGACTGGATCAGCCCTAGGGGTGGGCTGGCAGGTCACTGTATAAATACATGTAACATGACAAGTAGTAAGCACAGTATGTTGACAGTGGGGTCTGTCAATGCAGGTGTCTCATTGATGTGCTGTCAAGATGGCCACCACTGCCTTACATACTTTTTGTTCTGAAAGCCTGACCACATATAAAGGCAAGACCACTGTGTGTTGTATCGTGCACACTAGGTACTTTGATTGGGTAAAATCCAGAAGACAGCATGTGCATATATAGGTGTACCTAGCAGTCACGCAATACTTCCTGGCTTTGTTTTGTTCACCGGTATGATGCATGGTTGCATGCTATACATTGAGATATGGAAGGCGTTTTTCCTTCCATATCACAGACACGGACAACTGATGTAAATGTCTACAGATTTTTAGTAAAGTGGATATGTGTATGGTTAAGCAATAAAAAAAAGGACAAGGCTAGCCTATGTCAGATCAGAGCTGTAATGGATGTTAGTTATTTCTAAAATGTGATGATTATGGATTTGAATAGAGGCCAAAGTTGTGCAGCCTATGCTTGAAATAGAAAGGGGGGGATAAGGGGCTTTCTGTACTGGCATGCTGGGCATTTTTATTTGCCGTACTAACGTACTGGAAGCCTTTTTAATTTCCGTAATTCATACAACCATTATTTTTTAATTTTCTTTATTTCATACCTTGTCCTAGGGCAAAATTATTACTTGTCCCAGCGTACTGGGCCCCCCCCCCCCTTACCCCCCCCTCCCTCCCCGAAAGGACAGGACTGAGGTGCAGATACATGTGCATCTAAGAAGACTTTATGTAGATTGTGACAAGGTACAATGTAGGTCCATATGGTTATGTTGTGTACTGTGTAAATAACATATCTACACACATTCTACAGCAAGTGCAGTGTCATCCCGTTGTACTATGTCAGCTGTTCTTGACCCACGAAGTTTCCACATTTGTAACATTTAGAAAAGAAAGTTATTTAAAAATTTAAAAACATTTTACAGAGTTCAGAGAAGAATCCAAGCCACCCTCTCTCTCTCCCCCCCCCCCCCCAAATATGTGATGTTTTCCTACTGCAGTGCATCTTATTTACACTACAAGTAATATACAATGTATAGATTTTGTTTTATGTGAGAATATTATAGCCATGTTTTAAAAAAACGACAACTTTGATGATATTTCTGCAAGTGTCCCAAAGCCTTTGTGGCCTTTCTCAGCATGCCTTAAAAGAGGGTTAGCATAGATCTTTTGTTTAGAAACACGTTTCTTTATTTCTCAACTTAGGAAAACATGTTGATGTATGTTGCAGTGTTTCATTATAATATCTGAACTTAAAAACATGTTCAACATAGAAACAAAACAGTCAACATGGTCAAGTAAACAGGGCAACATTGGACAACTCGCAGGTTCCTTTAATGATCAGATAATCTGTCTATTTTCCTGTGGGTAACATGTGCATGTACATTGTGTAGTTGTTAAAATCGACTCTGGTAGCTATGTTAATGTTATGTTAGGCACCCAAAACAGGACAAAGTTGTCACCAGAAATAAACAATTTTCACATTACTTATAGTTGTATGTACCAGTTACTATGATTTAATGTTCACATGCTTTGGAAGATCTGATCTTTTTTACTTAGAATCATGAAAATATGTACAGTATATGTACATGTATATGGAAATGCCAACAGGATCAACCGTCCAAACTACTGAAAATAAATCTTGTCAGATTTTGTGAAGATTAATCATATTATACTCCACATATGACCATCTGAAGAAGCTGTAACAATGTCATTTAACAGAACTTTCTAAGATTTGTGGATCGAAACGGAAACGTGTAACCAATATAACTGCAGCTTGGGACCCTACCTTTATCATATTCATTTATTTCAGTATTGCCACGTTTGTAGCTAATATGATTTACAATCTGACAGTATCACCATGTCTGTCTTGTACTACATTGTGCAACTGGTACACTGATGTAGGTTTGGATGTATTGTGCATAGCGCTATCCACTGACATGTTGCTGGTTTATTTCCTTTCAGGATCCCAAAAGTAGATTTCAGAGCCTATTTGGTGATACTTCTAGTGCTGCCAGTGGCTTTCTGCACAGTCTTGGCCGCCGCACATCATTAAGTTTAGGTTTAGGTTCTGACCGTCCAAATGTATGGCCAGCAAGTGAGACCCCATCAGCCAATCATGCAGACAAATCTTCAACCAGAGAAAAAGAAGAAGATGAAGACAGCCAAAGGTAAGCCACGAAATAAACAAGTTGATGCCTTTCTTTATGAAAGAGTCTACTATCCGTTCTTTTCCCATTTTTACCCTTGACACATAAAGTGCCAGATGGTATTGCGTCCCCTGCGTCATCCACCTGTCCGTCTTGTCTTTTTTAAACTTTTTATGAAACTTTTAACGTATTTATTTGAAGTATTTAAAAAAATATTGACTGCAGCTTTACCAATTTTTATCAGGGATGCATCTCATAATGGACCAGGTTCCTATTTAAAACTGCCATCCTCTTTATATTTATAAAATTTTTATGAAATTTTAAAGTATATTTCAAGGCCATCTGAGTGGGGCATAAGGGGACAATGGTATAATATCTCAACAAGGATGCATTGCAGCTTCACCAAATTTTTATCAGCAATACAAACTATAATGGACCACGTTCCTATTGACAACCAGCTTCCTCTTATTACTTTTAAACTTATGAAACTTGTGAAGTATTTATTTAAATTCCGTCTGAGTGGCACACAAGTGGACGATCTTGTTACCATAATATCTCAAGAAGGATTCATCACAGCTTTATCAAATTTTTGGGGCAGTTACACCATATTATGGCACCTGTGAAGTCTAAAAAAAATTGCTGAATTGAGGGGAAAAAAATTGTGGGCACTGAGGGTAATCTGTTCTGTAAACGCTATTTTTCATAATAATTACAATGGAAAAAAGCAACAGAATGTCAGCCATTTAGCCAATGACCAGGTTTCCATATCATGCAATGAAACATTGCATTTACATGTATTCTAAGTATAGGTAAATTACTGAGGAACACTTCATTCGTAAAAAATAATGATGCCGAGGCCTTCAGGCCAAGACTCAGTATTTTCTACCGGTGACGCTATTCCGAAATGATTGACTGACTTAAAATTCATTGTTTACATTCATGAATTATTGCAATGGCAGTCAATTCAAATTAAATAGTTTCAGGTGATGAAGTATGGTACACTCCCTTGAACTTGACATTCATGGAAAATAGTGACAAGCTGCAACAATATAGTGATGTCACCAATGGATTGTAATAAAATGGAATCCTTCTTTTGTAACCACTCGTGGGACCTGGTCGAACTGGTCTCTAGAGACAAGGGGTCTACAGAAATAATCCAATGGTGTACACAAAAAAGCAAGGTGGAGTTACTCTCTTGCAGTGCTGGCTTAACTGTATACCTATTTTATCTTGGTAATATTTCCCTGTTCACTGAGCACCAGATGGTTTCACTAATACAAATAAAGAAAGTCTTGAGCATATTGATACAGGTACAACAGAAAGACTACTATTGAAAGGTGGACATCAACATGTATTTATATACGTTATGTCTTTCAACTGTGTTTAGTCCCCCTAGCCAAACCACAGGAGTAACAGCAGACACTACCACAACAAAAACCAAGAAACAATCAGATAAGAAGAACAATGAGGAGGAGGAGAAAAAGACAGACACAAATGCTAACATCACAGAGCAACAGGTCTTTCAAAAGGGGTAAGATATTATTCCTGTCCCCTTGGAAGTGAGACTGCATGAACAGTTTACCTTGGCATGTCAGGTCTCATCAACAGCTGTCCTTGGCATGTTATCTTAATAGGTCTCATACACAGTTTACCTTGGCACGTTAGCTTAATAGGTCTCATACATAGTTTACCTCGGCATGTTATCTTAATAGGTCTCATCAACAGCTTTCCTTGGCATGTTATCTTAATAGGTCTCATACACAGTTTACCTTGGCATGTTATCTTAATAGGTCTCAATCACAGTTTACCTTGGCATGTTATCTTAATGGCTCTCATACACAGTTTACCTTGGCATGTTATCTTAATAGGTCTCATACACAGTTTACCTTGGCATGTTATCCTAATAGGTCTCATACACAGTTTACCTTGGCATGTTATCTTAATAGGTCTCAATCACAGTTTACCTTGGCATGTTATCTTAATAGGTCTCACCAACAGTTTCCACTCAACTTGTTTTTCATTACTGTTGAAAGTAATCTAAAACACTGAATCAACTATTTGACTGTCAGTCGTGTTTTGGCCATTGAATTGGGAAAGGGTTAAAATACTACATGTTTTTTTTTAAAGATTAAACTCTTGTTGTAATTCAAATGCACAGTATTGGTTCATTTTATAATATACTGCTCCAGCTTACATAAACAGAAGCATGTTTGACGTAAAAACATTGTAGTTTCACTCAAATATCGACACTGGGCATCAAAGTGGTTTTGACACATGCTCATAAACCTGGATATGAGAGAGAGAGAGAGAGAGAGAGAGAGAGAGAGAGAGAGAGAGAGAGAGAGAGAGAGAGAGAGAGAGAGAGAGAGAGAGAGAGAGAGAGAGAGAGAGAGAGAGAGAGAGAGAGAGAGAGAGAGAGAGAGAGAGAGAGAGAGAGAGAGAGAGAGAGAGAGAGAGAGAGAGAGAGAGAGAGAGAGAGAGAGAGAGTCAACCAGGAAATGGTTCTAGACATAAAGACGCTAGTATTATACATACATACATACATACATACATACACATACACATACACACACACATATATATAATACTAGATTAGATAGATAGACAGACAGACAGACAGGCTGAGTGACTGGCTTTGAAGCTACAGACAGGTGAAGACTTAGACTAACATCATGTTCATGGTCCCACCATATTAGGCATTAGGACTCATTCAATTGTACAATTTTTGTGTAAACCAATTTATCAAGGTTTCAGTATCAAAATTGATTTGGTGAATTTGCATATCGATTCATCAGTAAAAGTTAATGTCTCATGGCTGAATTGAGTGGAAAGTTTGAGCTCCACATTTTAATAACAATGATGTTATTTATGAAAAAGTCCCTGATATAGACTGAATTGTGAAGGAATGTTTGAGCTCCACATTACAATGAGATTGATCTATTATTCATGAATAAGTGGCTGCTGAAGCAATTATGACTTTTCAGGCTCCAGAAGGCTCTGAAGATTTTTACCTTTTAAGTATCTACCAATCAGTAGTTCTCAGTTGTGTGTGTCTCAAGAGAGAAACACTCAGATGTGAGTGTTAGATCTCCAATAGGTACAATGTAGCTTAATGCTTGATTAGCATGGATTGATGCTGAAAGTGATGGTTTCAGATTTGAGGAAGGAATCCGTGCACAAGTCAGCCAGGAGCTAGGAGAGCTACGTGAACAGCAGACAGCCTTCTGCGACAGCCTGGAGAGACTGATGGACCAAAACGACATGGAGGATGAGGAAGAGTAAGACATTTGGCCTAGTTTTGGCTATCTCCCTTATAAAAAGCCATTCATTTATTCTTCTTTGGGAAATACAAAATCTCTTCCCCCCCCCCTCCCTTGGATACACAGAATCTCCCCAATTTCTTGTCAGAGGATATGGACAGCTTTAGTGACATCAAAATGTTGAATGCAAAGGCCCTTTTATTTGGAATCAGAACAACTTTCCTTCAGCAGGGTTGGATGCTCACAGCAGATCTGCTGCGAGGATCCAACCTGCACCCAATAAAACTGCTGACGTACGGCATGGACTCCAACCTGCAGAACTCAGCAAACAGCAGATAATTATAAGAACAGCTGCTCTCAGGGGGAGCCCCATTCACTTACTATGGAGAGCACTGTGAAACAGGCAGGAGGTTGTAAAATTTGATCAATTTTCATGATAAGAAAGCTGGAGATCTCCCGCCCAAGTCAGGAAGGTTGGAGTCTCTGCAATTATTTGTCTTTGAAGGAGTTCCATGTAAAATGCTGCAGTACATTACATTTCACATCCAGGTAGCTTGACCATTTTGAGTGGGAAGGGGTTAGTACTCTTCTAGTTGAAGAGAAAATGCAAAGCATGGGAAGCTCTCCCTGACACATCTTCAACTCAGGAAAACTTGTTTGAATAGTGCCAAAAGAAAAGAAAAAAAAGCTTCACAAGGTATCTTCCTGTGAAAGTTCATTTGAAATTCAAGTATTTAAAAGACCCTATGCTAAATTTGAATTGAAAGTTTATGGTCAATGCTGTGCTCAGAATTCGCAAAAGAACAACTGTTTTGGAAATTAATGGTTACATATATCTAAAAAATATTTTTGTGTTTATACATAAAAATTCCTTGTCCCAGACTTGATGTCAAGGGCATGTAGATACACATTCATCTGTGCTTGCAGAGAGTATGAAACACCTGTGGAGAAACTTTGGCGCCTGTGTCCACAGTGGGATCGAGCAGGACAGAAGGTGCGCTTCACTATTGCCGGGTTTGTGTTCCTGATGGCTCTTTGTAGTATTGTCTTCACCTTGGTACCCTTGGGTCGTGCATCAGAGAGACATCACTATTTCAAGTCCTGGGACTCTGTAAAGGAACGGACGTGGCCCTACACAGCTTTCGACATTGCTCCTCCAACATGAACAGGCTTTGTACAATGCATACTGTCATGATTGAGGGTCCATTAAGTCCAGGCTTTGTAAAAGACAGTATACCACCTTGGTGATCAGTCAACACAAGCCTGAACAAGGGGTGGTGTAATTATAAGCACCAATGTAGTTTTGTGCAAGGTACATTGCATCTACTGGCTATGATCCCTCAGGCTTTGTGCTGAATTGAACTGTAAATTACAGTTGATACTGCAGTTGAATAGCATCTGGTGTTATGCACAAGTTGTTTCAAGACATAACATTTAACCATCTGTCAAACTGCTGCAGCCTGTGACAGCAAGATCCATGCACATATGTGCTAGGGCTGGCCAGTCCTGCCACCTGGTGGTTGAAAGTGAGAGCTCAGAGATGCTGAACACAGGTGACAGCCAGCTAATATGATCCAACAGACCCTTAAGCATGATAAAGGGAATGCAATCAGATATTTAGAAGATACCAGTCTTGATCATGATCTTTAAAGAAATCCACTGCCAAACATGAACCTCTTGGGCAATGTGTGTTTGATGGACGTCTGAGGCGTAAAGTGCGCAGGGAGTGCAGAGAGTAAATCAGTAGTATACACTGGGGATGAATAGAGGATGTCAAAGTACAGATGGCAGCACTTGGAACAGGGGATGTTGCAAGTGGATCCATCTGAGCACTTTGTTTCTCCAACTTTGTTCACCAGTAAAGAAGTGTTAACAGAAACTGCAGTGGCATCACTTTGCACCATAGTACTTCTGATATTGTTTCTTTGTCGCCAAAGTAACCATTGAGACCTTTTACAATATCAAATGTAGTAGGCAATATTTACTTAAAAGTTCAATATTAAACAAAGAGACACATGAGTGCTGAAGATAAATCTGAAACATGACAGTTGACTATGATTTGATTGCAGTCAAGCCGAGCCCTGTGCAACTGGAATTTCTTGCTAAAAAGACCTTTCTCTGTGTGTTTATCACTCACGTAGAAAAAGATAAAACACTGATGGCTACCTTTAGAAACAGCAACAAAAGTTCAATTCCATTATTAGCAACAACAGCAAAAGGTAAATGATATCTTTAGCAACAACAGCAAAAGGTCAATGTTATCTTTAGCAGCAACAGCAAAAGGTCAATGCTATATTTAGCAGCAACAGCAAAAGGTCAATGCTATCTTTAGCAGCAACAGCAAAACTTCAATCAATTTCAATGGTTTGTCAAATATAACCCACCAAAATAATTAGAAAAATTGCTGTGTAAGATGGCGTTCAGTGCAGTTGTAATTTAATTCACAAAGGTGCTGTCTTGGCAGGGACAAGACTGTAAATAATGTTAATTACAATGTACAGTGGATGGATGAATGATCTAGTGAATATACAGTGAGAATATGAAGCATGCATTGACATTTCAGCCAAAGATGGATAATGAGTGCATCATTTTGTTCAACATGACTACAGAAAGTGAGCTGTGATGGTAGAGTTAGAGTGGACAAGAATTTACTTTTTTTTTTACAGAGTTTGAAAAAATGTGAAATATCCTGGATATACAAGTTTACAGGTAAAGAACTTAGTTTTAACCTTTTTGAAAGTTAGAAATCAGCCCTGCGAACATTAAGGCATATTTTAATTTTTTAAAAGTAACTGATCGACTTGCAACGGAAGCCCATTCAAAAATCTGTACATGATGATGCGATTATCAAAAAATCAATAAGAAGGAAGTTGTTGTTTCCATTAGAATGGGAAAAAATAAAAAATCAGTTGTCAAATTGAAAAAGGACTATGCAGTGCCAAATCTGAAAGTCAACAAGAATACTGTATTCAAACATGATCATATATTTCCCTGTAGTCAAAATATTAGCTTTCTGAGAGATTTGTGCTCTGTCAGTCAACATGAAAACTTGTTGGTGATGGGGTTTTGATTTTATGCGGACAGTTTTTTAAATCACTTGTTGCCACAGTAGAATTGATGAAAAACAGTGATCTAGACATAACACATAGAGTAGAGTCATGATCTTATTTTGGGTTCCTCATAAAAGATAAGAGTGTGATATATGAAGCTGTACATATTTTTTAAGTATATATATAATAATGGCATACTATAACAGTCCTATTACATATGCAACTCCAGATCAAATATCACTGGTGTGTAGACTGTATATTAAATATAATATATACATACATGTTACTTTGTTCAACCACTGTGTCGAGGTCATTAGGCTGCACTTGTTTCATTGCATCTAGAATGTCCTTTTTCCCCATTTACTATTCATGGTTGTATAAATAAATATTTCTTTAGAAATAGAAATCTTCCTTCCAAACAGGTTTGATCTCATGATAATGAATCATTCTTTTGCCAAGTGGTTAATTTACCCTCATGTAGGACTTAACCCTTATGCTGCTGCATTATGTCATAAGTATGAAAAGGGTTAACAACATGGTGTCATTCATTAACAGGAGTCATTGAGGGGTTGGTGCATATTTTGTTAATTGTAAATACTGCTACTGTATATAGGGTCATAACATTAAATCAGCATGTCTTACTGTTTAACAAATTTTATATCTATATTCAACCCTTTCCTTTCTGGAGAGTCCAAACAAACACTACTCTTGTATTTATACAGACAAAAAAAATACAGATATTCTGTACATGAAAATCTTTGGGTATACACTCACTGTTCAATAATTGCATGTCCCGCTGTCCACCAGTCCATAGAGTTTATTTATATATTGCTGTCAAAAATAACTTCATGCAATTTTAAGTTTCTGGGGCTGTGTTGGCACATTATTAGCTAAGTTCACCCAGGAAAACTGTTGACTAAACACCTCTGTCATTCTTGAAAAACAAACAAATGACACTGGACCATTTCTGATAATTTTGACATAAAAAAATCCATGCAGATATGTTGGCATTAAGTTTCTGATGGGTACTGTACTAGATGCTGACTTCAGAAGGGAAAGGGTTGAACATGTGTGTACATTGTGGAGAGGTGGTCTTGCTACAAACAGTGGGATATACTTGATAGATACAGGCCTTCCAGTGAAAGATTGAAGACTTGCACAAGCAGGAAAAAAAAAAAAAAAGAGTGAGAAGCAATGACATTGAAACTGAAATGATCTGTTTACCAGCAGAAACAAGTCTCTCTCTCTCTCCTCTCTCTCTCTCTCTCTCTCTCTCTCTCTCTCTCTCTCTCTCTCTCTCTCTCTCTCTCTCTCTCTTCTCTCATCTCTCTCTCTCTCTCTCTCTCTCTCTCTCTCTCTCTCTCTTCTCTCTCTCTCTCTCTCTCTCTCTCTCTCTCTCTCTCTCTCTCTCTCTCTCCTCTCTCTCTCTCTCTCTCTCTCTTGTTTTCCCGAACATAAATGATTGTATTCACATCTAGATCATCAAAATTCACTTTTATTTGTCAGCTTCTGTCTTTACAGAAGGGAACTGCCAGACCAATCACTCCTTTCTGTTCCCTCACTGCCAATGATGTTTCAATTAATTTTCCACTGTAATTAGCCAAGAACACTATATTTAGTGTTTATTGGCTAATTTATAATAATAAACTTTCCAATCCATTTCAATCATACACAAGAAGTGCAAACTTTCACTGGGAGATCTGGCAGTATTAAAAAAAAACAAAAAAAACACTTGATATCTACATGGCCAAGATGTAGCCTGGAAAGCAGATCAGCCTTTCTGGACTCTGTGCAAAACAGGGAGTTTGGTCTGTTAGGCAGGCAAGGCCTACAAATTGCTCAACATCCCACTTGTCTGGGTAGTTGCATCAGTTCCAGGTACAGTCAACTTGTTGCCTGGGTCAAATAGGGTATTTTAGGGTTTTCTTTACATTTACATATTAAAAACAAACTTTCAGAGGATTAAAATGTCTAATTTTTGTCCATGAGGCCATCTAAATCTAATTTGGATATTATTGTGAAGTGTGGGCCTGTCCTAGCCCAACAACATATTTAAGTTTCAGGGCTTCATGTGTGTAGAACGTTTATGCTGTTTAAATTTGAAGTTTCCATGGCCCTTTTTGCCAAAATCTGGACAAGAAATGCTGGTAATGATGACTGGCCTGTGAATTCCTTGCCACAAAATCGAGTTTCATCAGGACACAATGTTTCACATGTAATGAAACAAGACTTGCATAGCCTTTCAAAGGAGCCCTCTGTTTGCCCTCATCTGTTAAACATGCAGACAGCAAGCCTACAAAGTGCAGGGAACATATTATTTTAGTTTCAGGGAAACCTCCTGTTGATTTGCTGAAACACAGTAATCAAGCGCACTTGTATGTAGGTGAATTGGTGATGCCCCCCTTGGTGTCACTGAGGCCTTGCGTTTTCTGTGGAGTGGCTTGAGTTCCTTGAACAGTCAACTTGTTGCCTGTACTTGTATATCTGAACTGGTGATGCCCCCTAGTGTCACTCTGAGGCATTGCATGTAGTCTGGTATGTGATACATGTGTCTGTATTTGTGATTCTTCCGTGCAACCAATACCAATGTTTTATGCCAATTTAAGCACTAGTTAAATTGCAAGTATTGATATATCGTGTGTTCTTTGATGTGCAGGAGGAACGGTATCCCTGTCCAGGAAAACAGAGTAAATTTTGGTGCTTTCAGAACAAATTTTGAAACATTTGGTAAGGTTGCTGGAAATAACCATCCATCAAAAATGTTTTTCATATTTATGGCACAACATAGGATTTCCCTCTTGTGGTGGCAGCAGAATGGGAGGCCAAACTTTTCAAGGACATTTAGAAATGTCCACTGTGTGCACAAGTGTTTTTGTACAAAGGATGACCTTTTAGGAGAGGGATTGTTGGTGGTACATTAATGTTACAGTGTCCTTACCATTGCATCTATGTGATATGATATAAATCCCACTTGTTAAAACTATGGAATTTCAGAAATAGGGATGTGTGTGCACATACAATGGGTACTGACAGGAGACAGAAATACCTATGTACATGCTGGGTCTGAGCCCCACTTATGTACCAGTAATTCTGTTTACTTCCGAAATGGCTGCATGCTACTCTAGTGATACATCTAAATTACATATTACATCTAGACTTTGATCATGTGATAATGTGTCACTAAAAGAGGCATTTGTATTTCATGAAGACTACAAAATTTTAATTGACCACACTTTATGGTGAGTTGTTCATTCAGGAAAAAGTTTGTTCAAAGACGGAATTGATTTTTCAATCCTGGATCCCTCTGTGGATTATTTATCAAGTTTTCATAAGCATCTTCTCCTGTTGCAAAATATGGTATATGCACACCAGTGTTTATTATTCAAGTCAGCAGCATTTTTGTTTTATACAAAAGACCAGCTGTACATGCCCCACAAACAATTGAAAAAAATGCCTGAAACCAGAGAACTGTGTCAATGCAGGAATCTTGCTGATAATATTGAATATGGCCATGCTATACATTTGCAAAACTATAACCAGAATTCAATGGTAAAGGTTGGGGCAATACATCCATGGATAGACATGAGCCTTTTACACCATTTTATTGACAAAATTAAAGGAACACTGGCAGAGTGTGGCGTCACACACACAAAACACAGAGCTTCTGTCTCAGAACCTTGTTCACAGTTATCACTGACATGATCTGGACAGCTCTCTTGTGTTTATAATGGAAGCTTTGTAGATATATGTAGATCTTTATTTTGATATGCCAATACACTTTTACCCATGTGAATATTGAAGTTTATTTTATAGGTTGCAAACAAATAAAGAAGTATGCTCATCATATGGTATTTGTGGTTGATTTGTTCTCCCGTTTCCCAACTGAGTGTAAATTTTTGCCAGTACCAAGAAAGTGGCACCTAGCTTTGCCTGTTGAACAGACCTTACATTTATTGTTTCTGGTTTTTAATGGTGGGGAGAGAGCCAGACTGGGGCATGGGTTGCTGCACAGACAATTTTTTATCTATGACATGGTGTAACAACAGTGCCAGTCTCATCTCATGTTACAGTTGGTCCTATCTATGACAATGAGACCACTCAACCTTCCGATCGGACCTGTCAGACTACTGGAAGCATGGCTCTATAACCTGAGATCAAATGCACAAAGGTTGTAAAAAGTTCCAGAGGGTATTGTCATCCCCTGCGTCGTCCATCTGTCCATCTTGTCAACATTCCCACAATATCTCCAAAAATATTCACCATAGCTGTACCAAATTTTTGTCAGAGATGCATCTCATAATGGACCAGGTTCCTTTATTGAAAACCAGCTTCCTCTTATTTTTAAACTTTTTATGAAACTTTTAAAGTATTTATTTCAAGGCCATCTGAGTGGCACACAAGGGGACGACGTTATCATAACATCTCAAAAAATATTCACCGTAGCTTTACCAAATTTTTATCAAAGACAAACCTTGTGATGGACCAGATTTGTATGGAAAATCAGCGTACTCTGATTATTTTTAAAGTTAAAATGTATTTATTTGAAGGCTGTCTGAGTGGCATCAACCCTGATGATGTTACCGTGATATCTCAAAAAATATTAACTAGAGCTTCATCAAGATTTATCACAGATGCATCTTATGATGGACCAAGTGCCTATTTAAAAGCAGCTTCCTCTCATGTATTTATTAACTTTTTTTGAAACTTTAAAGTGTTTATTTCACGGCCATCTGAGTGGCGCACCAGGGGACAACGTTACCATAATATCTTAACAAAGATCCATTGCAACTTCAAATTTTTATCAGAGATTCACATTATAATGGACCACTCTCTGGAACTATAGGCATATTGGTACTTGAATGGAAGATCTTTTTACGAGGAATACGAATCTGGGATCCTAATGATAATTCAGACTTTTCTTACTTAAGTAGATCCAGTTAAGATGTGATTGGCAGTTAAAGAGTTAACACTGTTAAAAATGGTCACATAGGCTGACCTGTTGAATTCTGAATGCAGCATGGAAAATTGTTCCAGCAATAGGTAGTATGGATTTTGAGCAACCAATCAGAAACAGCAGGTAGTAACAAGGCAGTATGCACCAGGCCATTCTCAAGGTAAGGTGGTTGCAAGTACCGAATAAATGTTATTACTGCTGCATGTGTCAAAGGTAGACAGCTTGCAGTTTGACCCAGCTATCTAATTGCTTTAGGTCTATGCTTAGGCCTAGTTTAGTAATATGATGCTCATCTGTTGTTTCAAATGATCAGCATCTACGAAGTGCAGTACAGTAGGGCTACAGGCTTACTATTTCACATAGGGGTAGATGCCTATTGAAGCATGCACCCAGAATATTCACTCCTCACAAGGAGGAGAAGGCAGTGCTCTCCTGGTAGAGACCATTTACTATTGAAACATTCAAGAGGCCCATGGACCTAATTAGTTTCCTGAAATGCATTCCCTACATTACCCTGAGAAATCAGTCCAGGTCATTTATATGATGCAACGTCAACCTTCCACATGAACACACACTTGTGGTACATTTGGTAGCCTTCCCCTTATCCTTTGTCAATATACTAAGTTTACTGTTCTTTTCAAAAGTGCTTAATGACATCGAAATGTAGGTCAAGGATGCATTTAATTTATTATGTTAATTAAATTAATGCATTAATTTATTATGTCATGGGCATCACAATAAATCATTTTTTTGCATTCCCTCCATGAACTGGAGACAGTGGGTCAAGGTCACTCTTATTATGCATTATTAAACTTCTATATATGATGCACGTTTGTAGTACATTTTGTATTGTTAGTCTTATTTCGCAACGTCAAAATTCGTGTCCTTCACTACATCCTTGAAAATAGTTCAAGGTCACCACAAGTTGTACAAAATTTGAACATTATCCTAATGCCTATTCATTGTACATTTGCAAGTTTCATCTCGATTTTAAATCAAAATAATAAAATTCAATGTTCTTTTAATACCTATTATGCTTGTTTCACTTAACACCACCAGTGGTGCTACCGTGACTCCATAGACATAGACTCTTGTCCTGTAATGGTATGTTGAAACATGTGCACACGTTCAGATGTGAAAACAAAAAAACAAAAATAATTTCCTGATATTCCCACCATGACCATGAGGACGTAGGTCCAGGTCACCCACATGCATTTTGAAATTTTATATATATTATAAAAATGAAGTCTGTCTCTGTTGTTGTCATTGGCATGTAACAGCGCGGTTCTTGGTAGGCATTTTTGATGACGTAGCGATAGCGACGTCATGAACAAAATGCCTACCATACCGCACTGTTACATGCCAATGACAACAACAGACAGACTTCATTTTTTATATTTATATTCATATTAACATTAATACTAGAATTAAATTTGTCATGAATATTTGTGCATTAAAGTTTCGATAGCCACTGCGAAAGACCTTTTGTTTATCAGTGGGAGGAGCTATGGGTGTGTCCAGCTGCTTGTTACGTAGGGGCAAGTAGGCACTGGCACGTGCCGTGCTGTACATGATGTTACCATCAACTGATGAAAACAAAATTTGTCCCTATTCTTTCAATGCTAACAAAAACTCCAAATGTAAATATACATTTATGGTACATTTGGTATTATTAGCTTAATTGTTTCTCAAAATGTTGAATTTAGTGATTACTACACACTTGAAAATTAGGTCATTATTCAAAATTCAACAAAATTTGACTATTGGCCCAACACATATTTCTTGTAAATTTAGACTCAATTCATTATCAAAATATTAAATTTCATGTTCTTTTCACATGTGTAATGATAGTTCCAATGTGTACCACCAGTGGCACCACCATGACCACATCATATATTTTTGTCTGCATAATGTTTCCGTGCTGGTATGTTAATACATGTGCACAGGTTCAAATGCAGTGACCATAACAAAAAAATTAATTTCCTGAAATGTATTCCCTCCTTGACCTTGAGAAAGTAGGTCATGGTCATCCATATTATGCAACATATAGCCTCTACATATGATACACACTTGTGGTACATTTGGTATCACTAGCCATATTCTTTCTGAACATAATGAATTCAATGTTTTTCTACACCTTTCATAGTCCTGTAGGTGGTGCCTCCAAATTTCGGAACATTTCTGATTTTTGCATGATAGACATTCCCACCATGTTTTGAGATGATTCATGAAAAACTTTTCACCAAAAAATGCATTTTCAAAACTTTCCTATTTTGTCCCAAATATTACATAATACTATAGGTGGCACCACCACTATCAAACTCAACCTTGATTTTCATACACTTTATATAGACAAACCACCATGATTGGTGTTGACTGTCTGAACGAAATGCTTCTTGGTCAGAAGAAGCATTGAGTTTTGACAGTAAACACACAGGAGTGGTTGTTTGTATCTCTCCTATAATGATACATGGACAAATTATGAAATTTTAAGATGAAATAACACAAATCCAATGATTTTAACACAGAAAAGTGTGATGCTTTGCGTTCTACATTAGCACGCATAAATGTGAAACATCGACAAAAAATTCCACCACAACTTCAGGCAGAAGCCTGTTCACTCAGTTGCATTTCCACGATCAACGGAAAGTCCCAGCATGTTAATGTGCATATAAATGCTTGCATTGTTTGCAAAATGGGTGCCGGCAAACATACCGTCAAATAAATTTGATGAGCTGGGTGTGTTCTGAGTGTAAGATGCTGCAAGATTACCACAAGTTGATACAGACAATGTGGGAGAAGGATCTGAAGTTGGCAGCAGCTCGGGTAAAGGCAACATGGCTGACCAGCTGGGGACATGCTACAGGAAATGATGTAGTTAGAATGGGTTACTACATACAATAACAAGCGGCTGTAGTCCATTCCTTTATTCACCTCTAATAGGAGCCATTATGGGAGAAAAGTCCTGACACAAACAAAAGTTTACAAATGGATGTAAGGGCAGACAGATAGACACAAGTGATCCCATTAGCTCTCTGACTTATGGTCAGCTTATAAGAAAAAGCTGAATTAAAATAAAGTTTGTCAACCTGAAACTATTTTTAAGAAACAGTACTCGTCATAGGTAACTTAAGCTGGTTTTCACACACTTTAGGTGCTTTGCCAAAGCCGTCAACAAATTTACCATGCATCCAGTGCGGTACCATGCTGCTACGTTGAGCCCCAGGCATGGCACAACACTCCTGAGGGTGGCAATGCATACCAGCATACAAGTGATGCATGCACAATTCAGTTACCTACACTAGTGAGGAGGGAAGGAAAAGTGGGGATGGTTGGGTGGGAATTCTGGTGACCTATGGTGAGTGCTGTTTCTTCATGACAGTTTCACGCTGAAAACTTCATATTCAAGACACAGTACAACACCTAAGGTCACTTAAGCTGATGTACCATCAGACTGGAGAGGGGAGGACCTTGACAGAATCTAAATCAAAAACTTTGCACTAGAGAGCCATGGCCCAGAAAACCATCCTGGATCCCTGGTGCACCCTCTCTAATTCTGTTGAATTAGAAAGACTGGGTGAGGCACGCGGAAAGACTGATTGGAAGCGGCTGTCAGGAAGAACTTGATTGCTAACACCTCCACCTCCACCTCCACCTCCACATCTACCAGGTCTCCTAGGTAGAAGGACTTAAAGGTATTATGGGAGTGCCATCTAACGGCGGCCATAATATCCTCTACTGATGTGTTGTCATGTGTCCCAGGAGGCTGAGAATGCCCTAGTCTCATGATCCAGGAAAGAAAGAAAATGCGCCAGCTCTTCATCCTTCCCGGCAACCTGGTAGGCCAAGGAAATCGTTTTCACTATCCATCCTGAGATGGTGTTAAGGGACAAAGTCTAGTTAAAAGGGAGAAACAAAGGTTACCACCCACTTGATGAGGTTCAATCAGACTCCAGTAGAACCAGAGCATGCTAACAGGACAAAGGGCCTGATCTGGCTTGGACCTGGGCATTGTCGCAGAGAGTGACAACCCAAAAAACCTGTCAAAGAGGTTGAAGGGTCATGCACCATTTGTGTCTTAGACACAAATCCCACACAAGGCCTTAGAAAAACATCCTTCCCATCAGCAGGCCACCTGATGACGTATCCATCCAAGGCATGTATCTCCCCCTGTGTCTAGCACCTGTGGCTAAAGCTAACAGGAAGACCATCTTGAAGGTGTGAAACTTAAGTTCAATTGAAGCCATCTTTTTTGGGTTGACAGAGGCTTAATAAGAGCCCCAAGCAGCACAGAGAGATCAGGTGCAAGATTGGACTCTACCGGACAATCCAGGTAGAAGCTGTAAAAATAGCAGAGGAAAGGGTCCATCCCTAAACTCAGTCCCCTGGTCTTAAGGTTCGCGGCAATGGCCAACTTGTAATACTTGATGGTGCAAACCTTGAAGTGACCTTCCTCATACAATGATCAGACTCAAAAAAAAAAAAAAAAAGGCCATTATCTGTTGGACCGGTGCCTCCTGATGCGAACAGTCCTTAGACGCACACCGAGAGGCAAACTTGTACCAAGTCAAGTCGTAAACCTTTAAAGAAGACTGATGAAGCCTTCTCCTGAAACTCTTTCAGCCATTTTCTTACAGAAGCTGGCTGATGTAACACTCTTGGTGATAGTTATCAGACAAAAAGCCTGAGAAACTGTGGATTGCAGTTGAACCTATTGGATCTTGGTTACTTGAGCAGGTGAAGGAGAGGAGGCAGTGACCAGGAACGCCCTACACTCAACTCCAACATATCCAAGGACCACTTCATCCTGGGCCACCAAGGCCCACAAGGACTTCACCCTGCTACTCCTGAATCTTGAAAAGAACCTTCAGCAAAAGCGGGATCAAAGGAAAGGCATACACCCACAAAATCTGCCATGATATCAACATGGCATCTGTTGCCCATACCAACTTTTTGGGAACCAGGGAGACAAAGGTGTCAATCTTTAGATTGTCCCCGGTGGCAAAGAGATCAATGTGCTGTGGACCTGAAAGGGACCAAATCACTTCCACCACCCAGGGATTCAATGACCACTCTGAATCACCTGTGATTGGTGCGACAGCAGGTGGGTCTTGACCTTGAGGCAACCCAAAATGTGTGGACAGCAGAGCCTCTCAAGGAGGGGAACAAAGGCAGCTGAGAAGCATCTCTGCATATAGCTGTCGGCAGGGTGGCCACTGAGAGCACATTATGGTGCACCGATTTGATATTGGCATTAAATGTAATGGCTCTGCTGAGTATGTGGCCCACAGCACAGCCTTGAGGCTGCTCCAGGCCCAGCAGGGTCTCCACCAACTGCTTGATGGAGGCTGGTGTCGCCGGGCTGGGTCATCTCCCAACGCCTGGAGGAGACATGTAGTGGAATACCTGGAACAGTGAAAGAAAGAACCAATGATGGTCATAACTTGCCCATCCTGCTTCGAATGGCAGTTCAGAGGTATGCTTACTAATACTCAATATACTAAAAATTTCATGTTTTACTTATCTATTCATAAGATAAGATGCCCATAGCCGAATGCTCTGCTGACCACCATCACCAAAACATTTTCTGAAATGTATTCAATGCACAAACTTGAAAAATTAATCAAGGTTAGCCATATTATGCAATATCTAACTTCCACATGATACACATTTGTGGTACATTTGGCATCATTCGCCTAATTTTACAAGATATTGAATCAAATGTCCTTTTCTTAAGTACTTAATGACTTTAAAAAAATGGTTGTCATTCAATCATTGGGGCATAGTGATCAATAATGTAGGTCACCAGGTAGTATTATGTACAATGACTCAAGTGCAATTTTGATCTAGAGGCTCAATTCTCCTTGCCACTAATGTTCAAACTACACCCTACCATTAAAGAATCACCTCTTCCAAATTAATTTGGCTCATCTTATTATCAATTATTTTTCAATATGTGGAATTTTGTATCTTTCAAGACATTTTAACTCTTTAATTTCTGTCAAATTATTGGTGGCCCAAGATTTTTACCTTTTGACTTGTATATTACATAATTAGGTCAACAAAACTAAAAATATGGTGTAGCCATTCTCACTTGCATTGACTGCACTAGTCAGCAGTTTTCTTTGTCAATGGTGCGGTTCTAATCATCCAACCATTTTTATTATACTAGAAAGTTGCATCATGAAACAATGAAGTTGCCTTGAGCGCAGGGGCATTATGCCCTAGAGACCATTTTACCATTTTTACTGTAAGGTGAATTATGCAACTTTATTTTATTCAGTATATAAACAATACCTGCCAACACATACTTTGTTAAAAAATGATAAACATAGCTGTCAAAAGTAGCCTAACGTGTTCTGAACAGAATTTTAACAAAATTGAAGTGCTACCTGATGGTAGAGGACCCCCTATTCAAAGTGTTCAAGTACTTTCTGAAAAGAAAAAAACCTGACAATTTTTCTCAAAAGCAAAATCTGAATTTGTCCTTTTAAAATAAAAACTATGAATCTCTTTATCCTATGGAAACTCGGTGGAGGCCCACCTGGGATGAGTCTCTGGAAAAAATCAAAGCATTCCATGCAACAGGTTTGAGAGGGAAGTTAAGTTTGCTAAATCTACAGATTTCTTTTTTTTATTTTCTGCAGAATTTGTTGGTTAAGTCCATTTACAACTAAACAAGAACTGTTATTTGATAATACTTAATTCTGTGGGACATTCAGATTGCAAATGAACTTTTCTTTTCAAATGCAACTTAAAATATAAAATTGCTCGAGACCTAAGGTCAACAGCCTCTCCACAAAATGGAAAGCTGTTGACTGTCAAGGGGTGGGGGTGGGGGTGATTTATGTACTTCTATGCAATCACCATGAAACTCACCTGGGTGACCATAACAACACTTCTACAGCACACCAGTGTATTAAACATGCTTTATTTGGACATTTTTTCTTTATCAAAGCCGGTGGTCAGAAACATTAATAATGGTCAATGCAAACAAGTGTTGAGCTACCACAATAAGCCATCTTACAGCATGCTGTGGCAACAGAAGACAAAAACAGAGAAAATACTAGAATCATACATCTTTATTCATCACTTTCATACGGTCACCCACTCTCTCACATCAAAGAATACAGCATACTACTGACATCTAGTGGATTTTTCCAGTATTACTTATTTATGTATAAAAATATAAGCCATTGTTAAATATAATCTACAACTTAAATGCAGCCTGGCTAATGATAATGGGTGAGAGATTTCACAGATAAAATGATCACATTCTACAATTTAAATGCACAGCTGGTAAAATGGAATAAAAGCAATGAAGAATGAATGCCCTTCAGATAAAAACAATTGGCTTTCTTAAGCATACACTTTCATGTATTAAATTTCAGTACATAAACACTGGTGGATGAACCATTAAATGACATCTTAACCACTTAAACATGCTATACTCTCTTGTATAACCTTAAATGTTTGTAGCTAAACATACCCAGGAAACAGTACACTCATTTGTCATTTTCCCTCCCCAATTAAAACTTGTGTTACAGAATTACATGTCTGATTTTTGCTCAAATAAGACAAAAGTATTTTAAAATAAGCACATTTAAAATTAATTCAATTATCATCATAGTTACTTACTGTGTCCTGGAAAGCATTTTCACCAAAGCATACAGAATTTTGCTCTATGAAGTACCTATTTTGCAACACTTTGAGTACTGGTACAATTACCTGAATGATACATAAGAGCAACATGAAGAATTAGCAACCACATTTTTAGAAAACAGGAAACCAGTTTGTTTTTTTGCACTTAATATTTCATGAAATGGTTTATTGCAAGCAGTTTAAATAGAGACTGACCCGTCACTGGGTGAATGCATCACATTCAACCACTAACACTTGACAGTGATATAACCTTGCACTTGGCTCGCTTCTCTGTAGTTGTATGGAACCTAGATCCAACACAGTACAGAGTAACTATCACACTAAGAATTTCACCATATTGTCATCACAATTCAAAGCTTTTTCTGTACACATAACAGATCAATGTGAAAGACAATCAACTGCCCACCAGTGTGAACTCCATCTCTATATTACAAAATGAGCACCATAAAGTATCATTCTCCTTGGTATATATAACGAGACAGCTCTATGAAGATATCTAGAGAAAATATAAATATTTACATTTAGCCTTGATGTCAACAATGTTTAACTTTATTACAATGATATGTTACTACTTTACTTCATACAATGATACAATGCGATAACTTGTTATAATATGTGGAAGCAGCTATATCTTGCTTGTTTTAAGCCATTTTTCAGTGTATTCCTTTCAGTATCTCAGGTTCCTTTAAGCACCAACTCTGTTGGTTGTTCTATCTTTTCACATCAAGATGAAGTCAAGTACCCAATTGTTTTTATAAATGTAACAGAAATTTCTGGCCGTTACATTAGGAAAGCCCTAGGCAGCATTGCAAGACTTCTGACGAATATATGCAGACAGTAAGAGACACCAGGTCTGATAATCATGAAATTGAAACTTGTAATGTCTAGAAAACTGTCAGACTCATACTGCGCTTGGTCTTCCATCCAATAAGACGAGTATTCTTCGAACTTGTCACTGTTTTGCCATCGTCTTTTTCTGTTGCTTCCTTCAACTGCCTGTAATCATAAAAAAAGAAATTATAATAATGACAAGGGAGTGGTGATATAGAGAACATATGGTATTATTATGAATTCTGTTTTCAGCACCTTGTTCAAAGTATGCAGTTTAAAGTCTGACATTCACACAGTGCTTTCTTAATGACAGTTCACAGCTATTCGTTTATAATCACAATGTTAACTAGTTACAAAGTAAATTTCACAATTTAGACATGGGACCTACCTGTAAATTTATGGCTGAATGAAGACCAACACCAGTATACTTCCTTTGTAATATGATGCAAATTGATCAGGCTATAGATGCTTTTAATAGAGAACATGCCTGTCTGGTCGTACTTTTATAAAAGTCCTCACTTAAACTTATAGCTCCTAAATTTAACCACAAAACTTCATGTGTACCGGCAGTATGAATACCATATGCATGAACATGTATTTACACATAACCGTTTCCCCTTACAATTGCGCACAATGGGCTGGTGGTCAAATGCAGTCTACTTAAATGTTTTAAGCAAATTTCTACAATAATTAAAATTAATGTAACTGGAAACAGTAAAAGGCCCCTTCAAAACAACATGTCCCAGTTCAGCTGCTTTCCTTGAGATAGGCTGGTATCTCCCCCAAGCAAAGCAAGGCTGTTGAATCTGTCTGAATTCATGTGGAAAGGGCTAAATTTAATTTACCTCAACAAGCAAAACATAAACCACTAAAATTCACACACTTCAACAGACCTGTCTTTGTGGGCAATTTTACTTACTTTGA
Organism: Hermodice carunculata; assembly: GCA_964020975.1. Lineage (NCBI taxonomy): Eukaryota > Metazoa > Annelida > Polychaeta > Eunicida > Amphinomidae > Hermodice > Hermodice carunculata. The sequence goes on from OZ026614.1 coordinate 15,965,750, forward strand.
CAGCACCTGATTCTTGAACCTCTCTTCATTGAGCTCCCTCCTAAGCTGTGCCCTGGTCTTGCTAGCATAAGGGCAGATAACTGGATGCTGACAAAGGGTAGCTGCGGATGGCCTAGCTCTCGCATCAGGATGAACCATTGACTGTACAGGAAAAGCAAAATGGAATTTGTAAAACAAGATCAAACCAACAGAATACAAACAAGTAGCAGCTGACTCTAGCCATACCCCCTCCCCAAAATAATTATGGAGGTAAATACATTGATGTACATTTGTATATTATAGATTGCCAATTAACTAATTAATGATGGAAGATATTAAGCCAGGTAAGACTATGCTCATGCACTTTAAATGCCCACATTGCAAATTTTGAAGGGTCATTTATTATTCTTTCCTAGAAAATGCATGGACAAGGCATGCAGGTGATTTTGAGCTGCTTAACAATCTGTGTTAAAGCCAAACAAATTCATGCTTAAGTACAACTCCTACTTGAAATCTACCAACCATGAAAATTTCAGAGGGTTAAGGTCCCATGTTTTTTATGTACTTTAATAGGAGAGCCACCTATTGGAACCTGCAATCCCTGAAGAGGGTACACTTGATTTGGGTCACAAAGCAACATTTGACCTGTCAAGGCTGAATACTAACCTCCCAGAAAGAAGTCATTATGGGGAAATTCATCAATATTTGATACAAAAACTTCTCTTTTTTTATATTCAACACTTTCATCAAACTTGTGGCATTTATGTATTCAAAGTGTGCCAATAGTGTGTAGGTTCCATCATGAGACTTTCTGCAGATATATGTGCAAAATCCTGGTTTAAAGTACATCCCTAGGATATAACTTAGTATTAGAGCTAACGAAACTTGAAAGTAATATGTATTTATGACTCGCTGGTACTGAAATTTGATATGTAAATGTGATGTCAGTATTTTTAATCTGGTCCTAAAGTGACAACATTTTTTTTACTTGAATCGCCCGCAACTGACTCGGCACACATCAGAAAGTGTGCTTATGAATAATCCAGGGTTCCCACTCAAAGGACTAATCAAAATATCCTGACTTTTTCCTGACTTTCTCCTGACTTCACTGCATTTTTTCCTGACCAACAGTGCAATATTTTTATTGAATTTAATGGCATCCTTACTCCCCTTCGACAGGGATGAGGGTTTACCATAGCATTGGAAGCCTATCAGGATCATTGAAGCCCATCAGGATCAATTCTTCCAATAAGAAAATACTAGAAAGCAAAATCTCTTCTGCATATATATCTCCCATGTTAACAAGATATCAAATCAAAAACACTTAGCACAAAGGAATGAAAAAAAAAATCACTTGATAATTTAAAATCAAACCCTCATTCCTGCCATAGCCATCCATTCCTCCCTTTTATTTAACAATATTATAAACTAATGATTTTCACTGCTATCAAGTGAAAAAGCAATACAAATATTATCATGCTAACAGTTTTGTCTTTTAAATGGTCACTCATACATTCATCAAAACAAATTTGGTTAATGTATGATTAGAAAAGAGCAGGTCAAACACTTGCTTTACTTCTAATTTTCCTAAAGTTTGGCTTTTTGGCCCATGTTTCCAAGTAGGTAGGACCCTTTAGAAAGCCTGCATTTGAACTGCTGTTTGTTCTTAGGCTCTTCCTGTAACCATTTACAAAAGTCTGGGGTTTGGAGCCAACTAGGGTTGAAGTAGGTCTGTTTGTTCATGGTTATTGTGCTGAGGCCTATTATGCTAAAATACTAGTATCTAGAAGCCACTACAAACCCATCACCACCTGAAAATACATGCATATCATTAGATGTAAAATTCTAAATCCTAATAATATTATCATTATAAGCTTTTGTGATTGTCAAATGACATAATGGCATTATCAGCAGGACATATATCTCTGAAAAAAAGGTTAGTTCCAAGGAAAAATCTCAATGCATTGCAGTCGCTGAAAAGAAAGTGTTAGCTCTGGAGGCAAGGTGCGCTAATTCCTTTCAATCTTCTGTCAAAAATGTAATTTCCGTTCATTCTTCTGTACATATTTAGATATAATACCAATCTCACCTGTTTAATGAATTTGTAATTTTGGAAAATGTTCACAACTGCACAATGAGGAAATCACCATTTCTTGAATCATGTTTCCAACAGAAGATTGCCATAGCCATGTTGTGTCACCTACTGACCAATGTACCTAAAATTTCCTGACTTTTTCCTGACTTTTGACAAATTTTCCATTTTTCCTGACCATTTTTGCAATTTCCTGACTTTTTCCTGATCCTGAAAAAAAATAAAAAATTCCTGACTTTTTCCTGACCAGTGGGAACCCTGATAATCGGAGCTGACGTCATCTGAGGGACCCCGTCGCCATGTTGTAATCTTGGGGTATGGCTTCCAGCGCCTATGTCCATATCAATCTTTTTCGGTAACTAATTGTGAAAAGTTTTCTAGTTTGCATCAAACAACATGGTTTACACATGTGTGGCATATGACTGCACGAAGTCTGTCAAGAGGGATGGAGTTATTTTACACACATTTCCATTCGGAACACCGTGTCTGCAGCATTGGGTTCAATTTGTTCGTACACAGCGGCAGTGGGACGGCCCGACATCAAGTAGTAGACTTTGCAGTGCCCATTTTCAAGAAACTGATTACAACTGGAGGTTCTTGCCCACATTGCCGAAGGAACAAGATCGAGGACGTAAAGTTTTAAAAAAGGACGCAATTCCTTCCATTCATGCTCCCCCAAGACGAGCAAAGCCCCGAGCTCGGCATCAGCCTCAGGCTCAGGCATCCCCTTGCTGAGACTGGCCAAGCCAGAGGTACCTCACGTGACGTCAGCAAGATTATGTAAGTTTTGGTACTAGCCGACGGGTGCTGTTTGCTGAATATATAATTAGGCTCAAGGCGGGCGGCGTTTTTTTACCGTTTTTTTCTACAAGCGCTAAACCAAATTCGACATAATTTGGCATGATTGAACAGTGAAGTTCTATCAAACGAAAAAGAACATAATCTATCCACACGTTGTACATCCTGGGGATGTACTTTAAACTTACCAAACTAGTAAGCTGATTCCAAAGTTTAGCAGTTTGGTAAAGGGTAAAACACATAATGTGGCTTTATGATATTGAAAAGTGCATTTACTGTTAGCCTCAAGTTTATGAACTCTATTAACTTTTTCACCAGAGGTTGGAATTTTTATGAAGTTCTTTAAGTCATCTAATACTTTATTTTTCCTTTAAGTTTTTGTATTTTTATGTATGGAAGCTGGTAAATTCTCCATTGTATGTGCATGTTCAGGTGAATTCAAAGTTTACACGTACAGTACTCCATCTTTATAACACCCCTCATTACAAACCGGCTTCTGATATAACACAGTGTGTACTATGCCCCCCCCCCCCAAAAAAGTTGTGCCATAACTTCTGTTAAATTACCCTCTGTTATAAGGAGGTTTTGCTATAACACCGTTTACCCTGTGGACCCCAACACCAGTGTTATCAAGAGGGAGCACTGTACAGGAAGTTGCTACAAGGCCAGGCTCCTAACCCTTTTTTAGCCAAACACATCTGATCCCCGTTAACTTTGGCTGAGGTCCCAAGGGTCTTCAGCCTTGACAGGTTTTACTGTGGTTTTATATATGCAAGGTATTCAAGGGCAATTTTGATCTGGAGACTCAATGCTCTTTGCCATAGATGTCCAAGCAACACCATACTGTTACAAAATCACTTTTTCCACCTGTAGAGTTTTGGTTACCTAACAAAACTAGGTTAAGGTCACTGATCTCGTAAACAAATAAGCACTGGACATTATCCATATATCCTTTAGATTTTGTGTGTCTAATTCTATTGCTTTCCAAGATTTGGAATTTGGATATGAAGACTCTTCATGTATCATTAACCATGAACAAATGTATTGGTAGTCTAATGCACATACCTTTAGAAGGTTGTTGAATTCAGCTGAACACTGTGGAAGTGTCGGCAAGTTGCCTTCCCGTATGTTGTGCCACATATCTCCATTCTTTGGTAAATCATCACCGCTCCCCTGTCAACAACATACACACAGTGGCATAAGTTACAAATTTTCCATTTTGGAAAGTCTGCTTGTAATACCTGAAAAGCTAAAAATTCATATTTTACTTATTTCAATCTGTTGAAGAGTCTATTAAGCACAGGACTACACAGAACTTAAAGTGCGTAGAGCTGTTTATTTTTCAAATCAATATGGGCCTTTCAAAATTCAGTTGCCAATTCTGACCAACAGGGTCACACAATGCTTCTTCACAGTGCTTTGTGAAAGGTCAGGTGACAAGTGAGTGGATCATTATGCACACATAAGATATGTGTACAAACCTGTCCCATCCCCGATACTTGTGGATGACCCTTTTGCAACAGTCTATTACTTCCTATGCACTGACTGTCTACTTGTGGGTTTTTGTAAATCTTTTATACATAAAAATGTGTCACAACTTCAAGTATTGGCCTACAACTTTTTTCTTCAAACTCATCGAACAAATTAAAGACAAAGGTAAAAATAATTTGTGGAATGTTTTGACTGCAGTCATTGAAAAAAATCATTTGAAGCATGCAATGTACATACAAGGTTCATATGTTGAGAGACACGTCAATACAAGGATATGGCTTCTCTCTTCACCGATTTTATGTGGACAAAACAATCACATTTGTGGGCCTTCTTAATAAGTATTTCACAACACTATCAGAATCTGTCCACCAGAATTAGTTTGTTCGGTTAAAAAAAAAAAAAAACATACAAACAAACCACAGGCCATGTTCAACCCAAAAATACCATGGAATGATCTACTTACAGCTGCATAGATTGTCAGAGCCAAGGAAAACACATCTGCTTTAGGTAGGTGCTCAAAGTTTTCCTGTAAGATCTCGTTTGGTAGGTATCTGCTGTCCCCCTCTTCCACACTGGGGTTTGTAACTGATGTAACATGACCCAGGTCACCTGTGACCAAAGGCAAGTTGTGTTAGCAAGGATGAACTTCTTATAAAACACAGATCCATTATTAAATTCTGCACCACACGAGACATTTGGCAATGCAGTAAAAATTGGACTTATGAAGCAGACACAAAGCTCATTCATGCAGCACTTTGTCAACGTCCATGGATATATGAATCCTAAAAGCTATTTATTCATTACACATTGGGCTTATTTTGATGAAAACCGCCGATATGGACTATAATTAACTTCTCTGGATATATACACATATGAATTTGAATGCAAAGTCTTATTTGCAGTTTTTATCTGAAGTTGATTTACAGGAGAACCTGAAAACCCATAAACCCTCTAATAAATAAACATGGTTTTAGGGCACCTTTTTGCTTTCTTTTAAACATTGTGATAAATATATTGATTCCGCTGTAGTTTTCCACAAGCAGTTTATGTTCAGCGCTTTATCCGTAAAAGCAACCGCTTTTCTGCAAACGCGGAAAAATAGCGTCCCTGCAATAAGGACACTCAAACAGCTGTTCAGAGCTATAAATTCTCTGTTCTATGCTATGAAGGCATGTCAATCAACCTCTCGTCATGTTGAAATACATATTATGTTAACTGTTGTGAACAACACAATTTTGTGCCACAAAAGTTTAAATATAACTCTGATCTCTTTCCAAATTAAATACTGATGCTCTTTACTGCAAACCATTTTTTAAAGACTTTTTATGGGATATCAAACGGGACATACCAATTTTGTAGGTAATGGGTTCTTCATCATCTCCATCCTCATCCAAATCTTCTTCTAAGCCGCTTTCTGGGGAGGTAAGCCTCAAGTTTTTTTGGAGAAAAATATTACCTGCAAAAATAAATACACAAAATATAATTTGTTACCTTGGAGTAAAGTTAAATGTTATGCTTCACTTCCCTCAAGTTTTCCAGTTTGATCTTGCTCTACACAGGAAAAAAAAAGGTAGGTCTGTAATGGGATTTGTCTTAAAGGTCTATAGATTAAGGTAATGCCGATGTGGGTCACAGGTCAATGGAGACAGGAAGCGACCTTTCATCACTCCTTTATGATCGGTAGGTACATAGTACCCACTTTTCAATTTTCGTAAATTTCACATTGTTTTTTTATGGGAAAAAAAATCCCATGTCAGAAAAAAATACCTCAAGGACTTCAACCAACTGTTTTCCTTCAAAAGAAGCATGCAGTCTTACTGCAAAGATTTCCCGAGCAGACATGGTTTTTGCAGTTTTGTCATGTCTTAATTTACAATACCACAAGCAATTACATAATCTATAGAGCATCAAATAACAGTGAACCCTCTTCTTTCATCAGAAACAGTTAATTTGTTTAAAATATTCAAAAATACCAATTTTTAGTAAAACCCACAAGATTTAAAAGTAGGGGGTGTGCTTCTGTTAGGGCGTGTACTACAATTGGAATGAATATGGTGGATGAAATTTTTCCGACATGTTTTTTAGATTGATCACTGAAAATTTCTATAGCAAGTTATTACAACTGATCCATATCAACTTGTGACCTAACTACAGGCCAAACTGTGACTGAGCATACTCAGCTGAGATAGTGATTTTGCTAATAAATCATTTCCTTTTTTACCATAAATACATAATTCACAGTTGTTGTAATTAATACATACCAGGTTTAATATCTAGATGAACCAGATTCTGTGAATGTATATATCTTAAACCATGAGATGTTTGTAGTAAAATATCCTTCAGTTCAGCTTCTGAGAACAGTGCTTCCTCCTTTCTGTTGTCTGCTATCACATCTGCTACACTTCTTCCTGTATGTACAATACCATCAGTTACAAGTTTTTCAAACATATGAAATCAAATCTCTAGTATATACCTTCCAAAAATTAACACATATACACGTACTTTGGTGATCTTAAAATATCATTGGACTTTCACAATGCCATAATGCATTATTTGATTCACATTATATCAATGAGTCAGAATAAAACACCAATGAATTTCTGTTCAATTAAAAACCGAGACTTGCTTAAAGCATACATTATCTTTAATTCCTTGGTAAAGCAAAAATATATTTCAAAGGTACATTTGGTGTATGCAGCACCAGACATGTGGTACTATATCGCCATCTAACAAATTATTGTCCAGTCTATGAAATTGATATGTTTCAGACTATGACATTAATTTTCCTTCAACATAATGCAAGTGATCTTACCATTACAGTACTCATTCTGGATATACATGTGGCCATTCTCTGCCCAAGCTGAATAATATCTCACAACATGTTGATGTTTTCCAAGCACTGCATGGGCATAAACCTCATTTAAAGCATTTCGTCTGAAAAAATGAAAAAAAAAAAAAAAAGATTATATATGATGTCACAGTTAAAGTTACTTTTACACCCTCAGTACAGCATGTTTTATTGGTATATATCATAATTAAACAGACATCACTTCTCAGTAAGTTATACTGGTGCTTAATTGAGTATCAAGAACTGATAATAATCGAGTTCCAAGTATACATATAGCATTTTCTCTTGACACCCAGTTATAAAAATACAATGCTTCCAATTCATATTAGATTTTATTTTTGTTGACATGATGCAAGGATGACGATTCACAATAACAAGGCTATATAACCTGAGTTTTGACAAAACTTGCTCAAATACAAATCATCAAAATTAAAGAACTCACTCATTAACGCTTCCAGCCACTGGTGTCTTGGATTTCTTGACAGCATAGGTGCAACCATCTAGCCTGTTGACACATTTATAGACACTACCAAACTCTCCATCACCCAGCTTGCTGACTTCACAGAATTCTTCATTGTATCGAGATGTGTTGATGTCACGTAATGCAATTTTCTGCATTCAAACAGAACAAAAGTCAATTAGATTTCCATTAGTTACAAAAGGAATAGATTTCCTCCCCCTTCACATATTTACATTTTTATAGATCTAAAATGCAACATGGAAATAAAATTTATGAAGTTAAGGACTTGAGAGTTAACCCGGACATTTTTATCAGAACAAGCAGATATTTAAAATCAACTGACCTGATAAGTACAGCAGACAAAACACTGATATTATATTCACAAGAACACACAAAAGCTACATTTTTTCATAAATCTTTATTTTCAATGCAGCATGTGTCATGTATTTTAGACGAAAAAGGGGAGACCACAATCAATAATTCCATGCTAATTCAGCAGAATATACAACCAAATACAGAAAATATTTGCTGGCTAGACATGTATATTCCTTTTGGATTGTATTTGAAAATAACTTCACAGAAGGAAGGACAGACCCATTATAAGGCATGCCCCAATGTGTTTCAAGTAACAACTTGAGATGACAAAAAGTTCGTCATTTGCTCATTTTCAAAACATACAGCGTACTGTACAAATACTGATTTTTTAAGAGCCCAAAAAATGAGTACCATTTACTACCTGGACAGTCTAATTGAAATAAATATTGGAGAAAAAAATTCAATGCAGGAAGCTTGAAAAATAACTTCTGTTTGGTGGAAGAGTATTATAAATAGGTGCTGAAGTGACATTCCCTCCTTATGTCCTCAATCATGGTGAAGACTGTCGTGCTGACTAGCAATCTCAGCTAACAGCTGCTCTGCAGTTAACACTTTACTATGATTTTAGGTGAAGACCAAGCCACATGTAGATAATATGCTGCCTTTTATCGTCATTTCTTCTCTTACATATATAATACTATATATCCTTTTTTTTAATTGCAAAGATGTGGGCAATCCCCCCACATAAATAAAATAAACACAATACACGTTAAACATTCAAGTTCCAATATTCCAGATGGGTCTTACTTTGATACTTACTATGGATACCTGCCAAAATATTGCAGTCAAAAACTTTTCACGAGCTTGATCTTTGCCACCCAACATTTTATTAGTATGAAAATACCCTGTTCCCACAGGTGGGACACATGATTTCTAGTACCAATCTTCCTTTTTATAACCTGATTTTCCTTTGTGGAACATCAAGACAGACGTTGACTTTGCTTTCTCACACATTTTGAACATGGACAAAACACATACAATTACAAGTGTATTCAACAATGAATTACACTGTGAGGGATTATCAACTGCAGTTGAGACCACACATGAGTTCAAAGAGAGAGCTAAGACAACATTCAAACTGTAAGGACCCTGCAGTCAGCTTTGCAATGTGTGTTTGTCTTGGGATTAAGCTGCTAATAAGTTCAAAGTGACACTAGCTAATGCATTCACTAATTTCTTACACATATTGTTTCATATCAAGATGTCAGAAATACAGGTAATGTAACAAGAAAGATTATACCTCACCTGCCTCACAATTTACCTCTGTGTATCCTCAAACGCACCTTTATCATTATTTGTGATACTAATTTGATTCAAACATATTTTTATTGCAAAAAAAAAAAAGGCCAACAGGCTCACTAGCCTATATGAAGGCCTCTTGTAGTACTGTCGGGCAGTCCAGACACTAATTTAGTGACTGAATAGAAAAAAAAAAAAAAAACACACAATTTTTCTATCATAACCAATTTCTGATTTGCGTTTAATTTTAATTAGTGCAAATTTGGCAAACTGAAATAAACCTTACCACATTCACTAGTACCCACATAATGGACACGAGGACATGCCAGACACTGATAATGTATTCATCTTTGAGGCTGTTCAGGCATTATCAGAATCTAGACGTTTTATTTACAAATTTAGCATATGAGCTAATTATAAGTCTCCATCATCTGACCCCAATTGTATTATTCGTGCACAAGCCGTGAATGTAGTCTTCTGTTCTCGTCCAGTGTGTATTGCATATATTACTGTGCGTCCTCTTTGTATTGGAGAGCCTCCAGATTAGTCTTTGTGTACTCTCGGGCAATCCAGAGAAAATAAATGTTTATATTATATTAACCCATCTACCCAGTAAAATAAATATAAGAGTGATGTAAAATGTACACTAGTTTTTGTTTCTTAATGTGGACTAAAAATTATATTCCAAGCAGGAACCTGGTTTACAGAAATATACAGTGATGTATTAATGTATGCCCCTGCACCTTACAGGAGTAACTGGTACCAATTCATATATCCATTTTAACATGCAAACATGTCTGAAAATTTACCTTGTTTGCTAAATCTTCCTCTAAATCCTCGTCTACTGATTCTTCATTCAAACTTCTGCAATAAACATGGTTTCATTAACGTACATGACATTTTAAAGAAATTCAATTTAACCTTCAGATGTCCTCAAATTTGAAAATGATCTTCTAATTACACTGACATGCAAGTAGAATCCTAACTTTCAGGTACAATATTGTTTTGTGTGGTACATGTACCACCTTCCAAATTTGCAGCTTGGATCTTATTAGTTAATATTAATAAAGGGAAGACATAATCAGTATGTGATCTCTAATATTCTTTTATAATACTATATAGCACATTCAGCATTATTATCAAGTTACTAGCACAAACTCAGCATAAAATTGCTCTCATTAAAAGGGTTTTTCTCACAACTGAAGAAATGATCTACATTACAGATCTGTGAGCATCTAACTTCTAGTTCCATGATCTGAGACCGTAGTAAAAAAACATCTCAGTTTCCCCTCTCTCAACCCGAGAAATTCTCAAGAAAACTGCCCAAAAATACCAGATTTCACTATCTGCAAAGAGATCCATCTGTTTACCATTTGTTTTACTCAGTAATACATCAACACTGCAACTTAAAAATGATTTAACCTCTTTAAGACCCTATCATTTAAGAAAGGTAAAAAACTTATAAGTAAGGGGATTTCCACTATAAACAATGGAGCATTGCAACTAATGACTGATGTTCCACAACATAATAACCAGTTTCTCTGGGCCAAGCCCTGAAATTATTATTTTCTGGCGCCAAGACCTTCACGCAAAATTGGAAAATTCAACATGCTGTAACTGTAAGAAACTACATTCCAGTCCACATGACAAAGATGGTTCCTTACATGCATGTGTCAAAGACTTGGATTTGAATGCAGCCATTATCATTTAACCGTGACCCAGTTTGACAGTGTTTTTTTTAGATGTCTTATGACGCCAATATGCAATACCGGTCTCAAAAGTAGGTCAACATGAACCAGGGCTTTTAAAAGTGCTCCAAGACATTTAAATTCTACGTTTACATTTGAACTGTGGTCAACAAAATACCAGCACTCAAGCCATAAATAATTTCACATTATAGTTTTGTGTTTTAACAACTTTAAGCAAGAGCCCAATGTACAGCTACGTACCTGTCCAGCGGTCGCGTCCTTTTCAGTGTTGCGTTTGTGTTGTTGTTTGGCGTGAAGGGATTTACATTTGCTAAAACTAAACGTCTAAAACTTGGCCTGTTTTGAAATGAAATATCCTTTTGAACACTATTTTTGTTTCTTTGTATCCTTGTTATCCTCCTCTGTGCCTTTTGAAGTAAACTCTTCGGTGTATGAGGGGTATCATAAAGTCTTAAAGCTCGGAATCTCTTGTGGGGTGGCGTGAAGGGGCTGGGCGGTACCGGTGGTAGCGAGACTCTCTCGCATTCCCCTTCAAACCCATCTGAATCTTCAGCTGAACAATTGAACGGGATCGGCGATAAAAATCCTGGTTCTGTTAACTCCTCTCGTTTGCGTGAACGCAGTACATTTGATTTTGGCGTTGGGCTAGCCATGCCAGAGTCCCAAAATAAAGGTGACTGACACGATCTCTCAATCCCGTCGTGTGGACTCGTGTTTATGGATTCCATGGATGCGTCCTGGAAACTTGAATCAAATTCATGTTCACCGTCTGAATCTTGAAAATCTAGAGCTTGAATGATGCTGGAATCTTGTGATCGTAAGTCTGCCTTGGCTCCAAACAGTGATCTTCCTCTGCAGACCGACATATTGCGTTAGTAATCACTCATGTGGACACCCGTGTATTTGTTGCTTTCTACAGCCACGACACCTATTTATCTTGCACAACTCCCCAAGCGAACTCACGCACTTGATTTTGGCGGGACCGTTGGACATGTGATCAAGGTCAGCCAATCAAGAATGTAGAAGGAAAAACATCATGACGTCATGCATATTCAACAATGGTCACATGACAGGGACAACAGGTACCCGTGATAAGTTTGTTTTAGAATCTTCTGAGTCACTTCAAAAGACGTGTCAGCATCACCCGAGTGACTCACTGATAACTGGTTATCTAATCACAGATGTACCTGCAAAAATTTCATATAGATCTGGGTTTTAAATTAGTAATGTTGTGGCACAGACTGATTTTTTTTAAATTTCGTGAACTTCGGGAAACCGGGTTCGTCGAAATAACATTTTAAAATATATATTTTTGATCATTTGTTTGCAAAGCCTATCTGACAGCAATCACCAAAGGCAAAGTTATACAGTCCTAACAATTAGTTGTTCCTACATATTTTACTTCATTGTTATCATTATCATCAAATTTATTTCTCCCTTGTGAAATATAATAATTGATACGTCCATAAAATGTTATCAGTAGCTCACACTTCAATATTATCACATTAAATCACATATGATGTCAAATTTTACAGTGTTGGTGTTTAAAAAAATATGATTGACTGCTTAACAACATCAGAAGTACACACGACATGTTTGCTGCCTTTTGGAAGTAAAAATTTCCTTCATACCCTGGGGGGGGAGGGGGGGGAGAGAAAAAACAATATTACTGGCAACTGCACATGGATGTTTCAATGAAAAACAAATTACTGTGTATTGTTAGTTAGTTTGCAGCAACTGATATCATGAGGGCAGTCCTCATATTAAAATACTTTTAACTTGCCTCCAACGCAAACCAAATTCAGTGTTATCTTATAACACAGAGTTTGGGTCTGCTTTGGAGTAAACCTTTTAACATACACCACACTTATTTTTACTGAGGTATCAGTATACATATGTACATCAATGATAATCATTAACTGTCCAAAAAAATTTTTTTTTAAATTGCATTGGTTCAAAAAAACCTGCATACAGTGTTTATCAAATACTACACAAATGAACATTAATTTCCAGTCAAATTAATCATATTTTGGACTTTTTTTCCAAACACAGGCAAATAGGCAAGCAGAGTCAATGCTGCAGCATAAGATATAAACTAAACAAGTCTCTCTCAGAAATTCTAGAAAAATCAATCTTTCTTTCCTTCCTTCCTTCCTTCCTTCTTTCCTTCCTTCCTTCCTTCCTTCCTTTCTTTCTTTCTTTCTTTCTTTCTTTCTTTCTTTCTTTCTTTCTTTCTTTCTTTCTTTCTTTCTTTCTTTCTTTCTTTCTTTACCAAGAATTATTCCATCAGATTTTTTGGATACATTGTCCATGGTGGGGTGGGGGTGGGAGGTTGTCCCTTCTCCATACAGCTAATTTCCATTCAAACTTCCCATTCTTTAGGAAACTTTTTCTTAGTAAATACTACCAGTTTGGGAAGTTTTACCATATAATCCTGAAAGTGGAATTAATATTGACTACATAAGAAAATTTTGAGCTTCATTGGTGTGATTTGTTAATATTTTGTGTCGCTTGAAGCAAAAACATATACTTTGTTCAGGAACGCCTTGCAAAATGTTTAAGACTTTTGTCATGGAAAATTTGACAAAAAGGGGGACCTTCAGATTTATACATATTCAGCAATCTCTTATCATAATTCTGATCATGGGGTCCATAAACCATTTTACAGCAAAACTACCTTTATATTGAGGGGACATTTAAAACAGAGGAAATAGGAAAAATTGCTTCAGTTGGAGTGAAGGGATCCACCATGTTGCCATGTTATATCAGGCTCCAATTTGTAATCAGGGGCCCTTTTCAAAGGGAGCAATGTACTTAACGTCAGAGCATTTTTTTTTTAAATTAGACTAAATTTCTCCAGCATGGTCCAAGAAAAAAAAAGTCACACACCCACCCACCCACCCCCCAAAAAAATTGAGAACTCCTGTCAAATGGACTGACCCTTTTCCCCTCCAACACCAGTTGGTATCAAATGTCATGTCTGCTTTAATATGTATTTATTTTAATGATTATTATTTATTATTATCTGGGGCTGCATGTGTAACTTACATATGTGGCACACCCTGTTATTTGCAACAGGTGGAACATGTCTCTCAATAATCATGTGCTATCCCACAGCTGGCACTTGATATTGAGACCAATTTACGTTGACATCACACATCGCACTGAAAACTAAAAGACATAACAAGGACTGGTACATCTAGTATAAATGTGGCATTACAGCCATTATATTTCCAGTTCATAATAAAGCCGCAACTTGGGCAAAAGCAGTTGGACATTGCACTAAGTAGAAACCAGCCTTCACTTTCTGTTTTTTTTTATTGCCTGAATGTTTTGACAAAATTTCAACAGTGATGAAAATCATTTGCCAGAAAACTGCAGATGAGACCCATCAATGATCACATGCTTCAGGTCAACAGTTTCCTTGACATGCGTTGGGAGCTTAGAACCACACTTGCACCAAAGAATGCTGTTGACCTGGTTTTAATTCAATGGGGAAAAGCCTAAGCTTGACAGGCATAAGATACGTCCTCACTTCATGCAGTGTCGAATGCAGTAAACAATATATTATGGAAGGGTACGGGACTATGTGACAACAAGCAAACTCTTTATCCCTAAGAAAGCATGTAGCAGAACTTTCATATGGTTTAATTCTCACAAATAACAATCCATTTTTAATTTATTTAATGAGAAAATGCCACATTCCCAAGAAAGCCATTTGTTTATTTGTTTCAGTAGTATGGCTAAATGTGTCCCACTGAAAATAATCATAATCAACATTTGATATCAAGTAATATACACTCTTACAAGATTGCACCATTCACTTTACATTTCTACCCCTGTCTCCACCCCCATCCCCTTAAAAAAACTCAAAACTTACACTATCCATGAAGCAAACTAAGAAAGATGTTTTCCAGACATACAAAGACACACAGATGACTGTACATACTGGGACCTAGAACAATTCCATACTCCTGGTGTATACAAGATGAACAAGTCAGACACAGGATATAAATATAGAATGCATATGGATGGGTTACATCGACCAAGCATTATGATCCCAGCTCAAATGTTTAGTTCTTTACGTTTTTTTTTCTCTTTTTTTGGGGGGGATGGGGTGGGGGGTAGGCCTGTTTTTTTTTCTTTTTTTTTTTGTTTTTTTTAATTTAGCTGTTTAAATCAAATTAATGTACATACAATCCTGCAATATCATTACCATGAACATGTATGGCACTGATATTTTGCTGGGTGTCCAGAGTTCCATTGTAGGCCAGCAAGCCACAGCTTCCATTTATATTGGATGCATAATGAAAACAGACTTTCAAACATATTTGTACCAGTGCTGGTAACTTTCTAAAAATAAAATGAAAAGCCAGAAGGGAGTGTCACCAGGATACAAATTTGGATATCATGCCTCGCTTTCCCGTCATAAACAACTAAATCTGGAAGTCTTGTGTTTAAAGCTGAGCATATGTGCTTTGACCTCCTGTTGTTAGCTTGGCACTATTGTTTGTCTCTATACTTTTGATAATTTTCCAAACAAGGTCAAAGTGTCACAACTTACTGTCCAATTATAATTAGGCTTCTTCATAGGCATTCACAGTTTGAGCATTGCATGTTCCTGTATTATAGTATTAGTAATACCAGGGGGCACTGCCAGATACCACCCTCAACAGGAAGGGTATTAGTAACTTGGGGAGCCAAAGGTGTAAAGAATATACAAGGCCTATGCTGGATGCACACACTCCACAAATTGTGTTTGTATACTGTGACAAATCATTGCTGCATAAAACCCTCATAAATCTGAGGGTTTTATGCAGCTCATTTTTATAATGACCCAGAATATAATTAGAGTATGACAACAAAAGTAAAACAATTTGGACCTTGAACCAAAAAAGAAAATTCATGTGGCCAAGAGATATTATACTGGTAATGTCGGCTTAAAATAATTAGTTGATACTGATTTAATCTATTAATCCCACATCCCTTAGGTATGTTTGAGGAAAGTAAAATCTTATTAATTGACACAGTAGACATGCCACACGATGCTCCATGTGCCCACTCCAATGTTCGGACTCAAAAACATCTAAATAATGCCTCATTAACCAGAGGGTTTTCCAGTCTGTATGTTATCAAGGTAAGGTCCTTGGTTATACATACAAACATATATATATGTGTGTGTGTGTGAGTAGTGGTCCCTCCTTTGAAAGACCATCCCTAGCACAGGTCCAACAGTGGTCACTTAAAGCAGGTGGTCTCCAATGGAGGTCAAATAATATGAAAAAGTACTGCAGACCTGAAAAATGTGTCTTTAATGGTAAGGTGGTCTCTCAAAGAAGGGATGTATATATGTATGTATCGACAGATGCTTTCAGACTTTTCAAATAATGTTTCCTAGGTAGCGACTGGTTGTTATGTAATAAACATGATAGTGTTTACAATAGGACAGGTCACGATTAGCAATTCTGTGTTTATTCAACCATGGACCTACTATCTGATAGTAGGTCCATGATTCAACAGAGTATACAACCCAATGCACAAAATTCTTGCAGGATTGAATTGTATATCTCCATTGGATTGTGTATTAAAGTAACCTTTAATTGATTGGTTATTGTTAAGGTTTACGATACAAACTTTTCAGAATCTCCATTGGATTGTGTATTAAAGTAACCTTTAATTGATTGGTTATTGTTAAGGTTTACGATACAAACTTTTCAGAATCATATAAGTAACACATCTAAATTCACCATGAATCTGTCTTTTCTATGTGCAGCAAATTACAATGGGAAGTAACGGGGGATACACAACTGGATCCCTCTTTTTTGGTATGCTCTTCACTGGGGGATACAGGAAACTCGTATGTATGCTCTTTCCTATTGTCACTCATCAAGATGATAAGCTCCATGTCATGATTTGGACTTTTCATGAAAAAAAATCTTTAAATTAGTGACATTTTAAAGATTTTGAAATTGATGGCGGTAGTTGTAGTAGTTAGGTTATATGTCACATCAGCAGTGACTTCTATGAAATCTATGAATAAACATGTGCATTCACTTATAAAGTCCCATAAAGTACATTTGTATATTTCTGAAAGCTCTGAACTAGATATTTATCACTGTCATCAGTCAGTTGGATGTACTGTTTACACAACAATTACATAAATGGTTGCACTGTTTACACAACAATTGCACAAATTATGATCATCATTTATGTTTCTTCTAATTTTGCCACCTTGGTCTCTCAAAGGTAATCCACCTTTGGTGTGTCATTTTTTTTCTAACTTAAAACACTTGCGTCTCGAGTACAATTACATAACAAATAAGAAACATGTTTTTGTAAACTGTGGAACATTCTTCAGTTTGCAACAAATTTGACATCAACATCCCTTAAAATATATCACTAGAATCCTAGTGTAATAAAAATCATTCAGGGCCCACACTTACGTTCTAAACATCACAGTTAAAACTTTTCCCACAGTGCCATAAAATAAATCCCAAGTTTATAATCTTTAAAAACATTCTGTATTTTATGACACTCTACAAGTGAACATGCAGCTTACATTAAAAGAAAATAATTAGGCCCCATTATCTTTAAATGGTTGCGGGCTTTTGATTGAATTATAAGTACACTTCACTTTCCCTCGTACTTGTACATGTAGCTGAATTATAATTATATAAGTTACTCTACACCAGCAACACACAAAGATGTCAATTGCTTCATGACTGCATGCACAAAACACTAAAGAATGACAGTACATTTAAATGAAAAGATCAATGAATATAACTTTTCTCCTTTTATTATTTTGATTTACACCACAATCTACACATATTTACAATGGTCCATTTACATTACATGCAGTGATACAAATATTTCAGCCATGCACAGACTTGTGAAATCTTTTACTTCCACTTTTAATCCCTTGTAGCTGGATTAACTTATTTTCCTTTGGAATCCGAAGGCCTTGTCTGCGAAGCAGGCCTTCTACCCTCAGCGAACATAAACATCAGAACATAAAAAAACAGAGTCTGCTTCGCAGGCAACTGAAGGCCAAGCATCATACAAAAATATGTATACCTTGTATTTTACTGTAAGTAATACCATATGGGATATTGAAGTAAACAAATGGCAATACCTATTTTCAACATAAATAAAACTGCAGCACAGTTGTTCTTATTCTAAAAGACCTCCTCTCATGACAGAATACATTAGTTTATAAAGCTGCCTTTTTGAGGCACTACACTTTCACTTATCAAATTACCTGTAATTAAAGGCCACCTGAAATATGTGACCTCTTTTGTCTGGCACTAGGGGTGGTTTTACGTATCAGCTATCACTGTGTTGTGGAAATATCCAAAATGAAAACTCTAATACTGATACATTAAAACATGTAAACAGGTTAAGCAAAAAAAAAAAAGTTTAGTTTTTCAGGCCCTCCCTCCCTCCTCTCTTATTTACCCCCATTTTTTTTTACGACCAAATGCACAAATGCTGCTAAATTTCCAAGTAATGCTGATCATATGTTGGAAGAAACAGTAAAAAGTTAAACAAGGATGCTTCCATTTGCAAAATTATTTTTAAAAGTACCCAAGAAACTAAACATTAAATTTATATGGTCTTAGCTGACATCAGATAATGTAAATGTTAAAATATAGTGTGAATCCATTCAATTCCTCTTTGTTCTTATTTTCACTTATTTCATTGATGCTTCAAAACTGTGAAATTAGGAACACAGGGAAAAATGTTTCTTTATGATGACATAGATTGGGAATTGGAAATATAATTAATGAAGTGAATTAATAGTCTCAGTGAAAGGCCTATGATGCAAAAAAAAAATGTGAAAATTAATACCCTAGGAAATAAGTGTTTTCACAGCATCCTGGTTTTTGCAGAACTTTGGTACATAAAGCAAAAAGAAAAAAGGGATGTTATATTTTGACTTAAGGATTGAACTCCATTAACCCTATCCAAGCAACTTTAAGACCAAGTCAACAGCTTTCCTTTACATGGGTTGGGTTCTATGTCAAAGAAAGTTGTTGACCAAAGGTCATGATATTGTGCCATGATGTGTTCAAAATGTTTTTCATGAATGCTGAAATTACTCAAAATCACTGAAACAGGTAACATTTTTCCGCAGCTGGTTCGGGGGGGGGGGGGGGGGGGGGGAGGAGGATTAATCAAAATGTACATACATCCTGTAGAAAATTCCAATTCCATGTTGAAATGTAGTTTTAAGAATTCCTTTAATCAGAGTCCACAGTGTTCAGTTTTACAAAAGCTGGATGTACCAACTGGGTTTATGTAAGCAGTCAAAACAGTAGAGGGCCTATGATGATTTTGAT
This sequence comes from Hermodice carunculata, assembly GCA_964020975.1. Lineage (NCBI taxonomy): Eukaryota > Metazoa > Annelida > Polychaeta > Eunicida > Amphinomidae > Hermodice > Hermodice carunculata. The sequence continues at coordinate 15,985,080 of OZ026614.1, forward strand.
TATTGTTTAATGCTGTGTATTTATATCAATTAAAGCTTTATGCATCTTTTATCTTTGAAAAGTGTACACAAATCACATGTTCAATTTTACATGCATACAGTTAGTGTCTTTGACACCTATCTGCAAACTGTTGTATTTAGCCCTCACTTTGTTGGGGTTTCAGTGACTCTGGGTGATTTTTCAAATTGGCAGCTAACACAAGGGTGATTACAGATATGTTTGACTACTGGCAACAAGCCTTTTTGGCACTTTTGTTCATGATTCTGCATCTCATCGCAATGCACAAGAGCTTAGTAAAATAAAAAACTTAAAATGACTTGGTGTGGAGTATGTTGTGTTGAATGAAAGTTCCATTTAAACTGCTTGCTTCAGTAACATATAGCCACTTTAACTTCTCCTTTGTGTTTTTTACCCAACACATTTATTCAAATTGCAGCATTTATTTACAGTCAATTGTATTTCTTTATGTCAGCTGTGGCCACAGAGCTGTACAACTGTCCACAGGACAAAGACTCCAGCAAGGGCATCAAGAAACCATTATGGATCCATGAACTGTTCCTGCAAAATTGTTGGTCCCCTGTTGGTCCCCTGTTGGCCCCCTGGGGATAATTTGTCAGGGCTTTTCGACCACACGGTGGTGATAAAGAGCAAACTATTTGGCTACACATAATGCTCAGCATTCCTCACAGCACAATGACCATATTATATACACACTTCACAGTGTCAGACACTTGCGGTAGTCTTTGCTCAGTTTAACACTCATACACATACAGGTGTGAAGCCTGATTTTAAGCACTCCAGGTAGTCATTAATTCAGGTGGTTTCTCTCTTCAGTTTTCAGCATTTCCAGCAGCACAGCTATACACAGACTTGCATGTATGCCTCTGATGCATGCCATTGTCCTGAGTCCTTACTCAGTCTGTATTGTGCTTGCTCAGTCTTTAGTATGCTTAATACTCAGTCTTCATTATGCATACTCAGTCTTGATAGCTCTCTGCTTATTTCCACCACTTGAAGTGGTATGGTACTCCTCTTGTTCACTTTTTGAATCTGGAACTGCATGCTGTTCTCTCTGCTGTGTATACATGCTGCTTGTTATTATTTTTGAATAAGATACAGAGCAAAATATGATATTCACATGCTGAGTTTAAAGCAATAGTCTCCCTGCTTGCTAAATATCAACACTTGCAGCAATATACTACTTTTTCACTCCATTTTCAATAGCAACAAACTGATCATTATTTATTTCATTTTTTATTTATTCATTTTTTTTTTCTTATCTTAAAGTGCACCAAGTAATATGGTCCACCATCTCTCTTCGCCCAGTTCACGTCAGACAAACTGACATGCTGCTGTCCTTGCAAGACAACACTCAACACTGACACTCTCAGATAACTTTCCATGTCAAAGTAACCAACATAACAAGCAATAATTATTCATGTCTTGTCAGGTTTTACTGCTTGTGCTAATGCTACTATATTCTTGGCTTGCAGAACCAAAGGCATATCTATCATGCTTCCACGAAAAGTGAAGGCACCCTGTAAAAAACAAAAAAGAAAAGTTATTCATGAACGTTGATCCAACAAATGAAAATAACAAATTTTGATGTTGACATTCAAGTGTTAATTTGTGTGCACAGAATGTAACATGCAAACAGATTCATCTGTCTTTTTTTCTATCTTTTTTAGTACATGTATAGGCAACTATACATGCTCTACTTTTTACATGTCTGAATTACAATAAATCAAGCTTGTTTTTTTAAAAATATTTTTCTACAATATTGGTAGTAATCCTAAATATTCCATTGTTTCCTAGATTTTCAAATGAAAAGTTTTACAGTGTAATCAAATAAAATAGAAATATAAAGCCATGTTTAATGCCTGCTGGCAAAATGTGTACTTCTGAGGGTTCTTTCCAAACACCTCTATCTATCTTGTACTAGATCTAAACACCAATCAGCCTCTCATTAATTGTTTGACTGTTACAATGCTGCGTCCACCTGGAACACCATAATGAAAGCAAGCCTATTACTTCTGGTGGAAAAGGAATGTTCAATTTTCATACTGAATACAAGTTTTTACATATGCAAATGAAATAGTTTTTGATCATTTGGTGATTAGAGACCACAGATCTGTTATTTTATCATTTAAACATTCTTGATTTCATTTGTCATTAATGGTGCTTAATTTGAATCAATTGTGATCAATCTTTACATTTAGTAGTAGGATAGTGATATTTAATTGAAAGGCTTCAACCTGATGGGACACTTGCAATGCAAATGTTAACTTAAACCCACAAAGAAGATTTTTCAAAACATGACAAATCAATGTTTAGAAAGAGCCGCTGGAAGTTTTCTTCTCAAGTTAGCCACTGGTAAGTGAATACAGTGGTACCTGTCTTGAAAGACCCCTCCAATGAGAGACCGCATATCTTTTTAAGACCGCTCTCTCAGAGCACTTTGCTATCTTTTCCATGTCATTATACCTCTAATGAAAGACCAGCTGTTTTGAGAGACCACATTTTCACCTGCCCTAGGGGTGGTCTCTCAAGACAGGGACCACTGTATTTGGGCTGGGGATTCTACAGCATTAAACTGACAAGAATTTACAACAGGTGGTACTCAGAAAAATATTAAAACACTATGAAACTGATAGCTGTTCCACAAGTGAATATTAAGTCTCTTGGGCCCAAGTCAAGAACTTTCCTACGCACTCTATACTATACTGTATCCAAAATGTGCTGAAAAAAAGCTGTTGACTCATTGTCAATATCATTCTTGATTTCAAAAGAAGAATTAGGAGTCAGTTCTAATAATTTTTAATGGGAAAAAGTTGCACGCTGATGAATCAGTATCAGGCTCTTCATGGTTAATTTGACCTGGTTGCTGGACAGACTTAAGGTCATGGAAAAAGAAAACAGTTTCTTGGTCCAGATATTTCACGATTCAGGAAAATGCACCCTCAGATGTCAAGTGCATATATTTCATGAAATTGTTTTATTTCCAATAAAATGTGTTTAAAAAAACAATATATATATATGTATATATGTGTCTTTAATTGTTGAGCCATGCACTCATGAGAAGCAACACTCTTTTAGCTTGAATGTCACTCTTTTCTCATGTTAAACTTCTATATTCTTTTCAAAGACTACAGGAAAGTTTACTTCATATGTATGTATGTATGTATGTATGTATGTATGTATGTATGTATGTATGTATGTATGTATGTATGTATGTATGTATGTATACATGCATGCATGCATGCATGTAGTTGTGTAATTGACAATGGGCTGTCATTGTCTCAATCAGAGTAAACAGTTCATGCCTCTCACACTCAAGCACTGTGTGTTAATGATTTGAGTTTATTGAAAAATCAATCACCCTGTGGCCTGTCCTACTTAAAAACCACATCACAGTATGCAATGAGATAGAGTCACAACAGTTACTCTCCACTTTTTTTGACACACCCTGTAAGTCCATGGTCTGTCTGGATTATAAGCTACTCCTTTTCAATCAAGAAACAATTACTGCATCAAAGTTGTTGCCCGAGAATGAGTTCCATCTCCATATATTTCACTGATCATGCAAACCACTCTACCAACACATTCCCACAAAGATACAGACAACACTTGACTTGCTGAAACAGTTAAAATTTTCCTTGCCTGTGGCAAAGGCTCAAGGCTAGTCTCCCTATCTACAGGTAATAGGGGCAAACTACACAAAAGAGGGAGCAATGCTGACTGGAACAACAGAGCACACAATACCAGGGTGGAAACAATGCCTGTATTGTCTGACTTTCTAATTAAAATTCTTCTAAGACAAAGGGGATGTGCACCTTTGCATACCTGTACACAACAGCCAATCAATGCAGCTTTACTTTGTTTTGATATGTAAATGTACTGGTCCTATCTCTCAGTTTGTGTTCTAATTAAAGATATGAGAGACAAAGAACCAATATGTTGGTTCTCAGTCTCAATGTACATAAATTAATCTTTCTTTTCATGACTTATTGTGAGAGGTCTGAGAATTTTCTCTTGTTTTACAACTTTGGTAACTATTCTTGTAGCTGTTTATTTACACAAAACTTGGATGCACAGAAATATAAAAGATTTAAAATTCACTGACTTTTCACAGATGGTCATGTTTTATTATGCAAATGAGCTTCAGTTAGTGACGTTTTCAAAAGTACACCTGCACTTTTGTGCAAAAGCATTACCATTCCTGTGATTTTGTTCTGAATTTAATTACCAGGTGCAATGTACAATTTAGAAGGTGAAACAAGCACACCATATTTAATTATTTTTCAAACTAAACCATGTATGATTAATCTATGCCCTGAACTTATCATCATTACGAAAACCAGAAACAATAATTTCACTCACTTTTCCGGACTTCTGATGATCTTCAAATGCTTTGATCAGATCATAGGCCCACTGAATTTTTTCCCAACTGGGACTGAATTCTTCTTGGACGATATGTATCTGTGAAGGGTGAATGACCTGCTTGCCTGTGAAGCCCATCCTGGCGCCCTCTGCCGACTGCTCTCTTAAACCCTGTAAGTCTAAACGATGCAAATATAGTCAAGGAATATTCCTCATCCCACAATATTCTGAATGCATTCCTGTCATTAATCGATGATCAGATAAAAATACACTTGTTGACAAGGCACAATGTAGGCCTAGAGTATTTCATTAATTATACTCAAGCATAACAGCACATTTTACTGAGAAAAACATGAGATTATACATTTAAAGGATAAATGTTTATGCAGTTACAGCTTTGCAAAATTGAACAAGGGTCATTTCAATGCAAAGAATTGAATGATGGGTCCACCTCTGCAAATACATGTGTTCTGTGACCTTGAAAATGAGACCAAAATCACAAAAACGTAATCAAGTGAGGAAATGATGTCAGGGTACAAACGAGGTACACGTACCATGTAAATTTGAGTTTCAGGTACCCAGTAAGTCATGAGCGATCATGTTCACAAACAAATGGTGGATGCATGGAACTACAGATGGATGAACAGATGAGGGCCATACAACCCAAAGACATAATATCAAGCACTGAAAGCAAGAATTGCCTTCAGAATAACCTATTGCCACAGACTTCTTTCTCTTCTCTTACCAGACGATATGACAGTAAGATTGGACATACGTTCAGACTACAGGCATCATAATGCATGGAGGAGACATGACCAATAAAGTCTTTGATGTTACAAGAGTTCTTTTCTTTTGATTCTCTGCCAAATAAATACATGTATCTGTAAACTGCACTGATGGCTCCAAATTGTTAACATGAAGATACACAGCAGTACTCAACATTGGATCTAACCTTGAATTTAAGTTCCAATAATGCAAGAAATGTGAGCAAATCATTTTCCTGCACTTTAGATACACACACACATATGTATGTATGTATGTATGTATGTATGTATGTATGTATGTATGTATGTATGTATGTATGTATGTATGTATGTATGTATGTATGTATGTATGTATGTATGTATGTATGTATGTATGTATGTATGTATGTATGTATGTATATGCTAGGACTGAACAAGAAGTACAGAAATTTTGAACGGTTATGGTTTTGATGTTGACAAATAAAAAATTGTGGAATCTGGTTTTCTAAACTGTAGAAACGCAAGTTGTAAAACAAAAACATTTCTTTTGATCAAGAATTAATACCAATTAGCACTGACAAATTGCACTGATCAGGATTCTTTTTAGCCACAGGACATGAGTCAGATGAAGCAGTGGCAGACAATGTCTGGAGGCAGCAGCAAAGTGGATGTACTGATGGTCTCAGTTGTCTTTGTACATTCAAACCACCTGTCGCAATTACCACTTTATATGCATTCTCTTTTTATGAAATAAAAAAAACAATTAGCAATGAAAAATAGTGACTTGAACTGTTAATATCCATATATTTACCTTTAATGTTTCTGAAGGATTCAAATTAAAACATATAAAAACAAATGAACCCTTTCATTGTAAGCGAGCTTTTGTCACCATAAAACATAATAGGTCTAACAGTAAAAAACACCTTAGAGAGAGCTCGTGTTCTTAAATATCATTCTTATTTATTGTCAAGGGTTTTGCCAGAGGGTTAAATGGGTAACAATCTATGCCCTTAAAAATCTTGACAGTACTTTTGCTTGTCTTAAAAACGTTAAATTAAATAATATTATAACCCTTTATAACATACTAACAAGTACCTGAAGGTACCAATTACATGTACTGTACTTTCTTCAGCATCAAGCCTGATCCATGCCTTATGTGCAGGTGTAAATGCCATCATGCAGGATGACATTTTTACCGCATAGGATAAGGTTATTTTAATTATTTTTTTTATCTGTATTTTTTTTTATCTGTATTTTTTTTTTTATCTGTATTTTTTTTATTTATTTAAACATATTTATTTCAACTGGATCGCCCTATAGTACATTGAAATGATACTAATAAGTTGGGTTCTCCAGAACATGGAGATACACACACAATATGTACAAAACACACAGGACAAACAATGTTACCAATTCTGTGTAGATAAACAACTGTAGGGATACAAAGTACATTGTTATGGACTCACATACCCATAATGATGAATTACATACATATTATATTGCATGAAAATAGAATAAACAGTCATATATCATTATAATACAACAGAACAGTCACACGAGGTCCCATTTTTATTAATTAGTATAGAAACCTTCTGATGTCCACAATGTATTTTTTGAAAGCGTCATAGATTTGAAAGTTTAAGGGATTTGCTGCCAAAGAGGAGAATTTCGATCAATCTGTTCCTTGCAAGGTGCATAATCAAATTTGGGTGGACACCTGGAGCTAAGATTGGAAAAATAGAGTCAAAGAGATTGTTTCTAGGTACGGAATACATAGGGCAGAAAAATTAAAGGTGTTCAAGATCTTCAGTAGGGTAAGTACAAGAGCAGGTAGGGTTTGAGATGAAATGGACTTTAAAAAGATCAAAGTTAAGCCTAGAGTAGCCCAGTCATAGTTGGGTATGACAGATATGGGCAAGTCTGTTACCATGGGAATAGTAATCAGGAACGTCATCCACGGCAAGCAAGGAAGCTTTCAGTTTAGATTTAAATATTTGAAGGGAGATAGAAATGTGAATATCAGAAGGAAGGTTATTCCACTGCTTCATGACGTCAGGAAGGAAAGAATTTTCCAGGCGATTCGTTCCGCATTTAATAGAGTGTACAGTGGAACTGGGTTGTCGAAGGTTACGATCATTGAAAAAAGGAGGAACAAGATCGGAAAGATATGGAGGAGTTAATCGACGGTTCATTTTGTAAAAGAGAATCAGTTTAAAGTACTTGCTCCTGGTGATGAGGGTTGACCAACCAAGTCCATGTAGAGGATTAACATGTGAGGTATATCTCAGAGCACCAGTGCAAATTTTTGCAGCCTCAAACTGGATTGACTCGAGTAAGTCGAACAAGCCTTGACCACAATTGTCAAACAAGACACAGCCATGTTCGAGAATTGGTCGCATCATAGATAAATACAATTTGAAAAGAGTCTTACGGGAAAGTTTATATTTAAACCTACGAAGGAGTGCAATCCACTGACCAGCTTTATTAGTTATCCAGGTAATATGCGCATGCCAGGATAAGTTATGGCTCAGAGTTAACCCTGAGTGGGTGTGTGTATCTTCCTCAGGTATTTCTGAGTATCCTAAGCGCACAGGTGGGTGGCTAGGTTTATTAAGTTTGGCAGTAAAGATGAGGGAAATAGATTTTAGAGCCTTAAAGATGATTCACCATGACTTCCCCTACTTCTGTATGATTGAGAGATTATTGTTCAGGTGATTGGAGGATTCAATAGGATTGATAACAATTTTAAGAAGACTAGTGTTGTCAGCGAAGAGTCTGACTTCACAAGTAAGATTATCGACTACATCATTAACGTAAAGTAGGAATAGTAGTGGGCCCAACATAGATCCTTGGGGTACTCAAGATTCAAGAGGTAACCATGGAGACGATTGCCCGTGAATAATGACTCGTTGGAAGCGGTTTGATTGATAGCTATCGATCCATGTTACGATATTACCAGAGATGCCTAGTTGTCGCAGCTTAAAAAGGAGGCCAGGATGCCAAACCTTGTCGAAGGCTTTAGATACATCTAGGAAGACCATCCTGGCTTCCTTGGAATATTTGAGGCCGTTACAGATATTATGCAGGATATACACAAGTTGGTTAATGGTAGAGTCTCCGGCCTTGAAACCCGAGCTTTCAGAGCTGAGAAGATTATTCCGCATTAAGTATTCATACATAGCATTAAAGACAAGTCGTTCAAACACTTTGGATACATTACATAACAAGGAGATCGGACGATAGTTACTTTTGATCTGTCTGTGTGATTTCTTAAATACCGGACATGTGTTGGATCTGTTCCAAGAATCAGGGAAACAAGACAAGTTTAAGGAGAGTTTGAAGATTTTAGTGCAAGGTTAATAGATTGAGTCGGCTGTGTTTTTTAGTAAGATGTTTCCAATGTTATCTGGGCCAGAAGAAGAGAATACATCTTAAAGAAGTTAAGACTCTCCTGACATACTCTTCTTCTATAGTAATGTCATGTAAACATGCATCCGTTCGAAATGCAAACCCCGGCAATGTAGGGGCGTCAACATCAGTGTTTGTTTTCTCATCAGGAGAACACTTGTTTATCCTTGCTATGCTTAATGGGTATCAGCGTTAACGAATACAGAGTGACCATTGGTCTGTTTAACATCATACTGTACAGCATGCTGAATTCTGAATGGGGGAGGGGGTGTAAGGAGGGTCCTTGGTACGCTGGTACAAATGATTATTTTGCCTTAGTACAAAGTATGGAAAATAAGAAAATGTACAAATAATGGTTGATGCAAAGTACGGAAATTAAAAGGGATTCCAGTACGTAAGTACAGCAAAATAAAAATGGAGCGAGATTAGACTTCATAATAACAAATTCTTACTTGGCGTAGTTTACAGACCACCAAATTCTATGGTTTCCTTTTGGAATAAACTTCAGGAAAGTCTTGATTTAGCGAATAGTACAGGTATCAAAAATATTATATTGACTGGCGATTTAAACGCTGATTTTCTGACACAGTCTGGGTTACAACTTGATCAATTTTCCCGAACAAATTTCTTGACTCTGCATGTACATGGACCTACCCGTATAACCGAACGCTCAGCATCCTGTTTGGATCAGATAATTTCAAATATTCCTAATTATCTACGTGAAATTCGCGTGCCTCCTTCGATATCAAATTGTGACCATTGCGTTGTGGCAGCTAATCTATTATTCCGTAAAAAGAAAGATCCATGTTTCAAACGTCGTATATGGAACTATAGCATAGCAGACTTTAATCATTTTAATACCTATCTTACAGAGGCCGACTGGACTTCTTGTTTCGTGTCTAATAATATCGATGTATGTTGTGATGCCTGGTCTAAATTATTCATGGAAGCTGCTACACGTTGTATTCCCAATAAAGATATTGAAGTTAGACCATCCGACTTACCATGGTACAATTCCCGTCTCCGGGCACTCAAGCGTCGTGTCAAAAGACAGTATGACAAGGCAAAGAGTCAAAATTTCGAACCTGCTTTATGGAATGCTTTTTGCCAATTACGTAATCATTATCAAGACCAACTGAAACTTGCTGAGGAAAATTATAATAATAAATTGCGCGCAGATTTAAATAGTTCCAGTCGATCGAGTAAATGTTGGTGGCGCACAGTGAAACAATTCATGAATAGAAACCAGTCACAATCCATACCTTCTCTTCTTCACAATAGTGAAAATATTCCAGACAGTTTGTCAAAAGCCGAAATATTTAATGCTTTCTTTCTTGAACAATCTAAAGTTGATTTCTCCTCTGCATCTTTACCTGAAATCACTGATCATCCAGAGTCTACCCTTGAGTCCATAACCATAACGGAAACAGAAGTTCCTGAAACACTCTTAAGTCTTGACACGAGCAAAGCTTCTGGTCCCGATGGAATAAGTGCAAAACTTCTTAAGGAAGCGGCACCTGCTATTTCTCCATCACTCACAAAATTGTTTAATCTTTCGCTGTTGACAAAGAAATTCCCTACAGCTTGGAAACAAGCAAAGGTCTCTCCTCTTTATAAAAAAGGCCCTGATAATTTATGCAACAATTATAGGCCGGTGTCATTACTTAGTTGTACCGGAAAAGTATTTGAGAAAATAGTTTTTAAGTATGTTTTCAATTTCTTTCGAGACAATATTGTTATATCTGCCCATCAATCTGGCTTTATGCCGGGAGATTGCACCATTAATCAGTTACTACTACTGTACCACGAATTATGTCTAGCTGTGGATCAGCAAAAAGAGGTTCGTGTTATCTTTCTGGACATCAGTAAGGCATTCGATAAAGTTTGGCATGCTGGTCTGCTCCATAAGCTAAGGAAAGCTGGTATTATGGGAGCTCTTTTTGAATGGTTTTCAGACTATTTGCATAACCGTCACCAACGGGTAGTCATCCAAGGCCAGTCGTCTAGTTGGGGTAAAGTCTGTGCAGGCGTTCCGCAAGGCTCAGTTTTAGGACCTTTGATGTTTCTTATTTACATCAATGACATTGTGGACGTTGTTCGATCTGACATTAAAATGTTTGCTGATGATACCTCACTCTATCTAACTATTGATAATCCTGTCACTGCGGCTCAAACTATGAATATGGACCTATCTAAAATTGACCAGTGGTCCAAAGATTGGCTAGTCACATTCAATGCCTTGAAAACTGATTCTATGCTTATTTCCAGAAAAAGTAATCCACCTTCTCACCCCCCAATTCTTTTCCAGGGTCATATTTTGCAAGATGTGGCTCATCATAAACATCTTGGAGTGACAATACGTTCCGATTTAAGATGGTCTGACCATATTACTGATATATCAAACAAATCCTCCAAATTAATCAATATCATGAAGAGTTTGAAATTCACTCTAGATAGGAAAACACTGGAAACCATTTATACTTCTTTCATAAGGCCTATTCTGGAATATGGTAGTCAAGTATGGAGTGGCTGTACGGTCCAAGATGAAGAAAAACTAGAATGTATACAATTAAATGCTGCTCGTATTGTCACTGGAGCAATGCATGGGACCAGCACCACTAAAATATATGAAGAAACTGGATGGTTAACTTTATCCAAACGCAGGGAAATTTCAAAATTGATTCTTATGTACAAATTGGACCATAACCCTGTACCGGACGCACTATGCTCTATCCTTTCTACCGCTTCTCCTGATACAGGTAATTATACCACACGCCAGCAATTTGATCTTCCTCATTTCCGAGCTCGGACCGACCTTTTTGACAAATCCTTCTTTCCTTCAACTGTTCGGTTATGGAATCAACTACCTCTAGAAATACGGAATTCTGACTCTATTCAAAAGTTTAAATCAAGTATAACTCAACCGGTGATCCGACCTATAAAGTTTGATGAATTGTATAACTTTGGTAATAGATTCCTAGCTGTTCAGCATACACGCCTCCGTTTGGATGCCAGTCAGTTAAATTCACATCTCTTCAAGATTGGTGTTAAGAACACTGCGAAATGTTCATGTGGCTCACCTAACGAAGATACGTGGCATTATTTTTTTCATTGTTCTAAATACACAATTCCTCGGTCTAACCTACATACTGCTATATCACAGTATGCTCCCTTTACATTACAAACAGTTCTTTATGGGTCCCCTAACTGTTCTTTTATTGAAAATATTGAAATATTTTCATCCGTTCATGACTTCATCTCCGCCACTCAACGTTTCAGCCCCTCTGGTGTTGGCTAATACATTTTTCTATTTTCGTTTTGTTTTTGCTATACGGTACAATCAATTTATCCCCGGTCCAAATTGCAGAGAAAACGACATCCTAATACTACCAGTACAATACAACCTTATGCCCCACTGTATGTCTCGTCCGTGCTTGTCCTCTTCTCTCTGTTCCCGTGCGTCTTGTACGTCCTGTAGTGTCCTGTGATCGTCGTCTTCTGCGAGAGGGATTTATATAGGGCCACGCCCTCTTTCCCAATTGCATATAATTTTCATATGTATTATATTGTGTACTTTGTCAAAATAAAATACGTTTAAATCAAAATAAAAATGTCCAGTATGCCAGTACAAAAACCCTTCTAACCCCCCCATGATGAAAAGCCTGTCATATTTATGGACTGAAGGTTTAAGTTTCCACTGCCATCTATTTTGTGACAACAGTTACTAAGCATATGTTTGACAAACCAATTACACCTACATGGCACCACTTTATTTCATCACATTCAGTATTGAATACCATGGCATGTGATTACTACTACTACTACAACTACTACTACTACTACTACTACTACTACTACTACTACTACTACTACTACTACTACTACTACTACTACTATTAATAATATTATTAATGACCTGTGAGTAATTATACAGGGGTGGATCTTGAAGTTGTGACAAAGGAACTAACCCAGGTACAATATATATTTGCTATATTCAGAAGGGACTATTGGGCTTCTCCTACAAGAAAATTTGAAAATTTTAGAGTGAAACTGTGGCTTCCGAACCACACTGGACCTAAAATGTCGTAAAACATGATTGATTTTAAGAAATGTCAACAGATTTTTTTTTGGGGGGGGGGCAGGCTGGAGGGGGAAGAACATCTCTCTCTCTCTCTCTCTCTCTCTCTCTCTCTCTCTCTCTCTCTCTCTCTCTCTCTCTCTCTCTCTCTCTCTCTCTCTCTCTCTCTCTCTCTCTCTCTCTCTCTCTCTCTCTCTCTCTCTCTCTCTCTCTCTCTCTCTCTCTCTCTCTCTCTCTCTCTCTCTCTCACACACACACAAAGTCTAAAACATAAAAGGCTTCAACAGATATTGACAGAAAGTAGATAATTATACATCACGTTCTAATTACTAAACTATCATAACTGCAAATATTTAAAAACAAGTTATAACAATATAAATACCACATTGATGTCATAACATAAAGAAAATATGTTAAATGGCAAACCTTTGAAGTCTATGTGTACAAGATCTATGGCTTGTAGTCCAAATGCCTTAGCAGTAAGTACAGTTTTCTGTCTTGCATACATCAATTCAGTTGCATTCTTTGTCCTAGTAGCACCTGTGAATGAAAGCCATGTGATATACACAATGATATTTGTTATTTATGTGCTTATTAAATGTAATTTGCCACAACAAATTCTGTCAACTTGAGAATTCGACTTTGTGTGCGCGCATAAGTTCATATTTTAGGCATTGCCCTCTTTCCTAATTGGTTAATAGATACCACCTTAAACCAATCTTGCACAATCAATATTGTGACACAGGATTATCTAATCTGCCTAAAATCAAAACACATTTTTACTCTCTGTTATATTGTTGCTTACAAAAGTTTTACCAAATACTGTTCACATCAACCAAGTAGAACCAAAAGCCGAATTGGACATAACAGTTTTCTTACAACAATCTACAAAACTACATTCAAACAAATGCCAGTAGTACCCAGAAAAGATATATAATATATGGCATAAGGGCCAGGTAGAAAATGTAAGATATCATTTTCAAATGTACTCTTATTTCCATATTACTCATCAATTGTCACAAAACTTTCTGATATGGTAACTTTTTGACACCATAAACTACCACGTTTCAAAACAGTAATTTCCCTAACGTAAAACTGCTCTAATTTTAAAATGGTGATAATTCCAAATAAATGGCAGGAATATAATACATATTTATGGATTTTACACTGACTTGTCTCAGACAATCATATTTCTATTTATAATTTACCTGCACTTTAAGACCATCTTCAGCAGAAATCCATTTTTTTACTGGCTGCCAATGTGGCCTTAATCAACAAACACCAATACACTGAAAATTATGGATGACAAACAACTTTGGTGCTTGTACAATTTGTCCCAAGAAAAGCCAGATTGTCTGATCAAAACGACTCTGATCAGACAATTTGTCTACCAACTCAATATACCAGCAGATGCCCTGACAGACATGATGAGATATTAAGCATTTAATTTTAATTATGAAACAGACAAAGTGGAGGTAAATGCCAGTTTTGCTGTTAAGTATTCACATCATCTCTATCCAATGAAAAAATATTCAAAATTATTTTATTCAAAAATAATCATGTGATCTGTTTCACATATTTACAGATGTTTGAAATATTTCTGTAAGAAACAATCAAGTGCAGGATTTCCTGTGGACATCACCTTGCCAAGCACCAATGCATGCAGGAAGATCACGTGCCATGTAAATCTAGGGGACCTCACTCACCATGATGGCATTATAGAGCAAACACTATGTGATCATGAAAGGTTTGGGTATTTAATTATAAATCATTTTCCTTTTTTTTCCGCCCACAACACCTAGTTCAAACGTTACATGCTACACAGCATATTGACCCTTAAAGCACTGATTTAAGACTGAGTCAACAGCTTTCCTTGGGACACTTTGCACGCATTGCACACAAAGTGTCTCAAGGAAAGCTATTGACCAAGACTCCTTTTTCCTTTAGACAAGGCTTACTGGTATTTGAATGAAAAATATCTTCATAAGGAATTTGAATCTTTTAACCATTATATGTGTGACAGTAATGAGAAAACAACTTGAGCTGTGATAAGCACTTTAAGGGTTAATCCCTACCCTCCACTTGTGGTTTATTAATCCCCAACACACTTTGGAATGCATTTATCCAAGAAAAATAATTATCCTGGTATCTTGTGATAGACATGAGTCAGTGAACCTTCACTACATTTTCTTTTATTCTGAAACACGCCACAATCCTGCATATCACATTAGAAGTACTATTCACTCGTCAATAGGAAGTTGGTGTGATTCACGGATAAACTCTTTTCCCACACCAGTCTGTGTGATGTAACTCCCATTAACAAGAACTTGTTACACTGGTATACATAAAGTGATAAACAAGGGCAATGGCCATTGGCGTGTAACCCTTTAGGAGCTAAAGAGTGTTGAATCAGTTCCTGGTGAGCCCTGACAAGGGCAAAATGCATCAAACTGCTCTCCAAACTTCTTACTGAAAAACATTTTGAAGGGGCCCAGAGCTGCCAGACATTTGTTTGGTTAGTTTATTTGTTAGATCATTCTTTTAGTTTTAAATTTAATTGATTCCCATAATTTATAATAGTGATAAAGTGAACATGAAAGGGTATTATATGAAAAGTTTCTACTGGCCTGACTTGTAGATCTGTGCAACTGACACATTTTTCCCCTAGAATTAAGACAGAGTCAAAACCTTTTCTTGGTGTGGGTTGGCCACTTCAATTAACATCCAATCCATGGCAAAGAAAGCTGTTGAAGTGGGACATGCTACCTGGAATCTGAAATTCCTTCAAACTGTTTTTCATCATTGTTGAAATAAGTCATGACATTGTCCATCCACTAGTTTTGGCCTGTTTGGGTGGGAAGGGTCAGTCATACAATAATCTAAGTACATGACAGGTGAAGTTTTTACCTAAGTCTGCTAACATGTCATCTGATCCAAATACTATGCCATCCAGATGAAAAGGAGCAGACTGAGATAGTTCCTTTCCTCGTTGACAGGTGTCTCTCAGGTTCAGTAATCCAATGGCACTCTCCACAAATATCACTAAATTAAATTTGTCAGTCAGTGTTCTTCCTTTTATTGATGCACTCAATTTTTCAGAAAACTACAATAAAAACAGAGAAATTGCTTTTTCATAACATAGATGATTACAGTCCAGATTAAAGAGCACCTTACAATGTACCCATTTCAGATAAGAACTCATTCCATACCAAAATCCAAGCATGTGCATTCTTATAAAATTGCCATGATGCTTTTGTCAATGAATTCTACAGCAAAAGTATAGTCAGCAAACATCAACATCAGGACCTGGACTGAACAAGTACAGCTTGACAATAAAAACAAATGTATGGTGGCACACTTCCATCTACTGTCATGGCATGACATTAAGTTTTTTTTTTAACTGTTATTTTTGCCAGAATTGGGGGGAATCATAACTCATAATATCGAAAATAAATGTTGCCTTACTGTAAAACCCTGGCTGCACTTTGCCAAAAGCTCTTTCTATGAAGAATTTGAACACCGAGGTCATATTTAGTGGCAGCCAAATATTAATGACAGCAGTTTGGAAACAAGTGAAACTCCTGAGAAAGATCATATATTGTGAGAGGCCATTTCAGACCATCCATATGATGGTCTGTTAAGACAGGTTTTGCTATGGTTACAATGTACAACATACCCAGTCCAGGTGTCCTGGTTCCTGCACTTTAGGCATCATTAAAGTCTGTGGCAACTTATGAGCTTTTAATACAGCATTGAGGTCATCTTCTCCCAGTCCACTGTCTGCTGAGTTGATCCTAACAGCACAGTCCTTCTCCCCAAAGTCTATCGTGTCTAACTGCTGGCAGATGGTAGTCCGTGCTTCCTCCTGGTGAACGTCAACAAGTTGTCCACAACTTTATATTAATCACAACTTGCATTTTTCCTTGATTACAATAGTTTCAGGTACATGTACTCAGTGTTTCACTTTTGTTATCTTTTTCTCAGTCCAGTTCATGAAATCTTTATTTAATCTCATTCAGTTATGTTTAATTCTATGAATGAAATTTTCTCACAAGCCACATGCTACTCTGCTAAATGCTACACATATCAGATATTCTTTCAGCAAGGAATACACAAATCAGGTACTCAATGAGAGTATGAGTGTATTATGATGTCAGCATATCTTGGCTGGCTAAATGTTGGTTTTTTGTTTTTGTTTTGATAAAGATTTTGCAGACACAAAATTGGTGAAACTAACCAAAACAATTTTTCTTCATGACTATGTGACGTTGACCTTCAATTTTTAGGGATATGGTGTACATGGGAAAAACTCCTTATGAGTTCCTGTTTGCCTTATGAGATACTTGTGTACAATTTTTCTGTCAAATAAGCCAAAGCATTTTCGCAAAATTGTGGAAACAAACACTGACCAGATGGAGAGATGGACAGAAGGAGAAATACACTGCCTGATTATAATGCACCTTAAAAAATATCACCACCCCACCTGCTACATATAGAAATATTTTGTTAAAATTTAATGAAACCTCTTCAAGTTGCAAGGGCAAACATATTTTCAAAGAAGTAGGTCCTGACCAAAGAAATGTACAACCATGACATTAAGGGATGAAGAATAGAAAACACATGCATTTCCACAAGTTGACTCCAGAAATCCATTTTGTTAAAATTGGATGAAGACTTCTTGAGTTATGAGGAAAGATGGATTTTCAGATGAGTAGGCCAGGACTCATGATACACTTCACAGCATTACTGTTAGGCATGCAGGCTTTCTGCCTCCACCAAAGTACATAAACATCAGAACATAAAAAAAAAAAAAAAAAAAAAAAAAAAAAATAAACCAGTCTGCTTTGCAGGCAAACTTTGACCAAACACCCTTAAACTGGATGCATGTAGGTCATAGTAATGGATAAATAGGTTGCAGTGATCCAGAAATCTAACAACTGTAACTCACCACTATAGAGTTCTTTCTTCTTAATATCCCACAAGTAAAAACAGAGAAGGGCATTTACTATGCAATCAACATAGAACCGTAAAAACTGACCTTTCTGTTGATAGCCACTCCATCTTCACAGTCCATGACCACACAATCGGCTTGCAAAGATGGTATCTTTTTCAATTTCTTCTCATCACTTCCAGGGACATACATCATAGCTCTTCTAGGGACATATTTACGATGCTGGATCTGTGCAGAGCTTGTCCAGCAGACTGAGAGATGGCTGAGTGCTGGTCTCAACTGGCGGCACTGAGGCATCCTAACCCTGGACGCCAGTGTAACTATGGCAGAACATAAAGCTGGCATCCTGCCTTGTGGCTTGTGTCCTTACATACACCTGCCTCACTGGCACCAACGGTCCTGAACTCTGTTGAGACAGAAAAAAAAAAACAACAATATATATATATATATATATAGTGGTAACATCTGAGATATCCTATAACCAAATGATCACAGATAATACTGACCCTCCTTGTACATGCAACTGCTGTACTATAAGTGATCTACCAGTCAACTCTACTACCACGTAGAAGACAGGTGTCTCGCAGTCCAGAGTACTGTTCCCTAATCATGGTTCTAAGCCAAAAATCAAAAAAAGACCATCACCTGAATTCTCACCAAAAGAATGACACTGACTCAAACTACTTTGAGTGTTGAAAAGAAGGACCTGTACTTTCTTCATACAAGTACCAGGTCAATTCCTAAACTAATGCAGTGGTCTTGACCATCACAGACACATGGCCAGACAGCTCCTTCATGGCGGTGTGAGGGTGAATGTTTCTGCAGTCATAAGTGCATCATCATAATTTTTTCACAGCTTAAATATTCTTAAGCAGTATTAGAATAAAATGAAATATACAAGAAATAAAACATGTTCTGTTACCTATTAATGTTGATTTTATGCAGAGGCAGAAATGGCAGTGCTAGTGGTCTGCCATATGGCCACACCATGTTGGACTATTCCAACATGGTGTGGCCATATGGGAATCACTATGTGCTACATATTTTGAGGATATATAAATTGGTTATTGCACAGTGAAAAAGTAATAAAACATAACTCTTTCAGTGCCAATCACGTATAAAGTCGATCTACTAAAGTCAAACTAGTCTGACTTATCATTAGGATCTCTGATTCACATTCGTCGTAAAAAGACCTTTCACTCAAGTATCAGCATGCCTTTAGTTCCAGAGAAAATATCCCAGGTCAACAGCTTTTTCTCGGTGTACATTGGGCCCATTGTGCCCAATGCGTGCTGAGAAAAGCTGTTGACTCAGTCCAACAATTAGCAGAGTTAATTTAAACACCACGTGAATAACTGCACTAAATAAAACAATCCAATTACCACAAAAGGCTTTCCCTACAAGAACTGGTCATTACATTTTTGATCTCACAGCAGTATCTCTTTACAAAATAAAGGTTAATGTCATATGTATCCACAAATGCTGATATTCAAAATAAATTGTGTGTGTGTGTTGATATAACTGGTCAATGTTTAGAGGAAGACATTGACACCAAAATCTACTCAAAGATCAACTGTCAATCCTTCAGCGTGATCTACCTATCAGAAAGTCCTAAGCAGGCAAGGCCTATTTCAGCCATAACAAAAATGACTCACTCAAATGAACATTTTGTGTGTATGTGTGACTATACACATTAAATAATATAGTTTTCATACATTAACACCAAAGGTTTTGAAAACTTACCTATAATTATTTGTAAATGTATACAGCCCTTCCAGCAGAGTGCAAAAATTATTATTATCCTATTATCTGGGATAAGTGAAATCCTTTTGAGGACAAGTGAGTTTCAAATTTCTCTTGTCCCATGAAGAAGTATCTTTTATTGGCAAAATTCATAATTTGTTGAATTTCAAATTTTGTTGACAGATTCATAAACCCACTGTATGACAATGATTTCCATTACAATATGTTCTTTTAAACCAAAACTCAGGTACACCTTATTAGCACAAGTGATATTACGAGAGAGGACAAGTGAAAATTTTGTGTCATTTGTCCCACAGACAACTAGTTTCAAAACAAATTTTCTCACCCTGTTCTGGACATCATGCATCATTCCACTATGGCTGCACCATGTTAGAACAGGAGGTATTCATATTCAACTTTATAAACTGCAAACTGACTCTGGTCCCCTCAGTTCCTGGGCAACAGAACTATGCCTCTGCCATGATGAAGGCAGTTTTACCAGTTATACTATTTAACCATCCATCCACCTTTCCCACCAAATAAATTAAATTTTCTAAATATGTGTAGAATCTTGTATGTTTTAAAACTTTATGAATGACTTTTCTTACACTTTTTGCTTTCTCCAGTGGTTCTTGTTATCATAGAAACTAATTTGGCCCTGCTTAAATAGTCTGCCCTCCATCCTGTCACGTTCCTTGCTGTGGGATAGGGGGCAGTACAGGATCACAATTGATATGAATAGCTCCTATTCCAATGTGGGCTTGGCCTATATTGGAATATGGGTTGATCCACAGGGGTAGCCAGTGAAGGAAAAATTTGAGTTTGTATGTCGAGGTCATTTCCGTTCAACAAAAAGTGGCTCATTTGGAATCAAGAGGCTCAGTAGGGAATTAAATGGCCAAAGTGGGCTAAAATATGTCACACAACTCTATTAGCAGGCAGAGATCTAGAGAGTGGATTGTAATGAATTATTGGTAATATGGATTCTATATATTGAAGCAGCAGACAGTGTTTAAAACAGAAAGGAAGCATGTGGGTCATCTTGTTTTGTTTTCTTCCTTAGTTCTAACCCTAATCAGTATTTTTGACAGACAGTGTTTTTGGTGATCAATATCTATGAGTTCATATCTACCAGAAATATGAGGACAACAATTCTGCTGGTTACTCCTGTGGGTTGATCAGATTCCAACATGGGTCAGAACATTCAGATTTGGTTCATATAGTAAAAAATGTGAGGGATTACATGTTGGTCATTAAATATGCTGTGTTGGAAGTAACGTGGTATAAATGTACAAAATATAGTACACAATAAATGTCATGATTTAAGGTACTGAAACCAGCATAGAGAATGTGGCTGAACAAATGATGATGTTCAGATTTCAGTAGTACAAAATAATAATACTTCAACAACCGGAACTCAATGTATGATATAAATGAAGTTATCTGCCATAAATATATGTATGCAAGGAAGAGAAATATGTCAGTCATGCCATTAGGTAACAATGCAAAAACAAATTAAGGCCCCAAATGTTGACATGTAATTATAAAGAGCCTTGCGCAATCGTGGAGTGCCCAATACTCGGAAATTGACGATAATTTACCATTCATTGACAAGATGTGTAAAAAAATTACTAATTGAATAAGCACACAGAGACTGATGTGGCATTGCCGGATTGAAGACAAAATTTTTGAAATTTGCATATTTTAGACACAATTGAATGTCAACTTTTAGATAGAAAATATCCGAGTCCATTATAGTAATATAGACTGGTCAGCAAGTGTTATTCAAGACCCATGCAACCACTAAAGCTAAAAGATAACGCCACCAAATGCCAGATTATTTTGCCTCTTTCTTGCAATTTGCAAGACATTCTTATACTGCATTTGCAAAATAAAGTTGCAGATTTTATCTGTGTATTAAAATACTGAGCTTCTCACCTCAAAGGCAGGAGTAGAATTTCCAGCTAGAAGGTGAACAAAATTAAAGTGGAGCCAAAAACATTCCCATATCCGACATTTGATTTGAGTGTACCTGACTTTCTGCTCATGTCATTGTATTTGTGTCTTTTTGCCCAGAACCACTTCCTAGTAGTCAATATCCTATTCCGCAGTTCGAACTCTTTACTCTCCATAAGCTAACATGGCAGGATTTTCTCGATCATCTGCACTGCTGCGTTGTAAAATATATGCGCGTTTGCAATCCAAAGAGTGTGATCTGACAAGGAACAGACGACAACAATTCACGTTGTCTGGTCTTTTCAGCGGCACTGCCACACAACATTAGTAAATGTCATTTATTTTTTAGTTTGGCAATGAACGCACCCTGGCGGTTAGCTGTCCCACAATGTCAATTGGGCACCCCAGCATTATGTAACTTGTGAAAGTTAATCCCAGATGAGCGATAATAAGTGAAAGCGTCTGTTTCAAAATCATTTGCACATTCGTTACTCACTGGCAGTTGTTCATGTATTGCTGTTATAAATCTTTTGATCCAATAGTACTTCAGATTGTATGATTAGAGTACTTTTAACCAAAAGTTTTGGACGTTTGTTAAAATTTATACCCATACTTGCAATCTGACCTGGTTTGCTCCCTCTAACTGGGAAATGGGAAAAAGTGTACACTTGTCTAATGACTCTTCTGCAAAGTGTTACAACCTGTGAGTGACCGGGCCCACCCGAATTGTGTCGATTTTACTTTTAAACACGGACTCAAATTTTTCAAACTTAATTAATCCACACCTGAAACCGTCTATAGCAAATAAAATATTACTGACATTTAGAGACGTGTACACGTGTTCTTTCTGTAAAAAGGTGATATAATTCGATACATTTTGGAGTACATGTATGTTGACAACTTTGCAAAGTACACGACCGAAAAAAGAAAGAAACTGCAAATGGAACTTGCACGCAAAGCACCAAGAGCATAATATAACGCAGAAATTATGCAAGCTGCCAATAGTAAATTGGATAATTTTTCACAACTTTACAATATATTATTAGCCAGGCCATGGGCGTAGGTAACCAGTTATAAAAATGTACCAATATTGACCAAAAGTAGCCTTTTGATGGTAGCATCAAACCTTAGAAAAAATAATAAAGAATAATTAAAAAAAAAAAAAAAAAAAAAAAAAAAAACCCCGAAAATACCAGTATCGATTAAAGTAGCAAATCTGCGGTAAACAAAAATTGAGACAAGAATATCAATGTTGAGAACAGTTGCAAATTTGGACTTTATGTACGATTTAGACAGAATTTCTTTCATTTAACAGTTTTTCTTGTTTTGCATTTCACGCAGGATGTACCGCTTTGAAAATAAAGTCCTGATTTAAGGTGCAACAAGGCTGTTTGTCTTCAAAGTGTGGTGTGCCTGCAATAGACGCAGTTATGTGATGGAACTGATTTAGCACTTATGCCTATAGAACTTGAAATTATACCTTAATATAATAGAATTAAACATGCTCTGCTCGAGAACGACTTGCTATTTGTGATTTGTGTTATGAAAAATTATGAACCCAAGCTAATAGACACATATAAAAAATCAGACATATCGAAAAATTAAATTTCGCGAAATAAGACGATCATTATCATGGTTAATATTTACAGGCTATCAAACGGCCTGGCTGAACTTTAATGACGTTTCAATAATGAATTCACTGTGGTCTCAAGTTGGTTGCAGGGGCTAAGTCATGAGCTCGTTGTAGATGGAAAGATGTCTCTTCCTTTTCTGGTTTATTTCATCGTGTTATACCAACAATGTGTAAATCTTCATACTGCTTATGAAATTAAAGAAAAATTATTAAAACGTCCAAAGAAAAATTACCGCTTACATGTGGAATAAAACAATTTTAAGAGAAAGTTATGTCGAATACGACATATTTCTTATCACAATTTTCTTAAGTCTTCCTTGTGTCAGTAATCCTTGAATAACGCACACACACACACACACACACACACACACACACACACACACACACACATACACACACACACACACACATATATATATATATATACATATATGTATATATATATATATATATATATATATATATATATATATATATATATATATATATATATTGTAAGTACTTATGATAGATAATGAGATTTTTGCCAACACAATTGGCGTACGACAGGGCGGATCCCTGAGTAATCAACTCTATTTTTCATATCGATCCAACAATTGCCGCTGTCAACACATCAGAGCCTGATGGATGTCTAGACACACTCTATTGTTTTCTTTTGATGGATGATACTGTTGTTTTTGCGATATCTCGTCTTCGGTTGCTTTCTAAGCTGAACAAACTTTACTTGTGTGCCAATTAAATAGATATGCGGATTCATCCCCAGAAATTAGAATATATTATTGTAAATGCCAAAGATACTGCTTCTATTCTCTTGGTAATGTTACGGTATACTATACTACATCTTGCAACTGTCTAGGAACTCCTTTCTGCAATACACCTACACATAAGCAAGTCCAGGAGCATGTAGGTAAGAAGCTTCCAAATATGTTGAAGTTACACCCGAAGGTTCAAAATTTAAATGC
This sequence comes from Hermodice carunculata, assembly GCA_964020975.1. Taxonomy (NCBI): domain Eukaryota; kingdom Metazoa; phylum Annelida; class Polychaeta; order Eunicida; family Amphinomidae; genus Hermodice; species Hermodice carunculata. The sequence continues at coordinate 16,008,934 of OZ026614.1, forward strand.
TTGCTTCTGGTGAAATTGTTATGCTTATAACTTACCTTATCTAGAACCTTCCTATGGTGATTCATATTCGTATTATCATTGTATACACTTAACATCTTATTTCTCGATGTGTTTTACCTCTCAATGGCAGCATTTTTGTTAATATTTTTATTGTACTGCAATGTCTGTCTTGTATATATACTGTGTGTCTCTCCTTGTACTGGAGAACCACTCCACTAGACTTTCTTGTACTATTTTGGTGATCCAGATGAATTAAATATATTGAAATCAGATCAATTTAAAAGTTGATTTGCTGAAAATACCAAACAATTAAGTTTCGCCACCTATTTTGACATAATCACTTCTCTGGGATTTTTTTCTTCAAATCACGCTACCTAGAAATAAGGTCATCTGAACTTTGATAGAACGTCAATAATAACTTTTTACACAAAATATTAAATACGAGCACATATCTCTGTCTGGAACCATGACTGCCAGAATCTGCGATCTTTTTCCATGTGTAGCTATTTTACATGATAATTGATTGAGGAGGTGACTAAATCTGTGCGCACTCGCATCAGAAACAACAATTATTTGGAAATTATAGAAGATAAATTACAGATTCAAATTTATGTGATCGCATTAACAAAGAGACAAATCAGGACAGAAACGAGTCAAATAACAAAATGTAAACAACTGTGTGCGATGGATTGATAAAACACTCACCAGTTAGAACAGTAAAATATATATAATAAAAACAATAGTAATAGCAGTAGTACTAGTAACAACAACAACAACAACAACAATAATAATAATAATAATAATAATAATAATAATAATAATAATAATAATAATAATAATAATAATAATAACAATAACAATAGTGTTATTCCATATCCACAAAACAACAGTTGATCAGGATTCAGCACTCACAGTAGTAAATAAGCAGTAAGCACAGATGTTTACAGTTTCAATATGAGTTGTACCTCTATTTTCCATTCACTGTATATTTCTATGCCATCACCTCCTGTCCTTCAGACACGAGTATTCACCGTCACAGTCATAGTACGACACTTGTAAAGCACAAAAGCGACTTCAATGAACTTCAAATTATTCCAAGCAACTCGTTTAGACCCCTTTTTGACTGTTTTGATGACGCAAATCTGCAGAGAAAACAACATTGACCATATCAATTGTGATAAAGCTTCACCAGTCGGCAAGCAACTGTTCATATTTGGTAAAACCGATTTGACATGATACCAAAATAGAAATAACCACAAATTGATATGAAAATATCCGCTTGCAACTCTGACAGCAGGAGTGAGCTTTAAAAATGACAAACAGAAAATGCGTGTCTTTTCTCTGTGAGAGAATGGCAAGGTTTTGATAGTTCCTTTACTAATACAGGATTAACCACAACATGTAATAAAAAATGGTAAGTGGGTGCATTCTACAGACAGCCCAGCGACAATGTAAATTTTTGGTTAGAATTTGAAAAATCCATAGAGGCTGCGAAAAATTCCAACATAGAAAATGTGTTAATCATGGGAGACATAAACGATGACCAATTAAATCCCAGCACCAGTAAGCTAAAAGTAATCTTAGAAAGTTACAGTTTAACACAGTTGATCGATAGTCCAACAAGAATTACAAACGAGACAGCCACCTGTATTGACGTGATAGCACTATCTAGTACCGACTTGGTTTATCTTGCAGCAACTGAAGACACTGGTCAGAGTGACCATCTTTCAGTGTATTGCATTCTAGATCACAAAATTCAGCGATCTAAAGCATACAAGAGAGAAGTGTGGATACACAAGGAAGCAAATTATGATGGATTAAGAGTGCCTTAATCAAATAGAATGGGAAAATGAACTTCAAAACCTAAACGTCAATGACATGGTGGAAAAATGGTCCCATATACTTGTTGAGAACGCAAAGCAATTCATACGCACAAAAATTATTACTGTCAGATCCGGTGAGCCTGCCTAGTTAACAGAAAAAATTAAAAGACTTATAAAAAAAAGAAATAGAGCTCATAAAAAAGCGAAACAAACTAATAGTCAAAATCACTGGACAAAGTTGAGAATATTAAGAAACAAAGTGGTCGACTTAGTAAGAAAAAGTAAAAAAAAAATCATAATAAGAAAATAGAAGAAACTATTCAAGACTGTAATTCTAACGACAACAAATTGTGGTGGAAACTTGTCAAGGAAATTTTAGTCTCTAATAAAGCCACAACCTCTGAAATCCCATCCTTGAAAGACGGTGAAAATTTCATTACAGACAATCAACATAAAGCTGAACTTTTTAACAACTTCTTTGTCGAACAATGTAGTCTAAATGACTCAAACGTTGAACCTCCTGTGATAACTTATGATCTAGTCTCAGTCCTTGAAACAATAGTTACAGATGAAAACCTTAGTTCAAGACTGTATTAACCTATTAAATGTCTCAAAATAGGTACCACAGAGAACCTGCCTGTGGGACCTGAAAAGTCCGAGAAAGCGACCTGAATAGCCCATTTTCATGCCTCTTTTTAACAAACTTACGATATGGACAAACTAATTCTCATGTACAAAATTCAAAATGGCTTAGGCCCAACTTACTTACGTGAAAGACTACCTTCTAATCATCATTCTGGAATTAATACCAGACATGCTCAAGATCTTCCCCCTATCTCCTGTGGAACACAACGTAGACAGTCTTTCTTTCCATCTGTATTAAGGGAATGGTCAAATTTAGATGCAGAAACAAAAAATTCAGTGTCTTTGGCAAGCTTTAAGAAAAACCTAAAGAAAAATGCTGCTCGCGTTCCAGTATTCTTTTTAGGTGGTAGCCGAAAGGCACAGATACATCATAGTCGAATGAGAATGAACTGTTGCACATTAAATGGTTACATGTTTAGGCTAAATTTGGTTAATTCACCTCATTGCTCCTGTGGAGCACCAAACGAAACAGTTCAGCATTATCTCCTTGAATGTCCTAATTACGAAGAGATACGGCACAGATATTTTGGTGATGCACTATCTCATCAAATTCCTTGTGCTAATGTATTGCTTTTTGGTGATGAAGCTAAGGATCTAAATTGGAACAAAAAATTATTCGAGTCGGTCCAAAGTTTCATTATAGATTCGAAACGCTTTTGATTTCTCACTTATAGTGAAATCTTCATTGTGTACTTTCTCTAGACGGAAAAACAACTGAAACGTATAGTTCAATTTTATTATGTTGTTCTATGGTAACAGACGTGACGCTTGAGCGTACTTCACATTGTTTGTATTGTTCATATTTATTTTCACAAGCAATCAGTTCTTTACATTTGTTGTATCGGGAGGGGAACTCGCAAAAGCCTGTGGCTTATATTCCAATCCCTTTTCTTTATGAAATAAAATACGTTTAAAACAATACAGGATTACATAAGCTTAACAGATAAATATAGAAACTCCACTGAGCACCATAAAAATCCAACACAAAACACATTTTTTCTCAAATGTGTTAAAGATAACATAATGCTAAATATGATTTCCCCTGAAATGTGTCGAAGATAACGTAATACTAAATATGATAAATTATCTAAAACCTAAAAAAAAAGTTGTGGCGATGACAATCTGTCAAAAAACTCACTAGCTGAAAATGTAACTGCTAGCAACATGCTTTTTCCAGATTTACAAAAATTGCAAAACTTATAATTGTTAAAAGAATGATATTGGTATATTTGACAATTATAGACCCATTTCTCTGTTCTTCTTCCAATATTTGTTCGTTTTTAATTCAAATGAGAATGTTTTCCGAATTACAAACGCAGAGTTAGACAAAGCTAACCTATGGCTGAAAGTAAGCAGATTACCTTTGAGAATACACACACACACACACACACACACACACACACACACACACACACACACACACACACACACACACATATATATACATGTATATATATATATATATATATACATATATGTGTGTGTGTGTGTGTGTGTGTGTGTGTGTGTAAAGAAATTTATGCTATTCTACAAGCCAATAAAACGGCATTAATCTATTCTCTTGAATTTTACAGAGTAAAAACTGATTCCGTAGACAAATGTAACTCCTTGGGTTTAATTATAAATTTAGATAAGCATATGAGCTGGGATGTACATATACAAAAGATTTCTTCTAAAGTCTTCCAAGGAGCAGGCACAAAATAATTAAAAATATGCTCCAAATTAAATCGTTTTATTTCTATATAACTCAATAATATTGCCAAATTTCAATTACTCCCTTCTCACTTGGGGCCACAGTACTATCATGAATATATTTCTAAAATATAAGTGAATGTCAAGACTTTTCAATAACGTCTGTGAACCTTGAAACTTGTGCCGATTACAGAAGTTGAACTTCACATATATGCTTAACCCGGCCTGGCATCATAATGTCATGGCCCTGTTTGTTTTTTTCTTTCATAGGGGAATTTAATTAAGTCGCTTGGCTTTACGTTTCTGTGGAGTTCCGGGGAAAGGACCGAGACATTTGGATCCTGTATAAAAGAAAATGGAAAATAGCTGTAATAGTTTATTTCAACGATGGTAGCGTCAAATTTGGAACCAATCACCCTAGGTCTTCACACCTAACAACACGCATACATCATACGCCACAGACAGAAAAGTAGAAGAAGATTTATTCACGCTCACAAGTAAACGAACTACTTCACTCACCTTGCATGAAAGAGACGAGAAAGACGAGACAACACAGTTACTGATTTCTAGATAAAAACTATATTGTTTTATGGCCCAGTTTAACAATACATTTGTTATCAGTCCTCAGTCCCTGCGGTTTCTTCCAGACGGCGTAACGTTTTATCCGAGACGGATGCAGAATCCAAAGTCCGTAACGCCCAAACATGATACGGCACAGACACGCTTTCTGTGTAGGCTGACTATTAAGTTACAAGTACTAATCTATAACTGAATACATTGTGTCCATAAATCAATTCTTAATATATTGTAACATTAATCTTAACAATTAAATGTTACTCAAGATATAACGTAACACACGCCCGCCCTTAATGTGCAATGTTTTCATTGTAAATGATGTAACTCTGTTGAAGGTAAAACAAAAGTATGCAAATAAATTGTATGACTGGTAAGAAAATACGAGAATTTCAACTCAATACAGTTGTCAGTGAAGCATATTCCATTGTTAAAAACAAAAACAAAAAAGTATAGATAAGTCAAGTAACAGTAACAGTAACTTCAATGTCTTTACGTAACCCAAAACCATACATAAACAAATAAAATTGATAACACAAGAAGATAAGCTGCAGCTTATACATTTTTATTACAAATTAACAAATGACAAATTGCCAAGTGACGTCATCTTGTTGTGGTATGATCGAACGAATACCAGGCAATATATGTACGGCATAACCTGCAATACAAACGTCGCACAAAAAGCTAAAGTAAAAAGTAAGTCAATAAGTCAAACATCACCCATGGTGTAGAAATGTAAATTGTACTAAGCGCCTTCTGGGCCAAGTATGTATTTCTTTCGATGCTCTGCCTATATATAACGAATATAACTTTATTTCGGAAAGCTACCCCTTTGACACATTTGCATGGCAGACCGGGGTACGTTCACGATGCGTCCGTGACAGCATAAAATGAAAAATATGTACAAACCAACATACATCTAAAACGTCCATGACAGCATAAAACGAGAAATGAGAAACGTGTACAAACCAATATACATCCACGTGTGTTATAAGTAATAAGATATAATTTCCATGAAGTAGTAACATCATGTAGAATGTCCGCAGCTAACCCTATTGTCCAAATAATCTTTACGGCGGGACCACGCATCAAGCAGGAATTTTTTGCGCACATCATCAAATTCAAGAATGGCCGTTTCATTTATGTTTGAACTATTGTGTCCTAAATGCATGCATAATTTGGAAAATAATGAGCCGTTCATGAATCCATGCCAGCTATATGACCACTCGTGACAGGTACGGACTCCGGTAATTTAAAACACTTAATTCGTAGATCGTTAAATTTTGGACAGAGAAAAAGAAAATGCTCCAAATCTTCTTTTCCTGAACTACATAAAACACAATTTCGAAATTTTGTCCATCAAAATTGTTAATTGCTGGTGAACGATTAAAGGTGTCTTTACCCTTTTTCTTCTTCTGGGGATTATCGACATGTACGTCATTCTTTTCCCCCACCGTTTAACTTCTTTTTCTTTCGTCATTTTGTCTGTCGACCTTGAGGACGTGTCTGGTTACTTGGAGCTGTTTTTTCCCAACCGCCCTTCCCTTGTATTTTTCTTTTGTTTTCTTTCTTTCTTTCTTTCTTTCTTTCTTTCTTTCTTTCTTTCTTTCTTTCTTTCTTTCTTACTTTTTTCTTTCTTTCTTTCTTTCTTTCTTTCTTTCTTTTCTTTCTTTCTTTCTTTTCGTTTGTTTTTGTTTTTTCTCCTTTCTTCTCTTTTGTGGCTGAGTTTGCTTACCATGTTCAGTTTGAAAAATCCTTTAACATCAGTGTTGTTAATTCCTTGACAGTCAATTTTTGTTGTTGCGGCCAAACAATAAATTTATATACTTTTGTATACCTTGTGTTGTGTTTTTTCTTTCTGAAGAGCCAGACAAATTTCATGTTCCGATATGCCCCGTCTGTGTAGGTCCGTGTGCAGACCGGGGCAGTTAGTTCTCGCTTTGAATTTTAATCTGGCGTCATCAAAACCATTGTATTCAAATAAATAATTTTCTCTAGTAGAACGGACTTTAAGGCATTAATATAAAGACAGTGTACTTTTTGCTGCAAGTTTATACACAAATTCCTTATTGAATATCTGCATTCTTAATTTATAGTACACATCTGGTAAAAATTCATTTTGTCTATGAAGTGCATGGTCCAGACAGGCATTGATGAGTGTTGTGCTAATTTCATTTAGGTAAGTCCAACAGGATGGCGTTTTGTTTTTAAATTTACGTAGTAATTCAACGAAAATCTGTTTACAAAGGCGTGTTTTGTCAAGGTGGCATTGCAAGCGATGAAAATACTTAACTCTTTGCCTGTCCAAATACATGCGAATAGGTATCCAGCCTTTGTCTGTTGTCTTTTGTCAATTAATACGTTTACCGATAACCATGACTTTTAATTTTACGTGATTAAATTTTGTACCCCATCTTGTGGCAAACTGGCTGGCTACCATTAACATCCTGGATAGCTGTACGTCTGAACCAGCCATTAGCAAAATATCATTAGCCTACAGTAAAGCTGGTATGGTCTACTGATTAAAAAATGATTCCTATTTTTTTTTTTTTTTTTTTTTTTTATAATGACACAATCGAATCCATACATTTAGAAATAATTTATTGCGATTTATAGTGTCGAATGCTTTACTTATGTCCAGAAATGCTAACCATGTTTTCTCTTTATTGTCTTTTATTAGACTACATAAGCCTTTTAGTGCGAAATATTGATCTTCAAGTCTACGACCCTTACGGTACGCTCCATTGTATTCCCCAAGAATGCCACTTTCCTCAAAAAAGCCATATATTGTTTCTAAACTGGATGAGAATACCTTGTGAATATGTGATGTGATCGTGATACCACGATAGTTGCTTAAATTTTCAGGCTTGCCCTCTTTAAACAGATGCTTAACAATTCCTGTATACCAGTCATCTTGAAATGTTTAGAAACTAATAATTTACAAAAATTGCAAATTTTTGCTAGGGAAGTGTATAGAATAGATAGGTACTCTATTGTTCCAGTATACTACATACATTTAGATCTACTTCAATCATAGCTATACATTCACAGATGTATACATTTAATTATTTTTGTTGTGTCGTTTGACTGGCCTTTTAAGAAACTTTTCCATATTGCAATTCAAGAATGAAAAAAATATGTTGTTCTTGCATGGAAATGTTATACTTTATATTTTTTAAATTGGCCCTAATTAATTTTCTCTTAATTTTTATAACACTAAAAATTATAATGTATTTCATACTCTATCGTTCCATTACTACATACATTTAGATCTACTTCAATCATACTGTCAAGAGATGTGCAGAAACTCGGATTCGTATTCTTTCTTGTCTCAAGCTAAAGTTGTTGATTGTATGTCATAATTTCATATATATGATTAAAAACGTGAAACCGGGCATAGATGTGTCTATTTATTAAATGAGCGTAAAATTGAAAAAATGAAGCTTTTTTATGATTTTGTTTCATATGACAAAAATATGTCGTATTTGATTTTTTTCTTTTTTTTTTGTGAAAATAGTTCTATTTGATATTCCATACAGGGCGGCAACATCCCACCTTTTTGGTGGTGACTTGGTGTTATGTTGCAACATTCGCGAAGGTTATCAGAAACAGTTTGTTAACTTGCTTACATTTTGTAAAAAGCTGCATTTATAACTAGAATTATTCAAAACTACAGTACACATATCTAATAGAAGAGATTCTGACTTTGAGATTTTGTATAATGGTGCTGAAGTTATGAGAATCGAGAAACAAATTTACTGCATGGCGCATGGCAGAAGCCAATGTGAACAAGCATGATTTTTTGCAACCTGTGAAGATTACGTGATTCAGCAGGCAAACAAAGCATTGTATCAGGAGTGGCCGACTGCAGGCAGACTTGGTCCACTTGCACGATCTCTTGGTGTGAGAGCTCAGATCACAAACTGGAAAACAAAGATTTGCTTGAAAGCAAATCTGTCTGTGTCTGAAAAGCTTACAGGTGTTGATTTCTACTCTGAGAGCCAGTGCATGGTCTCCAGGGACCAAGGGCTGGCACAGATAGCTCCAGGCATTGAGGCACAATGCCCAGAACTGCACTGGCACAGGACACACACATATACAGCGGTCCCCAGCGTACAAGTCCCCTCTCACCAAACGCCATCTGTCACAAAAGACCACTGTTCATATGCGCAAAATGCCCGAGTCAAAATATGACATTTCTATTTAGGCCACCCATATTAAAAGGCCACTTTTTTTTTACTGCTTTGGGGTAGCCTTATTAGAGGTCTTTCAGTGCAGACACACCATGGAGGATTCAAGTTGCCTGAGAGCATTTCAGTCATGGTTTGAGACAGTTTCTGATAGCCTGAGCTAATCTATTATGCATGCAAATGGTTACATAACAGCGTGGCCGTAGATGCCACTAACCAGTTTGTATATGTTGTGGCACAAGTAGGGATGTGTGTTGTAGGGGCCTTCAATGAATTAAGCATAAATTGAAATTCTTTAACTTTTGTTTGCATGCCATAGGAGTTGGCTGTACCAGAAACCCAGATATTGAAACCTCTATCTATGATAGGTTTGAAGATATTCAACTTTAAAATATTCATATCACCCCAATAAGCATAAGTTTAAATTTTACAATTTCAGTCTGTGGTTCATTTGATGCACCTACAGCACATACCTATTACTTGAAGGTGGAATTATACTTCTGCCTTTAATAGTTTTGAGGATATTCAGATTTAAAATTCTAATGTGTCCCCAATTTGCATAAATATAAATTTGACAACTTTTGGTTTATGGTTCATTTGGATGAAGCCTAAAGCACAAACCTATAGCTGTGAAATGAAGTTGGAATAGCTGTCTGTAGTAGTTTTGAAGATATTCAAATTTTAAATTACAAATTTGGAAGTGTCCATAATTAGCATAAACTGAACATTCTACAACCAACGTTATTGTCCAATAGAGGCGCAACCCCAACAAATATACCATCAGATCCAACATTTGGGCCTCCATGCTGAATACCTTTGAAGTTGGAAGAGACTGAAAGTTTCAAATAGCCCTAATTTGCATAATCTTAATTCTGTGGACTATTCTGAAAGATGTGCCAACCTTCACAATAGGAGTTAAAGCTACGACAAAGTTGAAGTTTCTGGCTCGAATAGACTTTGTGTTTAAGTTGACAAAAATTTAAAATGGAAAGAAAGGAAAGAAGTAAAGAATATTGGGTAAAACAGTATGTCCGTGTCCACACTTGATAATGCTGTCTATTCAGAAACATGGATAACACTCTAGTGAAACAAGCATGGAATATGTAGCATAATCTTAGCTCCTTTGTATATGAGCTGATGCATGCACATTTGCAGACTACTGGGTGTTACAGACTTCTGAAATGCATGGATAAAACAAAATTTTATCATGACGAATTGTTTATTGATTGATTTGACAACTGTCTCCAAGATCACTATAAATCTGAGTGCATGCAATGAATAAACAAAGGAAAAGAGAGTACAATATTTCGTAGTTTCAAGCTGTATAAAGAGGAAAACCAACTCTTGGTGCAAGGCCTCAGACCACAAATGATGATGGCTATGCAGAAATAGCCATAGTACCCGTAAATAGTAGACTACAAATTAAAACTCTCAAGGGGCTGGAGCAGAAAGCTTATATTACCAGACGAACATTTAATGAAACAAGCATAGAATATGTAGTGTAATCTTGACTCACCCTACGGCGGAGGCACCAGTTTATTGCACGATGCGTCCAACAAGAGACGAGCATATGTCTCTTCGAATAAACTTATTACTTTGACGAGAGACGTGCACAGCCCTCTGGTCAAATCACGTGAAAATCAAATATCCTTGTTACAAAACACATTTTTCTGTGCGGTTTGCCATAGTTCACACAGTCTTGCCATGGAAATGGGGCGAATTCAGAACCCAAAATTGTAAATAATATCGAAGATGAGAGCTATTTTTGCTGGTCTTGACTCACTTGCCTGCTGATCAGTAACAAGTGAAAAACTTGCGTCAGCGCATGTTTTCCCACAGCCCCCATTAACTCATTCCATACTATGGTGACAGGCCTTGATAAGTGGTTCTGGCATTGCCTGGCAAGTCATGACTTGCCAGGCAGTGCCAGAACCACTGACTTAAGACTATAGGCATGTTGGTACTTGAACGAAAGCTCTTTTCGTGACGAGTTTAAATATGCAATTGTCGTCTTAAATCTTGGAAAATATACGTAAATATCAGGGACTGGTATGGAATGAGTTAATTACTTACATGATGGAAGAAAACGAGAAAGCCACAAGCAAGTCTATGGCTATTTACTGGTGGACCGCAAAATTAATCTGAGATTCTTGAACATAAGAGAATAAAGTCAAATATTCTCCCTGACCGCAGAAATAAACATGACCAAAAACAAGTGGTTCACCAGGTTAAGCCACATGTCAAAGATGGAACTAAAACTCGTAAGTGCAAGCGTCAACACCAAACAGAAGTGGTAGACAAAGCTGAAAGTATACAACTTGGTGGAACAAATTCATGTGCGACTGACGAAGTAGACATTACGGATATAGCATCTTGTTATTAATGCCGTATTGTGTTTACAGGCTTGCATAATTGCAGCATTTGTCGACACTTGGCCAACTGATACATAGAGATATGCAGAAACAATAGATCTATTAAAATGAAAATAAGGAACTAAAAGAACTGACCCAAATGAACCAAATAGACTAGCTGAATTGGAGTGAATAATAAAATAAGGATGGAGACAGCAAAGAGGAGACTTATACAGGACTCATCTTAGAGAATAAATACAAGCCCAGGCTCATGTGGAAATGCCTAAAAAGCTTTCTCCCAGGGAAGGCAAAATCAACCCCGCATGGACTACTCGTTGATGGACAAATTTTAAATGATCATATGTCCATGGCAAATGCCTTCAATGAGTTCTTCACTTCTGTAGGGCACAACCTTGCTGAAAAAATACCAACTACACACAGTCATGTCGTACGTGATCAATATTCTCAAACAGACATCCCAGCCTTCAAGTTTCCCACTATCACAACAGAGTTCGTAAGAAAGCAACTGGAATGTTTACCTGAAAACAAGGCAATGGGCCTGGACAAGCTTTCTGGAAAGCTTCTCCGAGCTGCAGGGCCCGTCATTTGTAATCCTTTGACTTTCATTATGAATTTATCTCTCCAAAGTGGTAAATTTGTCATGGAATATCTATTTTGCCAATAGTCTCCAAAATTCTTGAAAAATTTGTTCACAAATCTTTCACAGAGTTCTTGGATCAATATAACCTAGTCACATGTGTACAATCTGGTTTCCGCAACATGCATTCGACCGTTACTGCCCTCCTTAATGTTACTGATCGATGGCTTGAAAATATTGATAAAGGATTAGTAACTGGTGTGGTCTTTATTGACCTACGCAAAGCGTTTGACACGGTGGATATAGGCATCCTGCTAAATAAGCTCTCAGCTTTTGGAGTAACATACACTGAAAAAGATTGGTTTGAAAGTTATCTAACCGGTCGCATGCAGTATATGGCAATAGGTGGACAAACATCTGCACCCCTACCTGTCACTATAAGTGTTCCACAGGGGTCGATTCTAGGACCCCTCTTGTTTATGCTATATTTAAATGACTTACCTAGCATAACTGACAAATGTCTTTCGACTATGTATGCGGATGAAACTGAAATTGAACATGCATGTGAGCCCAAACAATATCAAATCCTAGAAAGCACCATAAATAACGACTTAAAAAGACTAAAAATGTATTTTAATGGAAACAGGCTTAGTGTCAATATTGACAAGTGCCAGTTTATGCTGATAGGCACATACCAGTCTCTACGTAAAATACCCAAGCTGAATATTCATATTGATGATCAACATGTGCAACAAGTTAGCTCGGCGAAATATATTGGAATGTACATTGATTCAAACCTGAAATGGGATCTTCACATTGATAAAATGGTTAAAAAAATATCTGCTAAAATTGCAATTTTGCGATCCCTGAGAAAGATTGTACCAGTGGAGACACTCAAACATCTCTATAATGCTATAGTACAACCGCATTTTAATTACGCTGATGTAGTGTATGATAATGGTTTAAAAACAGATCTTGACAGACTTCAGAAACTTCAGGAATGACATGTTTAAAAAGCTGGGGTGGTTATCACTTCACAATAGACGTAAAATGCATAAATGTATAATGCTCTTGAAATGTTTGAATGGCACTGGCCCCCAATTACTTAATTGAAAAATTCAAACTGAATAGTGATTTCTATTCTTACAATACAAAAAATGCCAGAGACATAGTAATCGAGAAAGCACAAAAACAATATTTTAACAATAGTTTTAGAATATCAAGTACTAAACTTTGGAATGAACTCTCACAAGACTTAAAAACCTGCTCGAAAATTGGGTCTTTTAAGAACAAGGTGCGTAACCATTATTTGTTAAAGGTACAGTTTGAATAACTGACTAGCTTTTTACCACTCTATGGACTATATTCAGTAGCCTATGCTATATCTCTAGTTACAGTTTGTATATTTTAGTTTTGTATTACATATTTTATATTGTCGTATTTGAATGTATGAACATGTGTGAGTGAGTGTGGGCGATTCGGCCACCAAAAATAGTACTTGTACTAACTATGTCACCGAATTAAAATAAAATTTTTGACTTGACTTGACTTGACTTATCGCTGATGAAGACAGCTCAGTATTCAATCCACTGATACCATGACACACAAGATGATTTTGACGCTAAACTAGAATCATAAAAGTCTGGAGGCATGACATGAAGCTAAGCCAAAGACATGACCTGTGAGGAGTTACTTCCGAAATGTGCTAGTCATGAAAGCTAAGTATGTTAGATGTTGGGAAGTATTGTATGATCTAGAACAAAAACAAAATTTTCAAGACTATCACCAAAAAAAAAAAAAAACATCGATCAACTTACAGATAATGGAGACCTGGGCTGCCAGGAGGCCATTTGACTGACTTGAAACATGAATGGGAGGAAACCAGCCGGAATGGCATGACCATAAAAGCTACTATTTAAATAATGTGGCATTAAACATATGAGCAACAGAAAGCCAAAGAAAGAAGAGATATGGCATACTAGGATTCAAATGCTGGAGATAATCTGCAAACTATCCAGGCGGCATGCCTTATCCTGAGATGAAATGTTGCCTAATTTGATGGATGAATAATGACAGTTTCCTGATCAGTTCTGAATTGATTTATGAATAAAAGTTACTAGATGCTGCATTATATGATGTAGGTTAACGGTAAAAAAATTTAGTTTTGTTGTTTGTGTGTCACTAACTTTATTGTGTGCTTTCCACATGCTACAAATACCAGAATGTATGCACCTATGTGTGTACAGCCGCCGCTGCTGCTGCTGCTGCTGCTGCTGCTGCTGCTGCTGCTGCTGCTGCTGCTGCTGCTGCTGCTGCTGCTGCTGCTGCTGCTGCTGGTGGTGGTGGTGCTGCTGGTGCTGGTGGTGGTGGTGGTGGTGGTGCTGCTGGTGCTGCTGATGCTGCTGCTGGTGGTGCTGGTGGTGCTGGTGCTGGTGCTGGTGGTGGTGGTGGTGGTGGTGGTGGTGGTGCTGCTGCTGCTGCTGCTGCTGCTGCTGCTGCTGCTGCTCCTCCTCCTCCTCCTCCTCCTCCTCCTCCTCCTCCTCCTCCTCCTCCTCCCATTATACATGTGTGTGTAAAGACTGTAGTGTGTTCGTGGTGACTCTCATTTTTGTAACACAAAATGTGAATCTTGTTTTTATGTTATCACTATATTTTGTGGAAAAAACACTCTTAGAGATTTGTTCAGTCTTTACTAGATGGTGTTGGAAAAGAATGCTCAGCAAACAGTTTGTCAATAGAGGCGCCGTTACGATTGAGACATGTGGCTTGTCTCGTTCACACCTTTATGTCTTTTGCCAAATGAATTTCAACTTGTCTTCTGACGTCACAAGAAGAAGAACTTTATTGACACAAACCGTACAAAGTACAGTATAGTCTTAAAAACACAAATATCACATATAAAGAAAGACATACAATACAATATCGACATGCAAGTACATGTATCAACATCAGGTGCCCCATGTATCTTTTAATGAATGGGATGTTCGTAATTATCAATGACCTAAAATGTCATACCGTTTTGAAAATGCGTCGTTCAAAAAATTAATCACAGGCTGACAAATTAAATAGTTATTACTTACTCCACCTAAGGTCATAATGTACACACACCTTTTATCCCTATTGAAGAGAGTACAATTTCTATATACAGCTTCTAGTTCTTCGAATAGTTTGTTTGTCAAATCATCATAATGTTTACAGCCCAACATAAAATGTTTTTCATCCTCAATTGCATCTAAATTAAAAAATTGGCATTTCCGCATCTCCACGGGTGTTTTGGGACTTGTATATCTGCCGGTCTCAACTGCCAAGGTGTGGGCACTAATTCTCAGTTTTCTGAAATATTTTCTTTTGTGTATAGGAATATTGTGTTTCAAATAATTGTCCAGTTCAAAATTAAGCTGAAAAGTACAATAAGTGCACACCATCTAGTCTCATGTGCAATATGCAAATGTTGCCTTAATTTATTTATAACAGAATGGGGTCTTATACCACCCACATTGTGTCATGTCTCCTGCATTCCACTAAAATTTAAAATATCTCTTCTGTTCATCAACCAACACGACTTTTCACTTCTACATAATGTATAATTGTCCAGAAGGCACTTAAATACTAGAATATCTTGATTGCTGCCTTGTATGTGCAGCCAGTATTTCACTGCACCACACAGTTGCTCTATTAATAAAGGAAAACTTCTTAGTTCAGCTATGACAGCTGCATTTGTCGTTACACTGGACACCCAAAACGAACCTGCAAAATTTAGTGTGAATACCCTCAACAAGTGACTTGTTACACAGCTGATAAAACTTTGTATCTATGTCCTTCAATAAGAATACACTCCATACTTCACTACCGTATGCCAGAATGGGATTTATAAGAGTCTTAAATAATTTAATTCCCAAGTGAACCTTATTATTGATGGGGGTATTGCCGCAATTTAAAAAGTGCTTTACTGGCCTGGTCCTTTAGTTTGTTCATAGCGTAAGTAAATGTGCCAGAGGAACAAAATTCAATACCAAGATAACAATATCTCTGTGTAGTCTCTACAGTATTATTGCACAATGAAAGGACAGGTTACATTTACTTAGTGATTGTGCTGAGTCTGCTGACGTCACAGGCTACATTCACTTTGTGATTGTCCTGAGACTTGCCTGTGTCACTCATCTCGGGATTCCTTCATAAATATGAAGGTTATGTAAGACTCAAATACATGCTCAGACTTGTTTCGTTTAAAGACTTGTTTCGTTTAAAAACATCCCTCATCTAATAAAACCCAGGTATATGGACGGAAACTATACACATGGTCAGATTATCAACACCCTTGCTGTGGGAATATAAATTATGTTTGTCACACATAAGTGTGGAGTTTGAAACTTTTAAAACGCAGGCTTGATCATTGTTGCAATGCGATACATACCAAGGGGCGGTGACGATAGTAAAGCAAATTCTACACATACATGTAGGTTGACAGTATATTTAACCTGCCAATGTGAAAGTAGCCTGAAGGCACAATTACTGAGCGACTGCTTGTCAAGCGAAAATGCACGTCCAGGCTTAATAAAGAAGTCCTGTTGAACCCTATGACCCCACTCACTCCCACCTACCCCATCATGTTTATGTCCAATATCTAAACTATTCCATCTTTATTATGATTACGTCATTGGTACCGTAAAAGGGCATAACGCTACTTCCAATCTGTCTATAATAGGTTTGTCGACATCAATATATCTCCCAATTTAGTATTTAATAAGATTATATATTCAATGGTGTTTTCCTTGTACTGACACTGTCGATGACAGATTCTCCTTGTCAACACGATTTAATATTAACAGTCACGTGTTTTTTACCGCGGAGTCAACCTTGATATTTCAACGCACACTTGATCATATGGTAACAGTAACACAGATGCTTTATTCCTATTTCTGCATACATAGGGGATTACTAGTTCCTAACTTGTGCTACAACCCCTCCCGCAGCGAAAACAAAAAACAAAAAAAAAAACAAAACAAAAAAACAAAACAAAAACAACAAACAAACAAACAAAACAAAAAAACAACAACAACAAAAACAAAACAAAACAAAACAAAACAAAAACCAAGCAAAACAAAACAAGAAACAAAACAAAACAAAAAAAAAAAAAAAAAAAAAAAAAAACAACAACAACAACAACCAAAAAAAACCCACAAAAAACCCACAGCAAATGTTTTTTTTTCTTCAGGATAATAGATAATAGGGATAAAGAAAATGAAAAACAAATTAAAAAATGTATGATAACGCCCAACAATTAAATGATCTTAGCTGTGCTCGTAAAGCTGGATCACACACACACACACACACACACACACACACACACACACACACACACACACACACACACACACATATGCATATCTATATGTGTGTGTGTGTGTGTTTGAAAAAGCATGTCAAGAACGTATTTATTGATGTACTAATATACCATGCCTTTAGTAAACAAACGTTGGCAAGCATTTTATAATTGTTTCCATTTAAAAAAGGAGTTTCTTTTGTCAGTCTTTAAATCTTGTACCCTATGCTAGTGTGCATTGGAATGCACAACTTGCATTTATTTATTTATTTGTTCATTCATTCATTCATTCATTCATTCATTCATTCATTCATTTATGTATTAAATATCAGGCTTTTTCATTCTGAGCAGTGGGGAACGGAGCTTGTGATATTTGGAGGTCGGTGCAAAAATTTGGCAATCACTAACGACGGGGGTGTAAAAAATTATACCACCTTCATACGGGGATGGATGGGGTGGAACGGGGGTTTCATAAATAACAAAGGCCGAGAATATGCACTAAAATCGACCATTTAACACATGGAAGAGTAAACAGAAAAAAATCCCTGATCCACAACTCCTTTTTGTTTACGATCAACTTCCCTGGGTCATGGGAGGGCATGAAACGGAATACAAAAGATGAGAGAATAGAGGAGAGGAGAGTGAAGAAAAGAAAAAGGAATGAAGTAGAACGTTCATTATGTTCTGACACCCTGTTCCCGGCGGCCATTTTTTCCCCTTTGGCCTTTAGGACATATTGGACACTACGGAAAACCTCCAATCAAAAATATAACAAGACTAAGTTTGTAATTCTTGCCCTCAGGACGTGTGTGAGTAGGGTCGATCTAGAGATAATTCACGTTCAGCTAATGCATTCACGTGTACATACATATAATTATTTGATTGAAAATGGTGGTGGGAGAATTTATAGATGGGGTCAGTACGTGCCATTTCCTGTTTACACCCCGACTCATTTATGTGAAAACTTCGAAACTGAAAAGATACTGTATGAAAGCTTTCATTTTGCATTTTATGTAAAAATATTTGTTTGAGATGCAAAAAACTATTGATAATTTCTTATTTTGTTCATCGTCTCTTAATCAAAGAAATTACATCAGAATGATATAAGAAACATTTTACAAAAAGTATTTTTGTTATTTACAAATATATGTTCACATCAGACGCAAATGACCCTGGTATATCTACAAGTTAGCAACAGCGCTCTTTGTAAAACATTTGTCAGCCTCACGGACGTTTGGATAGGGTCTTTACAGCAAGATATTTTCATATGTGTCAATAAATCAACCAGAGCTGTACTTTTTAAGCATTTTAAGAATCCTTTGTCATGTGTACCCACATTGACATGAACTGGTTTCTTTTACCTTCATTGCAAATGAACGTACCTGAGGTAACATGTCAAATGTGCGTTGGTATCTTTTATTTTCGCGATGGTCTTTTATTAAACTGCGCTGCACATGTCCTTTTACATTTGGGAATTGATTATGTAATGATAATAATTTTTTATGTTTTTAGTCGAAAGAAATTAAAACTGATGTCTGTACTTTTAGGCCTAAAATTAAACTTCCAGACCATGAATACCCGGTAACTCGTATAATATCAACAACCATGCATGGATGATCATATCCGAATCAATTTAGGCCTGCAAGGAAGATACCCTGAAAAACTTATTTGCATTGTTAGGTGAGTTAAAAACTATGATAGCTAGATTAAAGGCACATATCGACTGGTCGCATCACATTCCCAATTAGTACCACAATGACCATGTCCGTTTAGCTCTTGCAAAATTTCAAAGGCGCAGTCGGCTGTGACATTTCAACAGGCAGTCACAGGTCTCTGTACATGCTAATTCATTTACCTTGTTTCTTGCAAGTTCTTCCCACAAAAAGTAAGAACGTGAAAAAATACATCAAGGAAGATTTTTGGCTCCTATTTGAAGCAAGGTTTATTCGACGCCCACGCCAAGTGTTTTTCAAACAAATAAACTAATATAACCGCTGTTTCAAAATTCTGTGACCAAGATATGAGCCAATATGTCAGTTTGATCATTCAGGGCCACCTGAGGTCAACATTAACAACACCAAGAGAAACTCTGTAGGTACTTTCCTATTAATGGTCCATAATGGCCTCCATTAAGATATAAGCCACTATATATATATATATATATATATATATATATATATATATATATATATATATATATATATATATATATATATATATATATAGTGGCTTAATCAAAATCAAAATCAAGAAATGCCAATAGCACCATGCAGTGAGCAAATATAGCGCAGATTGAGTGCAGGTATATTTCCACCTTACTTGATAGACAGACCAATACCATTGCGCTGTTCATAATGTTGATTTCTATTGACGGCAGATTTGAGTGGGTTATGTTTTTTTTTTTTTTTTTTTTTTTTTTTTTTTCGCCCTCAGTCGTACCAAGGTGAGAAGGATCTGTCTACGCAGGCAAATTTCCACCAATTTCGAAGAGAATCTAACAAGCGATTTAATTTGAAACTTGAGAAAAACATTAAAGTTCATAAGACTTCATAAAAGATACTAAAAGTTATAGCCCTACCTGTCAAGCAAATTTAGGTCTAGTATCTAGATGTGTGCATTTCCACTTTCGACCAATAAGCCAAGCTATTTTGAAGATTTTTTTCTTCAGATTTTACCAAAATCGATTTTTTTAAACCGAAAATCACAGGAATGTGTGACTACTTGGTTAAAGTGAATAGAGACTCACCTTAAGTATATATCCCTGTCGAGTTTAAAGTGATATCTGGTAGACGGTTTTGGAGCAGAAATCAAAGAATGTGAATTACCATTTCAATCCCCTTTGACTGGATAGTATTCATTGAGCATTTGAGATTCAGGATATTTTTCGTACCATAACTGTCGTATAAAGCATGATATATCACATGGAAG